>VDFB02000007.1:65985156-66382259 GCA_007258455.2 Sequoia sempervirens
TTATGGATTTTGGTATGCATTTGAATGATCTGATGATTAACATGATGTGCAGAATGATTCGGTATGATATTTTTATTATGATGATGATGATTGATGATGCATACTAATGATGTTATGCAGGTGGATTATTTTTGATGTGTATATGGAAATGTATGTATGGAATGTTTATTTTTTGGATTGTTCAATGTAGGTAAAAGATGATAATATGATGAAAAATAAATGTAGTGTTCATGATATGCATTATGAATTTTTGTACGATAAAATGATATGATATGATGTAAAATGATATGAGTAAATGATGAGGAGATGTATGAAAAATGATCTGTGATGAAAATATAATGATTTGTAATTAGAATGAATGGATAAATAAATAATAAATAGGATTATAATGATAATGAAATGATAATGATATGATATGAAAATGAAATTGAGATAATTGATAATGATAATGAAATGATGAAATGATGATGACCATGAAATGCATGATAATGATGTGACAAATAATGATAATGATAAGAAGATGATGAAATGATAATGATAATGAAATGTTAAATGATAATGATAGGGATATGAAATGTAATGTTAAATGATAATGATATGGATATGAAATGTTAAATGATAATGAAGATGAAATGATAATGGATAATAATATAAATGATAATGATAATGAAAATAAAATGAATGAAATGATGATAATGGTAATGCGATGATGAGATGATAAATGATAATGATAAACTAAAATAAAATGAATCAAATGATGATAATGGTAATGCGATGATGAGATGATAAATGAAAATAATATAAATGATAATGATAAACTAAAATAAAATGAATGAAATGATGAAATGCCAATAAAACTAATATGAATGAAATGATGAAAATGGCAATGAAACGAAAATGAAATAATAAGTGATAATGATAATGAATTGCTAAATGATAAGAAAGGGAATAATAGTGAATGGATAATGATGTGAAATAAAAATGATAAATGATAAGGAATGATAATGAAATGATATGGATATGAAATGAAAATGATAATGAAATGTTATGGGAATGGATATGATGAAGGAATGATAATGGATAAATGAAAATGAAATGCAAATGGAATGAGGATGAAACGATAATGGATAAATGATAATGATAACAAGAATGAATAAAATGAATGAAATGATGATAATGGTAATGAAACTAATATGAAATGATAATGAAACTAATATGAATGATAAATGAATGAAATGATGAAATGTATGATATAAAGGAATGAATGATGATGCAATAAATGATAATGATAATGAACCAAACGTTTGCCTTGTCCTCTACAAATAGTCCAAAGAAGCATGACAACCATTGGCCTTTCAAAAATCTTGATGCAAATCCAATATGTAGTTATGTACCATGACCTAAAATGAAATGCAACTAAATGAAGCCGACCATTTTGTTGAGCTTGTTGGTATATTTGCTGGAATCATCATAGAGCGCTTTTTAAAATGTTGGAAGTATGTACAAGCATCATAGGGGAAATTAGCACCAATGATGACCTGAGTACAACTTTCATGATTTTTGATATAGCAAGTGAACACAAGCACTTAGGTATAATTGAACCGAGATGACCTGAGCATTTCCTGCATAAACAGACAAAGACTAACCACCATCTGATGCAAAATTGGAACTGTCATCAATGATAAATCATCATGTCTCATGACATATTTGCAACGGATAAATGATTAACCTCTAGACAGCAGACAAAGAAAAGTCATCCTCTTTCCTTGCCACTCTAGTTCAGTACATCATCGAGTGTGCTCCAGAGAAATGATATCGAAAATTAAACAACCATTATTCGAAAAATGAAATATTGTGATTCCAAACATTATTTAGATTATAGATCATCCAGATATGAGTCATGATAAAGTACGCAACTGAAAGCTACTGTGATATGGATCAATAATTGGATATTTTAGTTTGATTTGGTTGTTTCATTCGCATGATTGGTTTTGACGTCGTTGTCTAGCTATTTCGGTAAAACCTGAAAGTTGGTTGCCCCCAGTATCTTTTGCCCTCGGTATTAACACAACTTGCTGAAATGAATATGTACAATAATCAAACCATGGTTAGACATTATCACTTGAGGAAAATGATGATAGCATGGTGTCGGTGTGGCCCTAAGATGATGAAAAAGATGCATGAAAATAATGCCGAAAAGTTAAGTGCAGAACATGAACTAATAGATGGGGAGCTACAAATAGCGTCTGTTTGCCAGATTTTCACTATTTGTTTTTATTGCATTTTTCTTGTCAATAGACTGCCTATCGCCAGGTTTTCACCCTATGACTTTTTTTCTTTTTCTTTTTTTTGCGCTACCGAGATGCCTATTTGCCAGGTTTTTTTCTGATTTTTTGGATTTTTTCAGGACTTTTTCTGATTTTTTGGATTTTTCGTGACTTTTCTAATTTTTTTTGGATTTTCTCGTGACTTTTTCTCTCTATTTTTTGGATTTTTTCGTGACTTTTTCTGATGATTTTTTTTGTATTTCTTTAGGACTTTTTCTAATTTTTTTTGTATTTCTTCAAGACTTTTTCTGATTTTGATAACCACTTTAAACATAATACTTTTTTAGGTGCATGTTGTTGATAGGCTCGTCAAACAGGTCCCCTTCTAGCGTTGATATCTTGTAGGCTCCTAAACCATAGACTACGATAACCAGGCAAGGACCTAACCAATTTGGTTCAAATTTTCCTTTCTTCTCTTTGTCTTGTTGATTGCGTGGGTTCTCTTTCAGAACAAGATCACCCACCTGAAAGGTATGTGGCTTTACTTTGTGATTATAGCTGCAAGACATCATCTATTGATATGCTTTCAAATGATCAGCTGCTCTTTGTCTCTTCTCATCTAGGAGTTCAAGCTCTTGGAGTCGGAAAACTCTGTATTCATCATTCGTTGTAAGACCTTTCAATGATACCCTGAGTGAGAGAATCTCAACTTCTAAAGGTAGTATGGCTTCTGCTACATAGACAAGAGCGAATGGCGTTACTCCTATTGGCGTGCAAACACTGGTTCTATAGGCCCACAAGGCGGGATTGAGTTGAACATGCCAATCCTTCCCTGAATCATTCACAGTATTTTTCAAGATTTTCAATATTGTTTTATTTGAGGCCTCAGCTTGACCATTCCCTTGTGGATAGTAAGGTGTTGAATATCTATGTTGAATGTGAAATCTCTCACAAAGTTCATCAACATCCTGATTTTTGAATGAACGTCCATTATCTGTAATAATGGAGTTGGGAATGCCATACCGACAAATAATATAATTGAGTATGAATGTTGATATTTTTTTTCCAGTAACTTTAGTAAGAGGGACTGCCTCAATCCACTTGGTAAAATACTTTGTAGCTGTGATGATGAACCTATGCCCGTTCAATGAAGAAGGATGAATTTTTCCCTAACCCCCATTGAGAAAATGGTCAGGTTGGCATGAATAGTTGAAGTTCCTATGCAGGAGCATGAATGAGATTCCCATAAATCTAACATTTTGAGCATATTTTCACAAAAGTGAATGATTCCCTCTCCATTGTAGGCCTGTAGTAACCCATTCTAATCAATTTCTTGGATAAGGTCAGTCCACTCGAATGAGTACCACAGATGCCACCATGAACTTCTTGTAAAACTTTGTCAAATTCCTCATGTTCAAGACATCGAAGTAAAGTACCATCAAGACCACGGTGATAAAGGGTGTCAGCGATAAGAGTGTAGCGAGCGGATTGGCGGATAAAATTATGTTTTTGGTTACGGGATAAATTGGGTGGCAAGATATCGTTTTTGAGGTAGGCATAAATTTTTCCGTACCAAGGTGAATCGGATCCTACCAAATGGAAAATGATTTGGCTTTCAGGGGTATCATAAGCAGGTGTAAATGATTGTTCCACTAGAAATTCATAATGGGTCTGAGTTTTTGGGAGTTGTAACAATGATGCAATCGTAGCCATGGCGTCAGCTGCTTTATTATCAAGCCTTGGAATTTGTGTGAATTTGATATCCACAAAGTACTTCTTGAAGTCATCAACCATCTTTTTATATGGTAACAGTTTGTCATCTTTGGTTTGATAATCATCGTTGATCTGATAAATGACCAGCTGTGAGTCGCCATACACCTATAATTCTATAATTCTCCATTCTAGTTCTATTTTGAGTCCGGTGATTAATGCTTCATATTCAGCTATGTTGTTGGTGCATGGAAACATTAGCCTATATGATCGAGGAATGGTGTGTCCTTGAGGGGTGACGAAAAGTATGCCTACCCCCGATCCATGTTGAGTGAAAGAACCATCAAAATATAAGGACCATGGTCATTTAGATTTTGTAGTAAAGACATCGGCATTTGGAAATTCAACATGTGCAGGGGATGATCTGCTTGTAGTGGTGCTTTAGCGAATTGATCAGCGATAACTTGTCCTTTTATTGCCTTGCGATCAACATAATGGATGTCAAACTCACTCAGAATCATTACCCACTTTGCTAACCTTCTTTTCAATGATGCTTTGCTTAATAAATATTTGAGTGGATCAATCTTTGAAACTAGATTGATTGTATGGGTTAACATGTAATGTCGAAACTTCTATGAAGCAAAGACTACTCGTAGACAAGCTTTCTCGATAGAAGTGTAGTTGAGCTCATGACTTGTCAGTGTTCTACTGATGTAGTAGATTGCACGTTCCTTTCCTGTAGAGTCTTCTTGCGCTAGCAGTGGCCCCAAAGATGTCTCTATTGTGACAATGTATAAGATTAGTGGTTTGTCTAGATTTGGTGGTACGAGAACTGGTGGAGTCATTAAATACTGTTTGATTTGGTTAAAAGCCAATTCACATTTATCATCCCACCTGAAAGGAACATTCTTATGCAGTAGATGTGTGAAAGGTAAACTTTTGTCGGCCAATTGTGCAATGAACCTTCGTATAGACTGCATTCGTCCCTGTAGTGATCTCAACTGACTGATGTTCTTTGGTGGAGGTATTTCCATAATTGCTTGTACTTTCACGGGATCTACTCCAATTCCTTTTTCTGAAACAATGTACCCCAAGAGTTTTCCAGATTTGACCCCAAAAACACATTTCTTAGGGTTGAGGCAAACTTTGAATTTCTCTAATCTTGCAAATATTTTGGACAATATTTCAAGATGTCCTTCTCTGGTGTATGATTTTTCCAATATGTCATCTATGTAATCTTCCATGAAGATATGCATCATGTCATGAAAGATTGTAGTCATGGCTCTTTGATAAGTAGCCCCAACATTCTTCAAACCAAAAGGCATGACGTTCCAACAGTATGTTCCCCATGGACATGGGAAAGCTATTTTCTCCTGGTCTTCAGGTGCAACCTTGATTTGGTTGTAGCCAGAAAAACCATCCATTAATGAATACATGGCATGGCCAGCTATTAGGTCAACTATAGTGTCGATGTTTGGTAGTGGGAAGTCATCCTTAGGACATGCTTTATTAAGATCTCTAAAATCTATGCATATTCTCACAGTTTTATCTGGCTTGGATATAGGAACAATGTTGGAGATCCATTCTGCATAGTCAATTGGTCTTATGAAGCCCACATCAAGGAGTTTTATCAGTTCTTCCTTAACCAATAATGCAACATGAGGGTGCATCTTTCTAAGTTTTTGTTTCACCAGCTTGGCCCCTGGTTTGATAGACAAGTGATGCATGATAAGATCAGGATCAAGACCAGGCATGTCAGCGTAAGACCACGCAAAATTTACTTGATTTTCTTTCAAGAATTCCATGAACTCTAGTATTTCTTTCTCTGTCATTGATGTAGCTAACTGTAAAATTTTTGGCTTATCGGAAGTTTCAATATTGACAGCATTTGTAGGCTCAATCAAAATAGGTGATCGCTCATGGTAGTGCTCCGGGAGAGTGTCAAGATTCCCATCGTCTGGTGCCTCAAAGAGGTTTTCACCATTTGATACACTCTTTATTTTATCTTTTGTTTGATCTAATACTGCCAGATTCTGGTTTTCACCATTAGATCTCTTTTTTTTATTTTTACTTTTGCAGCTGGAAGAATTGACACTCTCCTGATCAAAGACTTTATATCAAAAATCATTAGTGGAACAATCATTTACATCTTCTTCCGAAAGGAAGTTTGCAATAGCTTCATCACTTGGAAACATAGGTATATCAATAGGTTCAGATGAATCCCAATCAATGAGATCAGGATACATCAAAGGTATCAGGTCATCAGGTTGCGTGAAATCAGTTATGGTTATCGTCATAACAGAGTGGTCTGTAGGATCCGAGGTGTGAGGTGGGTCAATGATGATACTGTCCTCATGATAATCTTGTTTGTTTAGATCCGACTCAGCATCACTAGAATCATAGTCAATTTGTGGTTGAGATTCTTGCAGTTGGGACCCTGAACCTTGACCTTCAATTAGAGTTGGGGCGTACTAGTGTATTACATCAACCTTTTTGTCCCTCCCGAACTCATTATTGTAAATGGTGTCCCATTCATATTCAGCAGAGTCTATGTCAGAATTGTTATCCAAGAAGTTCTAAGCTGTTGTCAAACATGCTTCTCGTGAATCTGAGCCTTCTTGCAATGCGAAGACAGTGCCATGTAGTTGTTTGGATGTGCTTTCTTTGGAGTGAGTATCATAACCCAATCCAGTTTTCTCTTTTGCAGCGAGTCCACAGAGGTGAATAGGTTCAACTACTCCTTTCCTTTTTCCAATAGGACCTTTATCATAGCCCATCTTCTGCATGATTGAATACCCTTTTCCATATTTGTCCATGGGTAATTTAACATTAGAGACCGCTTCATCTTCATCTTTATAGAGCCAGTTTAGAATTTCTATATCCTCAGGATTTTCCATGGGGAATTTTTCTTTGATGAATTGTCCATTAAATTTTGTGATTGGCTCTATTGGTGGTTGCTTTGATGTTGATGTTGTTGATATTTGATGTTCCTTGATAGACGGTTGTCCATGTGATCGAGGTGATGTAGGTAAATTGGCAAGACAAAGAGAGTATTCTCCAACTCCATGATCCTTGAATTTCATTTTTTTGTCAAAACTATTGGTCAATTGATTGATTTGTGTGTCAATCTTTAGAGAAGTCCTAGCATGAGCTTCTCAATTGTTAGGGACCAAAGTATCTTGACTAGCCTTTATGTTGGCACAAGTTTGAATATTGGAATTATCAGCTGGTATCGTGATTTCTTGTCCATCATAAGGGAACTTGAGACATTGATGATAGGTTGATGGGACAGCTTGCATTTCGTGAATCCAAGGATGACCCAACAAGATGTTGTATGCAAGATCATGGTCCAGTACTTGGTAGAAAGTATTCTTTATAACAGGGCCCACTCTGATTGGTAGCATGATTAGACCCTTGGATGCTCTTTCTTCATCATCATAAGCTTTTATGGTAATCTTTCTTCTGAAATCAATGGAGTCCTCAGAAAATCTGAAAGCCTTAACCAACTTCATGGTACAGATGTTCAAACCAGCACCTCCATCTATTAGAACTCGTCCGATATGAAACTTGTGAACCATGACTTCTAAGTACAATGATGAATTATGGGGATGAGTTATGGAAATGTCATCTTTTTCAGAGAATGAAAGGCAAGTGGGTGAGGATAAGTGTCCTACCATTGCTTGAAATTGGTTCACATCCAAATCAGTGGATACATTAGTTTCAACGAGGGCTTTTTCAAGAATTTCCTTATGAGCTGGAGAAATCTTCAATAGTTCCAGAATAGAAATTTGAGCGGGGGTTTTCCGAAGTTGATTGACCAAATCATATTGATGTTGAGGTGGAGGTTCAGTGGATTTTGAAGAGGCGCCCTTTAAGACAACTTTAGCTTGCGCTCTTGTTGTTGCGTTGACTTCTCTATATTCCACCTTTTTGTTGACTTTAATGACATTTACCCGCTCGTTGTCTGCGTAGAGATGATTGATTATATGATCATCATTGATATGATTCACATTTTTTTCAGAAGGCTCACCCTTTTGATAGTTGGGCAAAGGGTTGTGGAATGCTTGGTGGTCTGCATTGGATTGTTGATGTCCTTCTATTGTGATGATGTCATTGTCGGTTAAGTCTTGAATGTCATTCTTCAAGGCTTGGCAGTTATTCATGCGATGACCTTTGCACTGATGATAATCACAATAGTATGCCTCATTCCATGATGGAGGCTTTACACTGGGTTCATAATTTTGTTGAGGCGGCAAAGTAATGAAATTTTTGGCCATCAACTCTTTGAATGTTGATTCTAAGGATTGACCCAATGGAGTGAAAGTTCTTCTACTAGAGAAGAATGAAAATATTTGGGGATTTGTGTTCAAGGTGTTCCCTAAGGAATTGTGATTGTTATTGTTTCCTCGGTAACCTTGGTTATTGGAAGTCCCTTGATTGGGAGTAAAGTGTTGATTTGTATTGTTCCTTGGAGGAGGATTATTTCCATGATTTTCAATCGAGTTGACATTGTTGTTGCGAGTGTTTGGAGTGTTGAGGACAAATGGATTGGTCGAGGCGTGATTCGCATCAACAACACCATCATTCACCATATTTTTGTTGTGAGTCCAGAATTTGGACTTGTCCTGATTATTGTGATGGTTAGATGAGCTAGGATTGTCTTTGTCATGTTTTATTATCCCTCTTTTAACCAAATCATTTTCAATGGTTATGGCATCTTCAATCATTTTCTCAAAAGAAGAAGGACAATGTAAGTTCAAATGATAGCTCATTTCTGAATTCAAACTATTAATAAAGGTAACCATCTTTTCCTTTTCAGGAACATGACATGGATATCTGGCAAACATTCTTCTCCATCTCTGAAGAAATGTAATGAAAGATTCGTAGGGTTTCTGTGCAACTTTGCAAAGATCTATCATGGTGATCTGGTGTTGTATGTTGTAGGTATATTGTAATATGAATAGGTTGATTAATTCTTCAAATGTTCTGACGGGAGGTGTAATCTTAGATAGCCATTCCATAGAGTGTACTCCAAGACTCCTAGGAAACAATCGCATCAAGTAAGTGTCTTCATGAGCAAATTCCAATGTCATGTTTTTGAAGTCTCTAACATGATCGATTGGATCTTTTTTCCCATTATAGCGAGAAAATTTTGGCATTTCATAATGCTTGGGAAAAGGAATCATGTTAAGACTTCAATCGAAAGGATAAGGACAAATATCCTCCAAAGTATATTTCTTTGTGGTTGTTTCCCCTTGTAATTCTTTAACTTGTCCTTGAAGTGCCTTGATTTGCTGAGTCAAAGCACTAAGATCAGAAAGGGGTGTCTCTTCAAGTTTACTTTTCAAGTTTTCAGTATCAAAGTCATGAGGCAATTTAGCCCCTTGTTCGGCTAGATAGTGAAAATATTTTTCCTTATCTCGTTGCAAGATCTTTTCGATGGCTTTGTGAAATTTTGGATCTTGCTCAGCCTCTCTAAGACATTCCTCATCTTGTTCCTCATCACTATCTATCTATGTTTTGTTCATGTCTTTGTATTGGTGGAACAAATTTTCTTCTCTATTATCCGTACTTTGTCAAAAAGTGGATTACGATTCATGATGTAAAGAGGATTGCTACTTTCACCCTCTTCTTGAACGTTTTGAGTATGACCTTCTTGTTGGATTTCGTCCTTCAATTTATTGAATTGGGATCTTGTGAAGATAGGCATATGATTTTGAAAAATTCTTCTAAACTTAGATCCTAGTTTTTGACAAGTGCGATGATGAATGATATTTTGATTTGATAAGATGTGAAATCTTATGATATGATCAAGGATGCTCCTAATTCTTAATTGTGGCTTCCAATTGATGAAGGATTTTAGAATCCTGTTGGGGAAGTTGAACCAAAAATTAGAAAGTTGTTTGAGAGATGCACTCTAAAAGATTTTGATCTTCGTTTTTAAAGAAAGGTTCCAAAATCACTGAAGGATTTGATTGGGATGTGAAGGATATTCTATAGAAGGTTGTGGTATGTTGTCAAATTCAAGAGGTTGGTTATGATTATGTCGTTGTGACAGAGCTAATCTCTGATAATAAGCTCAAAAATATAAGGGATCTACAACATACTCATCAGTGAATCCTCTAACAAAGTCCTAGTATCTGTGAAGAAATCCTCTGTAATGAAACAAGACATGTCGACTTTTGTACAAGAATTTTCTCTTTTGCAATGTTTTCCTATATCCTAATGTTTTCTTGGGTTTTCTGATCCTTTTGGACATTGATTTCTTGGGAAATTTTGTTGATTTCCAATCTCTAAGCATGGGAAAAGTATTGGGAATGTTATTGGACAAATGGTATGAATTTTTTTTGAATGCTTTCAATTGTTGTTCTTCATGTTCATTTTGGATGATCTTTTTATCTGAATTAATGTGATGGAAGACACAACAAACATTTTGAAAAATAGTTGTTTTTAAGGCCCTATACTAACATGAAGTGTTTGATCAAGAAAATGTTTTCAACAAATGTTTTCACAGGTTTTACACATGAAAGACAATTCAGGCAGACTCACTCTTAATGCTCAAGTAGGTCATTCTAGTAATCAACAGCCCACATCTTAGAACTGCGTCGACTCACACAGCCGTGTCACCCCCAAAGGGGCGCCCGTGTTTTTGTCTTTTCCAGACACGTACTCAGAGTTACATAAGTGGATACCAGATCCCCTGAGCAAACGGTCCTTGGCAGTTATATGGTGAGTATCTTGGGGGTAGATTCTTCCCTCCTCTTGCACTGTGATTATTAGAATGTTCAGAAACTGACTTCGGTTGGCCACTACACTAGGTTCGTAGTAAGGATTTATGTTTAGTGCGGCAATAATAAACTCCCTGAGGAGACCTCCCAACCTTTAGAACAAAGGTTTTGGGGATGGTTATCTTGCACACTACTGGCAAAAGAGGGTTTCCCTAGATTTGCTTTAAATTTTATAGTGGGGCGAAATAGCCTGACTTTGGCTTGAACCCACTTGAGTCATTCCTGTAGGGTGAGTACTTTTTCCCACTATGGCAGGCTCTCTAAAGGATGTAATTGAAACAGTAAAGTTTGCATGAAAACTAAAAAAGAAAGTCTAGCATTCTAATCACCCAGTTAAGGGGAGAGCATAGACCTATTGCCATAGTCAAAGCAACCAAATGTTCATTTTAAAACCCAAATCACAATGATCTAATCTAAGTGAAGATATTGCTTCACTAAAAACAAGTTTGTTCAATTTTAACTGCAAGATCATTGTGTGGTGACTATCCTAGATTGCTTCATTTTATCCAGATGTGTCTACCCTAGGATTGCTTCATTTTAAAATCTAGAAAAGAAAAAGAATTCTATCTGCGGAAGGCGTCAGACTCAGAATTTTGTATTTTTGTTACAACCCATATGCGCCAGAACAGAAGGTATATGCGCCAGAAGATATATGCGCCAGAACAGAAGCTATATGCGCTAGAACAGAAGGTATATGCACTAGAACATAAGCTATATGCCCCAGAACAGAATCTATATGCACCAAAATAGAAGCTATATGTGCCGGAATAAAGTCTATACGCGCCGCAAGAAAGATTTATATGCTCTTAAAACAGTTACTATATGTGAAAAAGGAAAGCTACTATATGTGCCTAAACAGTTACCATATGCGCCTAAATAGTTACTAGATGCACCTAAATAGTTACTAGATGCACTTAAACAGTTATTAGATGTGCTTAACCAGTCACTATATGCGCTCTAGAATCCTGCAAAACAAAAGAGTTAAAACCCCGTATGTGCCGCAGAAAATTTCGAATGCGCCTAAACGCCAAATTTTTTCCAAAAATTGACTCTAGAACGCAAAACTGTCAAAAGAAACTTGCAGACAATGTTAAATTCGTGGGTTCGAGCCCCACGGTGGGTGCCATTTTATGTGTGTGTGAAAATTGTATCAATCTAAATGAAATTCAAACACATATCAATAAGACATTAAATCAAGAAAACTGAAAAATAAACAGAATAAGCAAACCATTATTGCAGCTTCCCCGAAATCATCTTATCTCTCTCTAACTCCAGTGTTTTGTTGGTTTCCAAATGGCTCTCAGATCAGCAGATCAAGCTCAATAAAAGGACAGCATGAAGAACGAGATATAAAATGCATATTATGATAAATGCAAGGCTATGCTAAAATGAAAGTATGGCTATGATGCTGAAAATGATGTGAATGCATAAGCTGATGTGCGTTTTCGTATGTATGCATAGGTGTATGCATGAGTAAGTAACCAAAGCTTGGATTTGCACCGGCATTTATAGAGTTTTCAAATGGATTCGATTGGTTGATTCGATCAACGGTCCGGATTAAGCTTGTTCGAATGAACGGTGGAAGATTTTCGAAAGTGGAGAGGGAGATGGAAGGTTTCCCTTTTCCTTCAATTTTCGTCTTTGAGTTTCGAAGGGAAATTTCCATTTCGAAGAATGAGTTAGAATTTGGAAGGGTGAGTTTAGAATGAGTTAAAATTAAATAAATTAAATTTATTTAATTTGGAAGTGAAGACGGATATGGCAACCCGCATAATTAAATAAATCATATTTAATTATGTTTTAGAAATGAAATTAGAGTGAGGAAAATATTAAATAAAATATTTAATATTTAATTTAATTATGGGTTGAAGGGAATATTCCATTATTTGAATATTTAAATATTCAAACTTTGGAATGAGATGATAATTAAAATAAATAATCGTATTTATTTAATTTAATTAAGAGGAATGTGGGAGATGGTAATTAATTAAATAAAATTATTTATTTAATTAATGTTGAAGAATCATAAAAATGAACAATATAAATAAATAATTAAATTTATTTATATGTAGATGACTTTAGGAGATTAATTAAATAATTTATATTTAATTAATTAACAAGCTGAATCAATCATGACAATTTTTAGACGTATACACCAGATTGGTCACTATCGTTAACAATGATGTTGAAAGGGAGGAAGCCCACATAGCCATGCTCACAAACCTCATCAAATGGTTTGAAACATCTCTCTTTCCTCGTTTCCTATTTTTTTACTACCGAGTGCATTACGTTTCCTCCTTCATGGTTCAATATTTATCCTCTTTGTAGTGATATCCTCTTGATGGCCTTATCTCCCAATCACTAAATTTTTACATGGTATTCCACACCCCTCATAATCCTCCACTACTGATTAGCTTCCATTGTACCATTAGCATGAGGATATTGGGTACTGCACTGGGATGAGCTATGTAGAGATGTCAAAGAATATGCCATCAGAGACCATGCCTCATCATTACACTTCATTCTACCCAGATCGACACCAAGGAGGCATTCACACAAGCACAAGATTTTCCCATGAGCTCCAACCATTTGAAAGCTCAGGCCTACCTCGATGTATATCCTCTACACATGATTCAATCATTTGGGTTGTGTTTGGTATCCCAACGAGCCCTTGATCATTATTGAGATGCAAGTTGAAGACAACGAAACAGAACAACAATGGGGTTGGCCTACAAAACATCTAGTCCCATCACCCTGACAACACCTACCCACTAGGAAAACTTCCCTTCTATTAGCCTCTTTAAATTTCAAGAGAGGTCAAGATTTCAAATTTTTTATCATGTCACTCCCTTTTGTGCCCATGGTGAAGGAATATTACAGAGGTGTTAAATTCGCTAAACCTAGTCCATTTGCAAGCCACCCCTTTTGTCTTAGTTCAATTAATTTAATTTAATTTCAATTAACAGCCTATGGTCTTTAAGAAATTTGAGAAATGGTGGTTTGTGGATGGCGAAATGTGGGCAACCGGTACAAGAAGGTTGTTGCGAGAAGAACATGTGGGGCCTCCATCAAGAAATTCCTTTAAATAATGACCAAGTGATCAATGTCCTTCACCTGGAGAAGATCTACAAGAAGTGGGATAGAGAAGGAAATGTGGGGAGTTAGTATGGGGATATCGTAAGAAATGACATTAGTAGAGGGGAAGTTCGCATGAAACTTCCTATGGCAACGAAATGTTACCTGATCAGGATTGTCTCAAAGGCAAGACATCAATGAATGATAGAGGTCCATCCTAGGACTGATGCAGGATATGGAAATCATTGCATAAAGGAAACATGATGGCATCCAAGTGTAGTGCTCGTAACTATAGAGAATCCTCATGGGGCTCATTAAATTTGGCCATGTACGCCTGAGACTTGCCAAAGAGGGAGACTAATAGGTCATTAAAGAAATGGCATCAGGTGAGCCATAATCCGCATGTCGATCCCACATAGCTGTAGTACCAAGAGGTTTATTAAAATTGATCCTTGTGGGAATGATCCTTTGATCTAGTTTGTTGGCTTTACAAATTCTTACTTGATTACATATGTTATTCTTGTTCTAACAACGAACATAGGTAAATACTCACAAGCTCATCTTTCTATGTAATTCTTGCATCTTGTGATTTCATTGTTGAGAATGCGTGACATCTTATCACATCGCCACCTCCTAGAAGTGTTGATGTTTCATGGGACTGGAAGTGCCTATACGTCACCTAAAAGTGGCCTAACCTCATACATTGTGAGGAATGGATGATTATAGGTAAGCGTTGGCCCTCCATCGTTTGAATTAAAGCATAGAGCCACCCCAACAGCTGACTAAGGTAAGATTTTTTATGTGAAATGGTTTCTTCAATCATACATGAATATTTGCGAGAGCTTGAAATGAACTCAAACACTTAGTGTAACCCAAGCTTTGAATCTACAAGGATTACTTCACTTTCAGATAAAACTCGTGTTCCCCTATAATTGCTTGACACTTAAGATGCTACATGGACATGGAGTGTGGGAAACCACAAGGAGAACACCATCTAGAGGGCTCCATAAGTAACGCTCTTGGCGAATGGAGAACTTGCAAGAAATAGATTACGGGAGAAACAATGCAAGGTTTCGTGATGAGAAGGCCACCAGAGGCAAGATGACTGGCAATGTTCACAAAGAGCACACTCATAAAAAAAAAGGAGTGAGGTATTCCATGTAGAAAGTCATGGTGGGAATGCCACCAGTTGGGTTGCAACAACAATAGAGAGACAGATGGCCTCTGATGATAACTAGCTCGTAAGCAATACAACCATCCCCATTAAATCTATTGAAAAACACATGCTTCCCATGATTACACAAATTAACCATATTGCCAGACACCCCTATGAATCATACTCTAACACCACGCTAAAATATCATGATGCTTGACACCATCACAATCACAAAGGAAACAAGCCATGCTAAATTAGTGAATCCCCTTAGGGATAATGCTCATGAAGGGACTTGAATAATAAGAAATAACACCATTATTATATCAAGCCATCTTTTAAAATTCAATCGAGTTATGTAACTGTTGGACCCTGATGTGGAGTTGATGCTCGTGAGTGCCATCTTAATGGTGTAGGCAGAACTATGCAGGAAGGAGCATGTGAGAAGGTGCAGTGATATTGTCACAAAGGTAGCAGCGAGAAATGGGCAGAATATGGCATAGTGGCTCCTACATAGGTGACTTCCATGAATGAAAAGAATGAAAAAAAGTCACGTGATTGGTAAAACAAACTTTCCCCCCAAGAGCGAGTACATGATCGAATCTTATCTTGCATGTTGGGTCATCAGAATGTGAAATATGGCTCTATTGCTACTTTTGTTATTGGGTAAACCAATGTAGGGTGGTTGTGAAGTAACAACAATATGGATGATGCCCCCAAAAATTGGGTGGAAGGGGGAGCAAAGGAAATCAAATCTTGAGTGTCATTTGTAGTGAGTGATACCCACACAATGGGAAGTCATTTTATCTAAACTTATTATGTATGCATATATTCACCAGATTTGTTAATGCCTGGCTCTTTAGATGCTCAAATGAAGAAGACACTCAGTGTTAGATTTGGTGGAATATCTGAAAGCATCAATGCTTTGTGATGGAAACTAATCAATTGATCGCATGACTTCATTATATCAAACTATTTCCTAGCCAAGGTCATGGGTGCTAGATGGCACATTGCCAGTGAAACCTTCACAGTGGGAGATTACCATGAGCGGTAATTTTTTGTTCATGCCAATTTTATTTCACTAGCCAGTGAAGGTGTTGGTGCTTGTCCTAAATTGATGTTGGTTGAATAGGGTAGCGAGGGAAAGAATAAAGTTCACAATTGCTCTGATCGGGCCCTGAGAGAAATCCCTATACTTTCAAGCGTCGGGAAGAATGTGGGGCTAGAACAGTTCTTTTGGTAGGATGCACTTAAAGCATCTGATTATCTTAAAGATAAATGCCATAGAAGGAGCTAAGTTTCACTCTATTTCTTATTTTGGATTGGACCTAGATATTCACTTGGGTGCATCACTTGATGGGTACGTGCAGGATCATGATGGAGAAAACAGGCCCTTAAGTGGCAAAAAAATTAGAAAAATTAGAGTTAGGAAACTTGACATAAAAATTTGAATAAGTTATCTTTATTATTTCAAAAATATGTAAGAATAGAATCTGTAGCAAATTGAATGTAGTTTCTAAACTACTAGGTTTGTTTAAAAATAAATAAATCTATTTGGTGAAAATTTGAAATTTCAATGCAGTGGTACTTAAATTTCAAGGAAAAACTAAGAAGTAGGTGTCTGTCTGACCACCTAACCATAATAAAATGATAATATTTTTTTATAATATTTTAGATATAAGTAGATGACTCATGCCCTAATGTGATGCATATTTTTATAATTTTTTCCAAATATATAATTAATTATGAATTTTTATTACAACTTTAAAAAAAAAGACTCATATGTCCTGACCACCTTTAACTTGTTCAAAACTTCATGAAATTCAATTTTTTTTTTAATCCTATAGTATGTGTGAAGCATAGAATGTGATGTATGTTTTGGATTCAAAAAATGTGATACCGTTTGAAAGCTATAAATGTTTTTCAATCAGCCTATCAATCAGGACTTTAGTCATAATTTGAATAGAAAATGAATAATAATTACTTATTAAATTAAAAGTAAAGCATAATTTATATCGGTGAAAAGTTGAGAATCTCCTTTAAAAACCCTTTTTGTTTTATCAATTTTGGGAAAAAATAGTCGTTAGCCACATACCCATCATATTGCCACTTTTTGGCCCATCATGATCCTGCACATACCCTAACAATAAAGAAGCCTTAGATGTGACCTCTGATATAAGTGGGAGAAATTATATTGTCTTGAGTTTGTTTTGGCTGCACGTTCTCCACCCTTTTTTTTGATAATTGTGAACATCATGTGGAGAACACAATGTAGAGTTCTGCCACCTCAATGTCATATGTGGGAAAGCTATGCGAGAAGACTATTGGTAGATGTCATCTTGGGATAGCTGATTGGGTGACAATTTTTTCCTAGCCAAGGCTTGCAGGGAGCGAGAGCAAAGAACGATACATGGAAGGCTATGGATAATAGTTAAAGAAGAGTTGTCTAAATGACGTTATGAAGTGCAGGCCCCACATGGAATACATCTACCACCGAATGGAATGCGGGCAGGGAAATGTAGAACACGGAGTGTGGAAGGACACTTAGGCTTAGCCGTTGAGTTATCAGTATTTGGGGAATGATGACCTGTAGGTGGAAGTCCACACTGTGGGATCCATAGGCATCTTAGAAGGCTGGGAGTTGCATCTTGGAGTTTTGACTCTTGGGACATGTGAAAGAAAGTTATCGGTCCACTGCCAAATGTTTTCCATCAAGAGACGACCCCTGAGGGATGATGGTCCATAGGCAATAGTATGCATAGGTGATCCTACAATGAGCCCAAGAGGTTAAGTTATGTGTTGACGACCCTTAAGATTTGATGAATGGAGATACCACCTATAGAATCCACCATGTGGGCTAGCATGAGCATTCCGTCATTAAAGAATGGTAACGAAGAGGGGCCATCTGCATATGACCACTCGTAGAGACCAACTTGTATGCAACCCTGACTCTGTCATTTTGATGTAATGACTCTTAAAGATGGGACAATAGTGAAAGGGCTAAAGCCCATAATGCGGGTAGAGGGGTGACCTCATTGTTAAAGAGTGGTGATCGAGGATGGTAAACCACATGTAGTGGCCCACAAAGGCACTTGTACTTAGTGAATTTTTGGGTGGTTGGTTCGATCCACTCAAAGCAATGGCAAGGATGGAGAAGCTAGATGCAGAGCCCACCATGCAGGTAAAAGTCTGAAGTTAGCCGTTAGCATAACGATGAAGGGATAGCGGTGTTGTGCAAAGGGAGACCTACAGGCGCAGGGTCATAGGGCTTGGAGGACACTAGGGAAATGAACTAAGGGAAACCTGTAGGGGCATTTCCACAAAATCCAAAGACTCTGAAATTTTGATAAGTGAATTTGGTCCAAGGAGTGCTTGGTCTTTTTAAGGAATGTGACCAACTTGGGCTTAGGAATAGGGGTTTGTAAAGTGAGGCGGGAGTGAAAATGACCTATCTGGAGCAAAAATGATCCATCAGGAGTGAAAACAAGGGGGTCACTGCCTTTGACGAGGTATGTGTGCAAAACATGCACAATAAATGGTGACTCATTGGGGGAAATGATCTAGAGCATGTTGATGACAAACTGGAATCATGAACCTAGAACCTCTTGTTCTAATTTTCACACTAGGACAAACAAATCGAACATTCAACCAAAGGATCAAAACAACTAGTCAACCCAACCTTCAACATGCTAAAAATCCAAGTGTGTGCAAATGTGTTAATTCCCATCCTTAAGTCACCACAAGAACCTAAGCCTCATCAAGTTAAGCTACATAATTTATTCTAACTCCAAAAGCATCTGAGACATTGCTTGTTGCTAGTCAAGCATCTACAACCCTAACGAGGTTGTCGCTATGATTCTCCCAAACATTGTTCTATTATTGGTCGGGCATCCATAGCCTTGGTAGAGTTACTCGGAACCTCCTAAAAGTTGAATTTCTTTAATATTTTTTTTTCTTTTATTTGTTTTCTTTTGAATTTTTCTTTTCTCTTCTTTCTTGTCATTTCAACCCAAAAGCAGTGAAGCTCACACTTAGGGTTGAGAATCATAGTGGCGTTGAAGCAAAATTTTAGATTTTTCACTTAACTAGATCTCACAAAGGACCTACAATGACCTTAGGATTCTTAAGGTGTGTAAGAGATGTAATATTTTAGAATACATTAAAATCAGACCAACCAATGACTTATCCTATTTGAATCAAACATCTAGATCACTTGACACTAACAAAAGACCCTTATCGTCCACTCTAGAAACTTGATTAGAATTTATCAAAGAAATACATAGAATAACCCCAGGCAATAAAAATGATTGTTGTGTATGAAAACATGCTCGACTAAAAGAAGAGGGACCTTGAGCAAAGCAGCAACAAAGTGGAAGCAAATGGAAAGAAAACATCAAGGAAACTAAAAGTAAACGGAAAGAAACAACCTACACTAACCAAAGAAAGAAAGTGAAAGAAAATCGGAGGGAAACTACTCTAAAGCAAACCAACTAACCTAATGAAAGTAGGAAAACAGGTTACATACAAAGAAACCTACACTACTCGAAATGAATTATGTACAATGATATTTAGAAAGAACCATGTTCAAGTAAGGAAAATTAACATTTACTCCCATTGGATTTTGTAATGCATGTACAAGTAGAAGGGAAATTTTTATAGTTCTAAGCCATGAAAACTCATCCTTATATTCAAAAAAATGAAATTGAATGTTACAACATTCAAATTCAATAACACATGCAAGAAGAATCAATAGTTGAGATGATTCATTAAACCCATGGTCAATCCATAAACAATTCTATCTCCCCTCATTCCCATAATCAAAATGATAAATGCAGTTGTGAGTATTCATAGAAGCAAGGAAAGATAGAACTTGGATGTCGCCATGTGAATGTGGCAACATTTGATAGTCGAGAGTGAGCACCACATCTTGGGTTGTTGCGTTGGAAACCTCGAGTGGACACAATGGATGGTGTAACATCCCTCTTGCATTACAAATTTGTAGATCACAATCAAATTGATTAGGCAATACACATTATGAAGAATTTTTTTCAAATGCAAGGAACCTTGTACCTAATCTTGGGCTTGTATGAGACTGGGAGAACTAGACAAAAAACACCTCTTCTAAGTGACCAATGGGACCCACAACCTCTATCAGATTTTCTTCAAGGAGATACACTTCATCCCATTGGTCCTTTGAAACCCATGGCTCCACTTGATTGTTGTCCTAAAAAGGTAGCACACTATCCCATCTCACTTCCTTGGTGTTGATCTCAATTTTATGATGCTCCATATTATAAAAACATGACATGGGTGAATCTGTCCTGCTATACTCCTTAGAACATACATGAGGATCAACAATGAATGGGGAAGAAAGACTCCCAATTGCAACCTATAGTTGACAGGGTATATCATCTTTGTGAGCAACCTCCAAGACCTTGTTTCCTTGGTCTTCTTCTCCTTGCAGTTCATGCAATGCATCAAGATGTTTACTTTTTTCCTCTTGTTCATTGTCATGTAGATGGAAAAGGAGTTCTTTTCCCAATATAGGAGCTCTAATGTTCCACCATCTGGAGGTTCGGGTGATATGTCTTCGTCACTACCAAACTCTGAAATGTATTTTTCCTCATTGTCACCATACCTCTGCAGTATAGCTCCCAACAGAAAGAAGTCATCTATTGATGACACCTCCCCAAGGGTACCAAAATCCCATATATGATTTCCTTCTATGAATTCCTCTTGAGGTTGGTCATCAATCCTGTATAAATGCTCTACAAGAGGGGAAGACTCTTGATGATCATTGGAAAAATATCTCATTTTATTTTCTTTATCATCAGGATGTTCAAGACTGTATCGTTCTTCCTCTATCATTGTCCCAACACCTCCTTGAGGACTGCTTTAAGCTAAGTTGTCACTTGGTTTTGTCCCTTGGACTTCTAGCTCAATCCTTGAAATAACTACAGGAAGCGGTGCACTTGGTTGCTATAATTTTTCTCTAACTTGTTTAGTGGCCTCTTGGCATAGCTTGCACGTGAATTCTGAATGCACCAAATCATGGAGCCTACAAAAACCTGGAAACAACAACACCTCCAAATCCACTTGGTGTCTCAATTCTAACCAATCCCTTATGATCCTTGAGACAAGTTCATTATATCTTTCTACCACTGGATCTTCATCAACAATTAGGAAAGAGGTTTGATGGTGGACTGCTTCCACTTGTAGTTGTTTCCACTCCTCTTGATCTCCTTTTCTATTTGTTCAATTTATTTCATTCATTAAAAAGAGGTATTCTAATATTATTTCACTTATGGTTTCATCATTATTTCTTGCCACCCCAAGGATTTCATCCTCTTCTTCTTTCTGATCTTCGACATTTGTGTTGGCTATCTCAACATATACTATTGCAAATTTTGTTGATTCATCTTCAACTGCCAATAGTTCTTCTTCTTGAGTGAAGGACTTCTCTTCACCTATGGAGAAAAGATCTTCTAATCCCTTTCCAACTAAAATCTAGGCCCCCTAATATCCCAAGGAATTCAATTCCTTCCTTTTGATTCTCAACCTTGGTGTCTACTATCCCTACACTCACTTCTGTAGAATTTCTTGGTTCAACTTTAGTGTGTTATCCTCTAAATGCCGATTTCTCTCCTGCCCTAGTGGATGAATCCTCTTTATTGAGAGTTCGTTGTTCTAACTTGTCTAAACAACTCCTGACTTGGAAAATGATTCTTGCACATGATGGGCAAGTAAATTATGAATGAGGTGCATTATGGACCCTATACTACCCAGAAATTAGTATTTCCTTTAGTCTTAGTCCATCTTTGTTACTCAGTTTTTCTTAGATTAGCTCCTTGAAGGCTTAGGCCACCATGTTAACCAATTCTTCTTCTGGGTCTACAAGAGCTAAGGGTTGATATATTTCCCAAAAGGGGATTTCTACTTACAAAACCATTTCAATTATGCCCAATAATGTCAAACATTCCATTTCATTGTGTCTGCAAGTGTCATGGATTCTGCATTTATCTTCCAATACAAAGTGTTGCAATGGCTTCCTCAATCTCCTACTTAAGGCTTCTTGTAGCTGAGTGTGTTGATTTGCAATTGCTGCTCCATCTTAGCTCAGATCTTGTTTGCCTTCAAATTTTTTGATTTTAAATTTCCAGCATATGATGAGATCCTCTCTATCTCATATTTTTACTTGAAAGTTCATTTCAACTTCCAACTTTGTATCCTTGTCCTCAGCATGCCCTACCTCTAGTGCAAGTTCTGTTGATGGGTGTTTTTGAACCTATGAATATTAAATTCCTCGAGCTCCCTTTGGGTGATTTTTATTTGGCTAAGTATTTGTCCGTGCCTCATCTATTTGAACATAATTGGGCCCTTTTTTGTGGAACTTCATTCATTGCAGCCATGTCTCTGCCAGACGCTCACCACAGGGAATCCTTCCTTCACTCTCCTATTGACTTCTACCATGATTCCATGTGTCATCATCATGGGAACTTCAAGGCTGCTCCCCTTCACTTTTCAATCGGACCCCATCTGTGTGCCACGTAATATCTTTCTGCATTCACTTTTTGGGCGGACCCCACAATCAGTGCCAGTAGTAAAGAATTCCTCCACATGTCTTCACCACACAATTTTTCATCACAAGGAGGAGGAATCAATGAGCGAGCCCTGACCTATTTCCACATGTCTCTTTCATGGGGACTTCATCAAATGGAAGGAGAGAGTGAGCAGCGTGCCCCACTAGATTGCCACATGTTCTAACTGCCTTCGTGGGTGAATGACACATGTCTACATAAGAGTTTTCTGGGACTACTGCCATCATTTGGAGGAGATGCATTTTTTTGAGGAGCGACTACATTCCATGGCCCGAATTTTTTCTATTGCAACGGTCGAAGGAAATCATTGTTGTAGGCATCATTGCTCGTGATACAAAATCTTTTTTGTTTTTGGTCCGCTAGGTGGTGGGATTTTTTATCTATATATACTACTTCTTCCTTCCAAAAATGAGTTCAAAAGATACAAAAAAATTAGGGGAAAGACACCAGCCTTTTGTATTGCTTTTAGATTATTGTATAAGACTCTTAGACTGTGCCATTGTTCGGTCTTTCTATTTTCTTAAGCTATTTGATAAAAACATTATACTATGCCATTATTGTTCTGAATTGTTTATTTGCAGAACTTCTATGATTTGAATATAAGCTTGCTGATTTAGACCATTTCTTTTGAATCTTCTTTTTAGTAAATGTATATGGGAATTATTTTATGTCATTAGATAAATTATTCAAGTTTTCATCTTTGATTTCTCTTATTCTAGGACATAGAAAATTGTTGAGCGGGCCCTTAAATCACATCCAAATGATAGATTTATTATGCCTTACCTCTAAAGCTTGGTGAATCTCCTTATTAGATCTTTACTTTTTATATCTTCTTCCTTTTCCATTCCAAAACCCCAAATACAAAAGAATCTGACTTCTTTAAAATCCTAGAGGTCACTTAGTTTAGCGGAATTGGTCCCCCATTAATTGAGTTTCCCATAAAGGTTGTTACCTTGCCAATTTTTGGCATCAACAGTTTCTTTTTTCTAGCATGCCTGATGGGACTGCTTAAATGAATCCAAATCTAAAGAGGGTTAATGAGCCATCAACTTGTTACTATATCCCAAACATGAATAACCCTAGTTTGTTAGTCCCACCACTAGAAACAGTACAAGCTGGAACCCATATGGTGAATGTTCCGCTCCCTTCGACCCTTCTGCTAGCCATGTTTCCAATCGATAACAAAAATTATGTGGCATGGGATGTTGAAAGTCCTCTTGTAGCACCAGTAACACCTGTCGTTTGGGCCCCTATCCCAATCTCTTCTTTAAAGGCTATACCTAAATTTACTGGGGATGGATCAAGAACACCATCCGAACATATGCAAGATGTGACAAATGTGTGTTTGGTGCATGGAGTTATAAACCAAAATATAGCGCTAAGGTTGCTTGTGACCTCTTTTAGGGGTAAAGCACTAGATTGGTACCACACTTTGCAAGCTAATATTATCGCTACCTTGGATCAACTTAGAGACCTTTTCTATAAAAGATTCTTCAATGATGGGGACATCTCCTCACAATATCATTAGCAAGAAATCATAAAGCAGGCCCCATATGAAGCCATGACTGACTTCAACACTCGGTTCCATATAACTTGGTAGAGAATTCAGGCTACTATCTTCCCATCGGTCAATTTGGAATTCATGTTCTACTTGAAATCCATCAACACCAATATCTCGATGATGATCTAGTCCCTTGGCATAACCACTCTATTGGGTGCATACAACATTGCAGTCAAAGTGGAGAATAATCTGATAGACACACGAAAATTTCCACCTCGGCCCATCATGCCTATGTTTCCTAAAATAATAGTTCTCACCTAGGGGATACCATCTACCAGTGCTCTCACTCCTCCTCAATCCATGTATACATATTTGGGTGCACCACAGAGCATTGCTTTGACATCCATCTCTTCAAAGGATGAAATAAGCAACGTCAAGGAGATGTTGTGGGCTATGGTCAACGAAATAACTACCATCAAGTGAAATCATTCTGTGGCTCTGAAGCCAACCTACCAAAATTATCAAGGGATATTTTCCTACCAACAAAACTAGTTCCAAGGAGGCACTCGCACAAATCTACAAGCTCAAACAACTAATCAAATAGTGCCAATACCCACTTTGTTGTAAAGTAATAACCCAAGCTCAAGTAGATAATTGATGTTGGGGAAAAAGAATTTAGTTGATGACATCAACCCCTGGTGCTTCCCCTGTGGTGATGCACATATGCCCTGAAACTGCCCGCGTGACAATCTACAAAAAAAGGTGGCAGAACAACACATTCAAGGTGTGGAATTGGACCATGGAGGTTATGTGTATGCTTCTCCACAAATGGAAAACACAATACTCACTACACAAATGCAAGGGATTTCCTTAGATCAAGAAATGGATATTGCTCCTGATCACGCACTCTTCTCATGGATGGAAGAAGAAGAGGTAGTGTTTTCCAACGATGCATCCCCATCAAAAGCCCTAGAAGTGCAATTGGATTAAAAAACTCACTCAAAAAGGAGATTCACAGGTGAACCAGTCATCTCACAACTATTCAATCAACAACCTAAAAGTGCATCCTACCAGACACCTAGTACCTCTGCAGTGGCACAACAATGTCCACCATGAAGGGAAATTGTGATAACTAGAGCTAAGGAGCAAAAGCCTCCAAATTTTCCACCATTTTAATATGGTGGAACAAATGAAAAAATCATCCACTAATGTGTCTCTTTGAGATATCTTAGCCATTCTGGAGTAAAAAACCTTGTTGTAGAAATCTCTCCAGGAAGATCCAATCATTGAGTCAATGGAGCAATCGCTCAAGGGAAAGGCCATTGATCCATCACCTTCTACCAAATTTCTTACAAACAACACAGAGGAAGCCTCTATCAAAGTAAGAGATAATCCAAAACCCAAGAAATTTTTCCTAACCCTTATTGTGGGAGAGAAATTATTGTACAATGCCATGATTGAATCCAATGCTAGCACTATAGTCATGCCCAAGCAGATAGTTGAAGCCTTAGGACTTAGCTATGAACCTTTAAAAAGAGGAGTTATGCAGCTTGATGGGAACAAAGTTGAAATCATAGGTTTCATTAAAGACCTCCCCTTGACTCCATTCTCCTACCCTAGTATCACATTTTTGCAAGATACTGTGATCATAGACGTTCCCCCATGTTCAACCTCTACTTATCTTGGGGATTCACTTCAAAGATAAGTGGATATATGTCTTTGGATTGGTTACACTTTATCCTTAGGACCAAGTGTGGAGCTAAAATGAGAATAGTATCCAAAACTCTGCATTCAGAACATGTGGATTATGAAACTATGATCAATTTTGAGGCTGCTCATACTTCTATTACCAAGGAGGAAATGTATTGTGTCAAGCTACTAGAAAATGAAAAAATGATAGGAGATCAGACTGATCAAGAAGAGGTCCTCTTGAGTGAATACATGGACATTGATCCTTTTGGAAACTATCATGCTACTAGGTTAGGCACCTATGTCATATATGATGAAGATCAAGTGATTATGAAGGTCATGAAGGAATCCAAAGGCGATCAAGTTTTAGAGCTATGGACGTTGCACTTTGATGGATCAAGATGAAAAGTTGGCATAGGAGCCAAGATATGTTTGATATCCCCACACAATGAAAAGACACTTTGGTCCTTCCACTTCCAGTTCTCTTGTTTGAATAATGAAGCTAAATATGAAGGCCTAGTGCAAGGTCTAAGCCTTGCAGAGTGGATGGGCATCAAGCAATTAATGGTGTTTGGAGATTTCAAACTAGTAGTCAACCAAGTCTGAGGGGTCTCTATTGCAAAGAATGTTCACATGTTTTCCTATAGACATCGAGTCTAGGACTTGATCGAAGGTTTTGAAGCCTTCAACATCCAAACAATTCCTCAAGGACAAAATGTTGATGTGGACTATATGGCCACAATCAAATCTTATTTTAACCCTGTCTCCAACCTAATTCATAAAAAAACACTCTGTAAAAGTGATAGTCCGACCAAAAATTCTAGATAATGATTAGAGCTGGCAAGTTTTTGATAGTGATGAACACATCACCTCATTTATCCAATAGTCGAGATATTTTTCTGACCAACTCCAACCAAATATTGTCAATTCCTATGATGGAAAAATCATTCAGTTGAAGTCCAACAAGCTTTTGAAAGGATTGGTCACCCTTGAAAAATTCTTCAATTGTGATGATGCAATAAATAAAAAATGAAAATTTGTAGCAGACAAAAGCAACTATACTGACCTTCAGGTCTGAGATGGAAGAAAGCTCAAAGTTGGGAAGGATGTCCTACATCATGATAAAGAAAGGCTCATCAACTTCTATGAGAAATATAAAGGAATAGTGGCTTGGTCATATGGTGACCTCAAGGGATATGATCCTAACATCATCCAACATACAATAGAGCTGACAGAAGGTCCAAAACCAACCCGCCAAAAATAGAGGCTAGTGAATTTGAAGATTGAGGCACTCATGGAACAAGAGCTAACAAAGCGAATTTAGTCTTGGATCATCTTCTCGATCAAACATAACACATCGGTATCCAACTTGGTCCTAGTCTAAAAGAAGAATGGAGATATCCACCTATGTGTTGACTTTGTTGGCAACACAAGGGAAGACAAATGAGAGGGGGGGTGAATTAGTTGTCATAGAAATTATAATTATTAAAATTATTCTCAGATCTGATAAATAAACATGAAAGAATAAACCATCACCACATAAAAATCACACATAACACCAAGATTTTTTACATGGAAACCCTGTTAGGGGAAAAACCATGGTGGAGGTTAATCCACAATATTATACTATGTTAAAATTATAAAAGAATTGCAAATGGGGAATGTACATGCATTCAGGAACACTGCCTAGAGCTTACTACCCAAAGGAAGACTCACTGTCTAGACACATTCATATTACATCTAGAAGATTTTGAACTAAGAAAACATCTTCTAATGCCTGATTACAACTATGGTTAAACACATAAACATCTACTCACTCTTCTTCACACTTTACTACTACCTTCAAAATATTAGAAAATTATCTGTACACAACACATCACACACCACACCTTCAAATGGTATAAACAATTGATCATATATATCCACAACAAGGGATAACATCAACTACATGTTGGCTTTATCAAAATATAAAATGTGTACAAATTGTTGGCCCAAATCAATAAACAATTATCAATGAAAACCAAACAATGTCGGCCACAACATAGTAAGGACCTAAAACAACATCTTCAAACATGAAACACCTTAAATAATTATGCCTCGAAGATCCACAACATGCTACAATCACCCTGTCGACTAAGATCATGAAAAACATGAACTCACAGAAGAAAACCACCAATCACGAGCACAACAATCAATGCAGACCAACAACATAGATAGAGAATGATCTAGAAACATACAAAATCATCATGAATCACCACAAAATCATCTACAACAACTCAAATTAATAGAATCACATCATCTTCTTTCAAGAACACCAACTAAAGCAACAAAACAACTGTCAGAACACAAATACTCATAACTCGATCAAATATTCATGCGAACCTCTAAAAATTCATGTAGATAAACTAGATATAATTGAAAAAAAACCCTTTAATCCACAACCTCGTATTATCAATATACTGAGTTTTCCATCATACTGAACTTCTTTGCATCACCGACATCTTGTAACTTATTTTATTACAATTTTCTCAATATCCTCAACATATACAACCTTAAACACATTAATGCCAATAGTGTTGACATCAATGAAAACCACATATTAGCAATATCCAACAATCTCCCCCTTTGGAATTCATGGAAACACGTGATGTGAAAAAAAACCATCAACACAACTTTATCTTAGCATTTTCTCCTTATATTTTGACTCTTTTCTCATTAACTCTTTCATAGTTTTCCACATGAATCTTCTCCCCCTTTGACATCAATGACAAAGGTACACACTATCTTTCTCCACACAAGCTTTGAACCACATTTCTAAACATCTGACTACTCCCTCTGAGTAGCAGCCACCACAACATCAATCCTAATTCTGATTATGAGGGGTAATTACCTCTAGCTTCCCTCCGAGATACTCAAAATTATCCTTAAATCCAAGCTTAAAAAAATACTTATCCAATCTGGCATACCATCTCTTGGGGCTTACTTAAGTCCATACAATTCTTTCTTCAACCAGAAAACCATTTCTCCCTGATCAGTCAATTGAAATCCATCAGGTTGCTCAATATACACTTATTCTTCTAGTTCACCATTTAGAAATGTTGAATTTACATCCATCTGATAAACATTGAAGTTTTTATAAGAAACATAAGCAATAAATAATCTCACAGCTTCAATCCTAGCAACAAGAGTAAAAGTTTCTTCAAAGTCGATTCCTTCCATCTGAGAATATACTTTACACACAAGTCTTTCTTTGTTTTAACAACTTCACCATGCTCATTTAGTTTGTTCCGAAAGACCCATTTAGTTCCAATTACATTTTTTTCCTTAGGTTTAGGAACAAGAATCCATGTATCATTCTTCTCAATTTGAAGTAGTTCTTTCATTGCTTCCACCCATTGTTCATCTTTGCATGCTTCATTGACACTATTAGGCTTAGTCTTTGAGATCAAACAATATTCTTCTACAATTCTTTTCCTAGTTTGAACACCTTTGTTCTTATCACCTATAATCTGATCTTTTGAATGATTTAGTCTTACATACCTTGGAGTCTTAGGGTATTCTTGAACTTCAGGCTCTTGTGATCTCACTTTTGCACTTTCACTAGTTCCTTCCTCTTGATTTTCCTAATTCATCAGAATGATCTGAACTTGATTTGGTGTTTGAACTTTCTTTCCTTTGTCTAAACTGTTATTCAGATCGTCTGAATCATATCCACATGTTTTGGATGGTCTAACTATGTCTTCATCAACCTTGACATTAGCACTTTCAATTACTTTCCTCAATATCTTATTGTATCATTGGTAGGCTTTACTTTTAGTAGAATAACCAAGAAAGATTCCTTCATCACTTCTAGCATCAAACTTTCCTATATCTTCATCTCTTTTGATATAGCATTTACTCCCAATGATTTTGAAGTATCTAATAGTAGGCTTATGACCATACCATAGCTCATAAGGAGTCTTACCGATATCACCTTTGACATGTACCCAGTTGAGAGTGTAAATGGAAGTACTCACAACTTCTCTCAAGTAGATATGCAGAACATTTTCTTCCAATATCATAGTCCTAGCAACTTCTTGAAGTGTCTTGTTCTTCCTTTCCACAACTCCATTTTGCTAAGGGTTCCGTGGTTCAAATAATTGTATCTTTATCCCATGCTCTTTACAAAAAGAATTAAACTCACTAGAAGTGAATTCACCACCTCTATCTAATCTCAGACATTTAATCTTCAGACTTGTCTCTGTCTCAACCATAGCCTTAAAAATCTTGAATTTCTCTAGAGCTTTAAAATTTTCCCTTAAGAAAGTAACCCACATCAATCTAGAATAATCATCAATAAGTAACATGAAATACATGTCTCCTTGTAAACTTATGACTCTAGAAGGACCACACAAGTTAGTATGCACAAACTCCAACACTTCATTTGAACAATGTTGTTTGCTCTGGAATGAAACTCTAGTTTGCTTCCCTAACTGAAATTCCTTGCATATAGCATTAGTAGGTTTTATCAACATAGGAATATCTCTCACTGCCTAAGTAGAACTTATCTTGCTAATATTGTCAAAGTTTACATGAGACATTCTCCTATGCCACAACCAACTTTCATCAATTTAAGCAATCAAACAACTTTTACCATAAACACTTAGGTGAAAGATATTACCTTTTGTTTTTGTACCAGATGCAATCACATTTTTGGAACTCCCCAATATTCTACACTTTCCATCTTTGAATTGAAGATTATATCCCTTGTAAACCATCTATCCAACACTTAAGAGGTTATGCTTCAAACCTTCCACATATAGAACATCATTAGTATTATGCTTACCATCAAGAGAAATGGATCCTCTACCATGGATTACACTAGCCTTTTCATCACCAAATCTTACAACACCACCATCATACTTTTCCAAGCTCACAAATTTACTTTTATCACCTGTCATGTGATGGGAGCATCCACTATCAATCACCCATTCATCTTTTTCTTCAACTCTGGCAACTAGAGCTTTCTCCACATTTGTGCAACTAGTAGATTTAGTAGGTACTAGATTATTTTCCTTGATAGCAATAAATACCCATTCATCCTCACTTAAATTCCATTTATCAGATTCATCATCTGTCACACCTTCATCAACAACATAATAACACTTTCTTTGGAATCTAGGCTTGTTAGGTGGTGCAGGAGCACCTAGGAAACACTAATCAGTTAGAAAGTCTAGAATGAAGTTTTGCTTTTGCAATGTTTATCATGAAGGTAATGTTGAACATTGAGTTGAGAAGATAGCTTAGGGATGTGTTTGATCTCTAGGATAGAAGTTGTGAAAGGATGGATGAGTTTAGAAACTCATCTTACTTAGTTTTCTAAAATTTGGCAAAAGTTGAAAAACACAGTGCATTTTACAACTTTGCCATTTGATAACCTACATGTCCGACCAAGGGAGCTTAACTATTTTTGAAACCTTTTTATGATGGGCCTCGACCTGAGAGCAGGGTTGGGAGCATTTAGTATTGTGGGAAAATTTTGTGAATTGAAGGAAAAATAGTGTTTTTGTGTGTTATTTCTGATTTTTGCTTCAAAGAAGAGTTTTAATGAATTGAAATTATTGTTGTGTTTTATGGAGGATGTATTTTAGTGTTTTCTCAAGCTTATTGTGCCATCTTTTAGTCTTTTGGATTCATTTTCAATCATTGTTTGTAAATAGTTGGCTTTAACTCTGTTGCTGGTCTGAACTAGACAGTCTGCAAAGAATGGAGTGCTAGACCACTTTCCCACCGTATAAATTGTATGGCCCATTGGGAATAGTGACTAGACTCCATGTGTGTAAATATGGTAGGAGGTAGGGTTTGTTTGGGCACAGGAGCTGTTAGCAAAGTCTTGCCATAGGTGAGCCAAGAAGAGTCCGGCTAGGGAAGACAAGGAGTACAAAGCACATAACTTGCAGGGGTGATAAGTTTTTGATAAATTTCCTTTTGGAGAAGGTAGATGTGATTCTTTCCAAGACCTGGTGGTTAGGAGGAAGCTCCATCAATCCATTTGGTGTGAGAAATGCCTGACAGTTTGGAAGTAGCCAAAAAAAGGCCTAAAAACCCTAGTTTTTGTCAATTTTCAAGTGGAGGTGTTGTACTGACAATGAAGGGCTAACACCTCAAAAATATTTGAGAGGTGGAAAAATGAACCAGGAACCCCAAGGAGATATTGGGTATTCTTTAGAAAGAATTGAGAATAAGCCTATTTTCTTGGAGAAAGAGGCCTAATTGGGGCTCTAGGGCTAGTAGCCATTTTCAACCCTAAAGGAGGGTTAAATGAAAGCAATGAAAATGTGGAGTATGGTGAACCTTCAAGAACCATAGAAGGATTTTTTGAAGCTATTGGAGACACCTCTACACCCCTACAAAGATCTAATTGAGTGTTGAGGTTAGGTTAGCCTTTAGGGTATATTAAGGGCTAAGGAAGAGTTGGAGGCATTGCACCAAGATGGACTTGGTTGTTTGAATGGTGATGGTAGTGGGGTTGTCTAGGAGAACCAGGGGTACCTTAACATGAGAAGGTTCCTATAGATCAAGGTGGTGAAGCAAAACACCAAGGAGGTCTTGCAAGCAAGACCTAGAGCAAGAATATGTGATTGATTCCTCCAACCCCCCTCCCTATCATTAGGTCTTGGCTTAGGAACTCTTTTTGGACACCTTGAGAAAAAATGACCTATCTTATTACAAGAAAAACATTTAAGAGGAAACTTCCCTTTATACTTACCTTCTCTAGCTTCCCTCTTGACAATAAGTGCTTCAAGATCATCTAATTTTCTCTCTTCTTCTTCAATATCTCTTATTTCCTGCTCATACTTGGACATTTTTCTAGAAGAACTTTCTCCTGGATCATATCTCTACTTATATTTTTTGGAGATAGTAGCTTTGAATACATATTCTGTCTTAGGAAGAGATTCACCAAACTCACTTAACTCAAAAGTAGTAAGCTTACCAATCAACATGTCTCTAGTTACATTTGTTACAATCTGGATCTCCTCAATAGCAGTAATTTTGTGTTTCTATGCGGTAGGCAAGGATCTAAGCACTTTAGCAACAATCTCTAATTCTTCCAATGTTCCACTAGTGCATATGATACTACAAACAAGTTCATTCACTCTCTGCATAAAAGAAGTGATGTTCTCATCTTCACCCATTCTCAACATTTCATATTTCCCTTTCAGGATTTGTAGCATAGCAATCTTCACATGGGTATCACCTTCATACAAATTTTCCAAATTTTTCCAGATCTCATAAGTAGTCTTCAGCTCCATTACATTTTTCATCTTAGAATTAGTCAGAGCACTCAATAATGCTTCCTTAGCCCTGATATTGTACTCGACTTCCTTAAGCTCACCTGTAGTAGAAGGACCATTTTGTGGGATGATATACCTATTCTTTTTAATTGTCTAGTAAGGTTCACCAATGCATCTTAGATGACACTCCATTCGAGTCTTCCACAGAGAATAATTAGTTCCATCAAATCTTGGACTATCCTTCTTATATGTCACCATCCCAGATCACCTCAAGCTATTCAAATTCTTCTGAGGAACTTTCTATGATACCAATTTTTGGCAACACAAGGGCATACAACTAAGAGGGGGGTGAATCAATTGTCACAAAAATTATAATCATTATTCTCATATCTAATAAATAAACATGAAAGCATAAACCATCACCACATCAAAATCATGAGAACAACGATCAATGCAGACCAACAACACAGATAGAGCATGATCTAGAAACATCCACAAGCATCATGAATCACCATAGAAGCATCCACAACAACTCAAATTACTAGAATCACATCATCTTCTTTTAGGAACACCAACTAAAGCAACAAAACAACTGTCAAAACACAGATACTTATAACTTGATCAAATCTTCATGCGAACCTTTAAAACTTCATGTGGATAAACTAGATATACTTGACAATAAACCCTTTAATCTGCAACCTCTTATCATTAATATACTAAGCTAGCCATCATAATGAACTTCACTGCATCACCGATATCCTATCAACAATATCCAATAGACTTTTAGGACCTGAACAGAGTATCCCTAAAGGACCACTACCTGCTGCCTTCTATGGAGTCAATCTTGCAAATAGTGACAGCATTTGAAATGTTTCTCTGCTAGACGGATTCTCTGGTTACAACCAGATCTGGGTCAAAGAAGAGGACCAATACAAAGTGACATTCAGTACCAAGTGGGGAATGTTCACATATGCTAAAATTCGCTTTGGCCTCTCAAATACGGGAGCCACTTTCCAATGGGAAATGGATATCGCTTTTAGTGAATTGATCAACAAGATTATCCTAATCTATTTGGATGATTTGACTATATTCTCCAAGCATAAGGATGATCACTTCGATCACCTTGAGATGGTTTTCAAAAAATGCCTGGAGTTTAGGGTATCCCTGAACCAGAAAAAAATGTGTTTTCAAAGTGTCTGAAGGAAAACTGTTAGGACATCTAGTGTCCAAAGAAAGAATTGCAATTGATCTTGAGTGGGTGAAGAAAATCAAAGAGCTTCCCCTACCGGTGAACAAGAAAGGAGTCCAATCTTTCCTAGGGAAGGTAAATTTTGTAAGCAAATTCATTTCAGATTTTGTAGGAATAATCAGACCAATCACCTTGATGCTAAAAAAGGATCAATTATTCAAATGGACTAAAGAAGCTAGATAAGCCTTCAAGAAGGTTAAGGATGCTATTTCTTCAACTCCTATGTTGGTCAATCTAGACCTATCAAAGGACTTCATAATGTATGTATTGAGTAGCAAGTCAAGCATTGCTATTGTCTTGACTCAAAAGGATGATGAAGGAAAGGAAGAAAATCCAATAGCATTTCACTCCCAAACCTTAAAGGAATATGAGAAAAATTACAACTTTATCGAGAGGCAAGTGTTTGCTATTGTTAAGGGACTTAAGAAGTTCTGACACCTCACATCTTGCAATAAGGTGATTGTTTATGTCACACATTCCAATATGCATGAATACTTCATGGAAGGAGAAATCATCGAAAAGAGGGCCAATTAGATCACTAAGATCCTTGAATATGACATTGAGGTCAAGCCTACAAAGACCATCTGAGGAAGAGGAATGTGTGAATATTTGGCACACGACAAGGAAATGACAATTGAAGAAGAGCAACCGAAGCTGGTTCTGACCAATGAGTCTAAATCTGAAGTCTATTGGCTAGTGGACAGAGTAAGGTTCATGTACACCAAAAAATACCCGTTGGACCTTCCTCCTCAAAAGAGAAGATTCTACAAACTACAGAGAAATGGGTATGCACTCATCGAAGGGATCCTTTTCAAAAGGAACTTCAACGACATTCTATTGTGGTGTGTCACCATGGAGCAAGTGAAAATAATTCTTGACACTTTCCACAATAGTCTTGTGGGTGGACACTTCTCTTCAAAGGCCACTGCCATCAAAATCATGTGTGTTGGGTACTTCTGGCCTACGCTATTCAATGAATCATACTCCTTGGTAAAAGCCTACAACGAATTCCAATTCTTTGCAGGAAGAAAGAAAAATTCCATAATGCCTCTCGATCCTATAGTGGTTGATGAGCCATTCGCACAATGGGGCCTTAATTTTATCAGAATGATCAATGCTGCCTCCAACATCGAACACAAATGGATTCTAATGACAATGGATTAATTCACTAGATGGACCAAGGCCATGCCCTTGAAGAATGCAATGGAGGTGAAGATTGCAGACTTCCTCGAAGAACTGGTGACAAGATTTGGCCTACCAAGGACCATCATCTTTGACAGCACCAAGGCTTTCCTAGGCTCTAAGGTATGTCAATTCACACTTGTGCATGGCATATTATTGAAAAAATTATCAAATTACTACTCGCAGGGGAATGGCCTGGCTAAGTCGACTAACAAAAATTTAGTCTGACTCATTAATAGAATTAGGTAGGAACACCAAAAGGAATGGCATAAGAACCTCTGAGCAATGCTCTGGGAAGACCACATAACTCCCAAGCAAGTCCTCAAGACTTTTCCATATGAGCTAGTGTATGGGAAAGAAGTGTTATTGCCTATCTCTATGGAGATTCTGATGTTGCAACTACTCAAATCTATTGAGGTAGAAAAAAATGGTGCCATGGAGGTTTGGTTGTCCAAATTGTTTAATTAAGCTTCACATTATTCCACCAATGTAAAAATGTAAGTATTGTAATTATTTTCTTTCATTTTTTGTTTGCTGGTATTTCCAACTCAACAACCTATGAAGTAGGAAAATTGAACTGAACACTCATAAAGAAAAATTTAGAATGACATCCATATGCAAAATTTGAAAGGGGTATTCAAAGAAGTGAAGAAAAGAGAACCCATATTGCATAATTGAAAACCAAAAGAGACATGAAGTTAATATAAGCTATATTTTGATTATATTTATATACTTCGATAAGTACATTTTCAAAATGGATTTGAGGCCATGCTTTTAAGGTATATCTATATAATCTATGGTTTCTTCATCTATATACGATAGAGGCCTTTTTTAGGCGTATATACAAAAAGTGGAAGAACAGAGTATTGATTTCTTAAAACATAAAATATTTTTTAGTCTTCAGCAAGAGCAATGAAAGCATCAACAATAGTTTTTGGAATAACATCATCAGTAGGAATGGCAGTAAGAGCATTGGAGGCAGCAACAACATCAACTAGAGAAATGGCCAGTGGTGGAGGGAACACCAAGTTCCTGAAGTTGGTATACCAATCAACATCATAGAAGGGAACCACATTGTAGTAGTGAAACAGGAAGTGGAAAGCGTGGGTCACCCTTTGATGATGCTCTTCATGTGACTGGATGTGAAACCCACTCAAGAATGACACCCATGGTACTACTGCATCTTCTTCAATTTACTTTTGAAGGCCACTCATTGTTAGAAGGCCTAGACCAAACGTAGCATTCGCCACCACCTCTCCAAGACCGCCTAAGTAGTGCTTTAGAAATATTTCAAGCACCAGGTGAAGGATCATCGAATTGGGAACCTGAATATCAAGTAATGAGGAAACAAAGTGAGAACACACATCAGTATTGACTCGGTATTCATCATCATACTCAATGCAGTCCCTCTGCAGAACCCACTTCATGGCTATGATAGCTAGTTAATGCTTCTTCTTGGTCATTCTTTTCAATCGCTTATTCGAGATTTCACCTAGGAATGTTGTTTGGGATTTGTTACAAACTAGCCTAATGTGAGTATTCATGGTGCTAAGCTTTATGCAAACTATCTGGTACTAATCTCTATGCCACTACCTAAGTCTAGCTCTACACAACTAATAATGCCAAATTTTTCCTAACTGCCTATTACCAATTCTTCCCAAATTGCTAAGTGTGATTTTTCTATTTCCTAAGTGCCTATTTATAGAAATAACTAGGATATGCAAGGTAATTTGTGTACCATAAGAATAATGCTAATCGAGCACTAACTTGAAAATCCCACTAGAGTTTGCTCAAATTTCCCACCTAGTTGCATTTGTTGGGTATAGTTTGTTGCATGCAAGATTAATAAGAGCTAATTAATTTGCATAAGCTAGTGGTAATCCTCGGAAATAGTCTACACGACTAAATGTTGAGGTGTCACATTGCAAGAATTTTTCAAATTCTAAGGTAGAACACAAATCTTTTCAAGTACTTATTGCATATTTGGGCTTAATCATTCCTTTTGGGATATTAATTGCCAAAGCATGCGAAAGCTTAGGCTTCCTTCAATCGCCGGCTCAATTTCCAAGAAAATCATGCCGTAGGACATAATTACCAAATGTCATTATGATTTCTTGTCATTTCAAAATGGAAATGAATTCATTTCGCAATAGCAAAGAATTGGCGGTACATGCCGAATTTAATGCTAAAAGGAGAGCATTGTTTGCTACCCCAAGAAAGAAATAACTAAATATTTCATGCAAGAAGCTAACATTGTGAAAGATTTTTGAGCATGCTACCTAGAGGAAGAGTGTTGAGCATAGACAAAGCTAAATCGAATTGTAGAAAACTTAAGCATAGAAAAGATCTACAACAAAAGGAAAATGGAAGAAAGTTCTCAAACAAAGGTGCAAGGAGAGGCAACCCAAAGCTTGTTTGACATTATGTGTGCAATGCAAAATACCTATATCTTTGAAGATGTCTCTTATGCTTTACTTGGGATGCTAGAGAAGCTGGAGTAGGTAAACACGTGGGCCTTAGAAAAGAAAAAAACCCATAGAGACCATATCTAAATAAAGGAGGAATGGGATAACATTCATGATCCCATCCTCACAAAGATCCCTAAGACTCTTAGGGAGGAGGCCTGCAAAAGGATGAAGAGAAATAGTGACCTAGATTCTTTGGCATAGAAGCAATGGTTCAATGGGCTTCCACAATATATGGTCCTGTTTGTGCACTACTTCCCATAACTAGTTGACGAGGCCATTAATCATTTCAACTTGGATGCCAACACTATCGAGGGCTAAGAACTGAGAGTTAATATTTGCAAAGAATTTATCTAGAGTATGCTATGTATCCTTGAAAAAATCTCCAAAGTGGACAAAATAGAGTCATTCACTCTAGCAAAGGGGGAGGAAATATGGAGAACTAGAAAATTAGCTCTAGATTTTTATAACAAAGAAACCCAAAGGCCCGGAGAAGATCAGAAAAAGCCACCACAGATTCTAGTGGTGCACAATGCTTTCCCTATAGACCTACATGATGTCTTCTCAATGATGGCCTTTGATTGTGGCCTAGACACCGACAAGTATGTTCAGGAGTTCCAATTGGGCCTGGGGTTCTAGTTGCATAGGAAACATTCCTTTTTCTAGTATGAATTTATAGAATTCATCGTTGGGGAGATGTTGAGCCAAATAGAGGAATACAAAACACAACATAGGTCCAGGTTTCCTTCTTTCCTTCCCCATATGTTTTTGCATTAGAACCCTGACTTCTTTAAAAAACATGCAAGGTTGGTTATATTTGATGGAAAGGGAAGAAGAAGAAGACCATTTTCTGTTTAGACTCCTCTCCTCTCTGCAACTTATGATTATTATGCATCTTCGAATTATTTCTTGACTCTAATTTTACAAGATTTGAGTGAGGATGATAGTCTTTACTGGCTCACCATGGACCGGACATAATACATGCAGAATTTCACTCTGAAATGCAACTAGTTTCTTGGAGAAGATTTCACATTCATTTGGATGCACGACTTTACCAGGTAACCATTCTGGGTTTCGGCATGTCTCACAAACTAGGTGTTGGCCGTCAAAATGTTCCGGTAGGTATCAATTATTGACTATACTTTTTGTAGGGGACTAGCCAAGAAGAAAGGATTTTTCACTTGCTTGCTAAGCTTTAAATCAGTGGTAATGGCCAAGAAGAAGGAACATAAGCTGCTAAAGGTGAAGTTGGCTCATCTGGGGCTAGTATGGATTTGTGACAAATGAAATTACAACCCCAACAATGACTTACCAAATGAACATGTCAAGGTAACAAATAGCCCCCGACCGTATTACAAAAAGTGGCAGAACCCATGGAAGGACTAAGATGATCTATTGGTCAACCTAATTCACATTCCCACAAATGATAGTAGGCCGCCATGGCTTAATTTCTACTTCCCTTCAGCTAAGTATGATGAGAGGCACCAAATAGGGGCCACCTTCACAATGAGTTGCCAAGAAAATAAAATTGGAGCGAGGAAAGGATTAGAGATTTCTGGGTTTACCACCAAGAGATCAAACACCTTGACACCCCTTATCAAGGAATAGAGTCAGATGACCAATTTGATAAGTTGTAGAACAACGTGCATATTTATTCCGACATGAGCGATGATGAAGATACCAACCCGAAGGAGACTAAAAAATACACAAGGAAGGGAAAGGACAAGGAAATAGAAGTAAAAATGGCCTCAACATAGCCAAAAGAGAAGGCGACGAAGCAGCCTGGAAAAGTTTCTTCAAATATGTAGATAAAAATATCATGTGTGAGGGCCTTGATGACTCATACTTGGACTACAAAAAGAACTAGAACAACCTCATAACAACAGTTAGAGGCTATGGAGATGGATGATTCCATGCCTATCAAATGAAAACACTTGGAAGCAACTTCTGGAGAGAGTTCGCAGGAGCTTGAAGCAAGCCAGGAGCTCGCAGCGAGCCAGGGATCACAATTATCCACACCTCAGGTATCCCTCAGTCCCTCTTTTCTTTCTTCACAATCTCTAGTTTCATTTATTGTCTCTGCATCAACCATCACTTAAAGTGTTGGCCCTTCCTTCTCTACTACTGTTGCAATAGCTGTGGGAGGTTTCTCCCAATTCTCCTCGGTGGGACCATTTATTTTTACCCCTCCATGGACCTTTCCACCTTTCACCATAGTCCAATCCACAGTCGCCATTGATACCCTCCTGATACTATTTTATCAAGACCAACTCAGCTCGCCCAACATTTGGAATCTACCATGACTCCACTACTGCCGCAACACCTAATGAGTCCTCCTGCTAGTTCACAAACCAAGCTTTGGCATATCCCTTCATTCTCCCCACTTACAGTCAATATTCCAAAGAAGAAAACATCCAGAATCACTACCCTCTCATTCCCTTTCACCCTTCCTCCCAGTGCACCTTTTATAGGTGGGCTAGTTAGGTCGCCAACCCAATTTATAGTAAAGGGTGATAAAACAAAGTGCGAGCTATCAAGATCTAGAAGAAAAAGGCCAAGGAAGCTAAGAGGTCGGTCAAGCCAAAGGTACATACTATTTTCAATGAGGCTCAACAATCACTACATTTCATAACCATGTATCTGACCATCATCAAACCACAAGGGGAAATGCAACCCAATGATTACAACGTATATGCCATGGGACTTGATTTGAGCATAGCGTGACCATAAGAAAAAGTTGAGCTCATGCAGGAGACACAACAGGTGGTGACCACCGACTTCCTCAAGTCCAGTCACCAGCTGAAGAAAAGGGAGGAGGAGCTAAAACTTGTAAAGGAAAGGATTGAGGTGAAAAATTTATGCACTTATCAGAGAAAGAATAGACAAAGAAGATTAAGCTCTGGGAGGAACTTGCAAATTTCCAATCTGATGATTCCAACCTAGTTGTCGAGCTATGGCAGAAAAATGAAGAATTGTAAGACCAGTTGGCTCAGGTGGAATAGGAGATGCAGCGAAAAGATGATGAGTTTGACCATCAACATGCTTAATGAGAAAAAACTACAACGGAAGGAAGCAGAATTTAGAGACCGAAAGGCCCAATTGGAGAATGAATTCCAGGAGATGAAGTCTTCCCTTGAAACAAAATCAGCAAACAAAAACCAAGCCAAAGAAAAATGGCTCACCGAATGGAAGACTTTGTCAGAGCAACTTTTGACTGCAAACAAAAAGATTACAAAACTAACATAGGATGTTGGATCAAGAGATGCAGAGATCAGTATTTTGAAGAGTCTTCCCCAACCCCCTACTACCCCGTCGGATCTCCTTCTAGTGGCTCAATAATTATATATCTCATATTGGGAAAAGGTTAAGGCCTTCTGCCTGACTCTTCATCTGACACTCCAATTTATGGTGGAGGTGACAGGTTTAGGTGGGGAAGTTTGTGGAGTGATTGAGCAGTTCCTACAAATTATTGTGGAGAAGATTCTTGAAGTGAAAAAATTGTTGGATAAGCTATACATGGTCTTGGATTACGACTTAGCAAACATAGGAATTGGGGATCAGAAGGTCACTGCCAAAATAGAGAACAAGCTCATCCACTACCACATAGCTATCCTCCATGCTAGTGAGTGTACTGCCACACTAGACCAGACCATGAATAGCATGCGGGCTAGGTTATCCCAAGTAACTCAGATGGGTTTACCCTCCCCATTTCTTTTTGATGACTCAGTGGCTAATACGGAGCAGATTATGGAAACAATAGAAGAGAAGCGATAGGATACATCTACTTTCTAGAGCTTTAGTCAACCCCCTACTTTAGCAGATATTGAAGGCATCACTCATTAGGTTGTGCGATTGCTCTTCCAACATGAGTCTGGGGCCGGTTATTTGTGACACTACCTTACAAAGAAATGATTGATCTAAGTGGATCATAAGAGAATTTGCACAATGTATCGACACCATCAGAGGTTGAATGGATGCCTCTATAGGTTGCTCTATCTAAGCTTTGATTGCATCATTCAATGGATAAGGATCTAGTCTGCAAGCCAAATTTTTTTTGTATTCTTCATTCCGTAGGCGAAACACCCCTAGTATTCACCAAAAGTTATGAATATTAAATTATTCAAGCTCCCTTTGGGTGGTTTTTGTTTTTGCTAAGTATTGACCCACACCTCATCTATTTGAACATCATCAGGCCCCTTTTTGTGGAACTTCATCCGCTGCTGCCACATGTCCACTAGGTGCTCACTGCAAGGAATCCTTCCTTTGCTCTCCTATCGAATTTCACCATGATTCCATGTGTCATCACCATGGGCACTTCAAGGCTACTTCCCTTCACTTTTTAATTGGGCCCTGTCCACCTACCATGTAATATATTTCCACGTTCACTTTTTGGGTGGACCCCATAGTTAGCACTAGTAGTAAAGAATGCCTCCACGTGTCTTCACCATGCAATTTTTCATCACAAGGAGGAGGAATCAACGAATGATCCCTAGCTTGTTGCCACGTGTCTCTTTAATAGAGACTTCATCAAATGGAAGGAGAGAGCGAGCAACGTTCTCCACTAGATTGCCACATGTTCTAACTTCCTTCATGGGTGAATGAAACGTGTCTACACAAGATTTTTTTGGGACCACTGCCATCATTTGGAGGGGATGCATCTATTTGAGGAGTGGCTACGTTCCATGGATCAAATCTTTTCTATTGCAACAGCTGAAGGAAATCATTAATGTAGGCATCATTGCTTGTGATACATGATATTTTTTGTTTCTAGCCCACTAGGTAGTGGTATTTTTTATCTATATATACTGCTTCTTCCTTCCAAAAACAAGTTTGAAAGATATAGAAAAATTAGGGGAAAGACACCAGGAATTTTGTATTGCTTTAAGATTATTGTATAATATTCTCAGACTGTGCCATTGTTCAGCCTTTCTATTTTCTTAAGCTATTTGATAAAAACATTATACTATGCCATTATTGTCCTGAATTGTTTATTTGTAGAACTTCTATGATTTCAATATAAGCTTGATAATCTAGACCATGTATTTTGACTCTTCTTTTCAATAAATCTGTATGGGAATTATTTTATCTTATTAGATAAATTATTCATGTTTTCATCTTTGATTTATGTTATTCTAAAACATAGAAAATTGTTGAACGGGCCCTTAAATCACATCCAAAAGATAGATTTATCGTGCCTTAAATCTAAATATTGGTGCACCACCTTAGTTAGATCTTTACTTTTTATATCTATTTCATTTTCCCATTCCAAAACCCAAAATCCAGAGGTCACTCAGTTTAGCACAATTGGTCCCCCATTAACTGAGTTTCCCATAAAGGTTGTTACCTTTCCAACTTTTGGCATCAACAATACCTTCTCAACATAGACAATGCACAAGTGCACTGCCTCTCTTGAAAGGTGAAAATCTACAACTAAGTTTTAGAGAATCACCCCAAGGTTTCTCGGGTGTCAAGTCATGACAATTCTTGGAATAGTTCAATTGGTTGATGTGATTTGCTAGTAATCACATGGTGGCCTTTATGGTTTACAAAGAATGGGAAGTTAGATCTACAAATGGAGTTTCAAAGTGTTGGAAGTGAATGAATAGTGGCTGACCACTTAGAACAAGTTGAAACTCACTATGTTCATCAAATTTAGCATTGTTGTAATGCTTGGAATCCTACTCTAACAAGGAGTTAAAAGAAATAGCAAAAGGAGAAAGGATTGAGAGAGTTTTTCTAAATCTAAGCTATGAATGAATAGTAACAATGGAGGATGCTATAGTAGACATACTCCCATAAAACTAAGCTTTGCTTGACCAAGAGAAACCTATAGCTACACAAAACTAGTGTAATCTTCTAAGGTCTATATATTTTTAGATTATGCATTCACCTCATGAACATACAATTGAATTAAAGTGCAAAAAACAAATTAGCTCAGACTATCTTTGCAAAGTGATTCATCATCAACAAACCATAAAAATCATAAGCTTGGAAGTTCATCAAATAATGTAACAACATCCACCATTAAAAAAATTCAAGAAACTAAAAAGCTAAAACTAGCATGGAGGTGGAATCATGCATGCACAATGAACAAACTCAAAGAAAATAACTTAAATAATGCAATGCCTTCTTCTATTGCTGAAAAATTCCTCTTACTCACCACCACTTACAAATGAGGAGAAAACACCTATTTATATTTTTTCAAAGCCTAAATGAATGGCCAGGATTTAATTACAATGAATAGCTCAGATTTTCTATAGGTTAGGGTTTCACCTACCCCTAATATTTCATAATTTAAAATAGACTATTTTTTCTTCTTCCCTATTCTATCTTGTAGCCTATTTTGTCTTCTAGTTATTGTAGTTTTTTCTTTTAGCTGTCTTCTCTGTTGTGGTTAAAAACAACCAAAAGCTACCCTTTGTCTGATGTGTTTGTAGCATTCTTTCAACCAATCAAGTGCATATTGCTTGTAGATTTGTACTAATGAAAAGAAAACATGCTTCTCCTAACCTTGGTTAATAGCTCCTTAACGATCATCATCACTTGGTGGAAGATAAACAACTCTCTCTTGTTGCTGACCCTAGTAGACATTCATCTAGTTCTGCAGCACTAAATTTTTGGCATGCATTCATATGTTGGTCAACTCTCTTTGAAAAGTTGATCATTGTTTATGAAAACATCCACCTCCTAGAAATCTTCATTGTTCTTAGTATACTCCCAAGGTAATACATGTGAGAGCACCTTATTCTGTAGATTTGGCATGCAACATGTAATTCCTTCTTTTGGATTGCATTCTTAATGATCTCACCTCCTTTCTCCCTTTTAGATTAATCTTCAAAGGGACTCGAATTAAAAATCCTCTTGGCCTAGTTCCATAGTCAAACTCCTTGGTGGCATGATATCATAGGTAGACATATCATGAATAATCTCTTTCTACAACAAGCTCCTTTGGTAGTTTCCATTTATAATTAGAGCCTTGCACAAAGTAATAAATTAAATTAGGCCCATAAAATTCAACTCATTCAGGTAATGATATGAAACCCTTTAAATATGGTTATTTGATTCATTTTAATCATTCACTTCAGTGATCCTCAAAGTCAAAGGGGAAAGTAATATTCGCAAGACCGTATAATGTTCATTTCTTGGTGACCACTCAATCATTGGTTGACTAACTTCTAAGCTTTGAATTCCCCTTATCATTGCATACAAAATGATCATGTACATTGGCCTAGATTACTGAATATTCCCCTTCTCATTACTTGAGGTGAAGAATTAATAAATTTACTAGTAAAATTCTTAAGTATCCCATTAATTATTATTAGTAAATTCAATCCCCCACTTTAAAATGAGATAGAACTATGACATGCTTTAAATTCTTTCTACGAGTGAGCCCCCTGAGATGCCATAAATGGGAAATGCTATCGAAGCGACAAGCATTGAAGATGTTGAACTCTATTGCTTGTAATAATGCAACAAATACCCCCCAATTCAACCTCCTTAAAGACCCAAATGAAAGTCATTCCCACCAAATCCTTAGTCACCATTACTTGTCTTTGATGCCCATGCCTGGTTCTTATCCATAATTTGATTTCTTTGTCCCTTCGATGATTTTCCAATGAGGAGGTACTGTGTCATTCACGGGGAACGAGAATGGAGGTGCTAGAAGGGTCGTTTCCATTAACAATAGTGTTGAAAGGGTGGAAGCCCACATAGCCATGCCCACAAATCTCATGAAACGGTTTGAAATGTCTCTCTTTCCCCATTTCCTATTTTTGACTACTAAGTGCATTATGTTTCCTCCTTTGTGGTTCAATATTTATCCTGTTTGTAGTGATAACCTCTTGATGGCCTTATTTCCTGATCAATAATTTTTTCCATGGTATTTCACACCCCTCAGAATCCTCCACTATTGATTAGCTTCCATTGTGCCATTAGCATGAGGATATATGGTATCACAATGGGACAAGCTTTGTAGAGATGTCAAAGAATCTTCCATTAGAGACCATGCCCTATCATCACACTTCATTCCACCTGGGTTGACACCAAGGAGACATTCACACAAGCACAAGATCATCCCATAGGCTCCAATTGTTTGAAAGCTCAGGCATACCTTGACATACATCCCTTGCACATGATTCAACAATTTGGGTTGCAAGTTTGAAGATAATAAAAATGGAGCAAAAACGGGGTTGGCTTGTAGAACGTCTAGTCCCATCACCCTGACAGTACCTACCCACCAGTAAAACTTCCCTTCCGTCGGCCTCTTAACATTTTATGAGAGGGAAAATATTACAAATTCATTATCATGTCACTTCCCTTTGTGCCCATGGTGAAGGAATATTATAGAGGTGTTAAATTCGCTAAACTTGGTCCCTTTGCAAGCTACCATTTTGGTCTTAGTTCGATCAATGTAATTGAATTTCAATTAGTAGCCTACAGTCTTTAAGAACTTTGAGAAATGGTGGCTTGTGAAGGGAGAAATGTGGATAGCCGGTATGAGAAGGCCATTGTGGGAAGAATGTGTGGGGCCTCCGTCAAGAAATGTCATTAAATAACAACCAAGTGATCAATGGCCTTTTCTTGGTGGAGATCCACAAGAATTGGGGTAGAGAAGGCAATGTAGGGAGTCAGTATGGGGATGTTGTAAGAAAAAACATTAGTAGAGGGGAAGTCTATAGGAAATTTCCTGCAGGGACCAAATGTTAACCGATCAAGATCATCCCAAAGGAAATACATTAGTGAATGATAGAGGTCCATCTTAGGACCGGTGCAAGATATGGAAATCATTGCATAAAGGTAGTATGACAGTGTCCAAGCGTAGTTCCTATAACTATAGAGAATCCTCACATGGCTCATTAAATTTGGCCATGTACACTCGGGACTTGCCAAAGAGGGAGACTAATAGTTCATTAAAGAAACAACATCGGGTGAGCCATAACCTGCACACCGATCCCACATAGCTGCAATACCAAGAGGTTTATTAAAATGGATCCCCATGGGAATGATCCTTCGATCTAGTTTGTTGGATTTAGAAATTATTACTCGATTACATATGTTATGCTTGTTCCAACAGTGGATGGAGGTAAATACCCACAAGCTCATCATTCTATGTACTTCCCGTGTCTTGTGATTTCATTGTTGAGCATGCCTGACATCTTATCACATTGCCACCTCTTGGAAGCATCGATGTTTCATAGGACTAGAAGTGCCTATACACCACTCGAAAGTGGCCTGACCTCATACATCGTGAGGAATAGATGATTGTACATAAGCGTTGACACTCCATTCAAATTAAAGCATAGAGCCACCATAACAACCAACCAAGGTCATATTATTTATGTGAAATGGTATCTTCAGTCATATACGAATACTTGCAAGCGCTTGAAATGAACTCGAACACTTAGTGTAACTTGAGCTTTGAATCTGCATGGATTTCTTTACTCCCAGATAAAACTTGTGTTCCCTCATAATTCCTCGACACTTAAGATGATTCAAGGACATGGAGTGTGGGAAGCCATGAGGAGAACGCCATCTAGAGGGATCCATAAGTAATTCTCTTGGTGAATGGAGAACCCATAACAAATAGATTGTGGGAGAAATAATCCAAAGTTTTGTGATGAGAAGGTTGCCACCTAGAGGCAAGATGACCGGTGGTGTTTGCAAAGAGAACACCCACAAAATGAAAGGAATGGGGTATCCCATGTGGTAAGCCATGGTGGGAACACACCAGTTGGGTTGCAATAGCGGCAGAGAGACAGATGGCCTCTGACAATAACTTGCCCATAAGTAATACAATCAGCCTCGTTAAATCTATTGAACTACACATGCCTCCCATGATTACACAAATTACCCATATCACCACCTACCCCTATGAATAATACTCAAACACCATGTTCAATTATCATGATTCCCAATAACATCACCATCATAAAGGCCACAAGCCATGCTAAATTAGTGAACCCCCTCAAGCACAATTCTCACTAAGGGGCCCAAATAATAAAAAAAAGCACCATTAGTATATCAAGTCATCTTTTAAAATAAAAATTGACCTATTTAACTATTGGACGCTGACGTGGAGTTGATGCTCATGAGTGTCGTCTTAATGGTGTGGGTAGAACTATTTGGGAAGGAGCATGTGGGAAGGTGCAGTGATATTGTCGCAAAGGTAGTGACGAGAAATGGGCCGAATCCCACATAGAGGCTCTTGCATAGGTGGCTTCTACCAATGAAAAGAATGAAAAAACATCTTGTGGTTGGTAAGAAAAACCTACCCCCCAAGAGTGAGTATATGATTGAATCTTATCTTGCATGTTGGGTCATCAAAATGTGAAATATGGCTCTACTGCTACTTTCATTATTGAGTAAACCAATGAAAGGTTGTTGTGAAGTAACGACAATATGGATGATGCCTGCAACTAATGGCCAGAAGTGGGAGTATGGGAAATCAAATCTTGATTTTCATTTGTAGTGGGTGATACCCACACAATGGGAAGCCATTTTATCTGAACTTCTTATGTATACATATAATCTCTAGATTTGTCAATGCCTAGCTCTTTAGATGCTCAAATGAAGAAAAACCTTGACATTAGATATAGTGGAGTTCCTGAGAGCATCAATGGTTCATGATGGAAACTTATCAGTTGATTGCTTGAATTTGTTATATCAAACTATTTCCTAGCCAAGGTCATGGGTGCTAGATGGCACATTTCCAGTGAAACCTTCACAGTGGGAGGTTACCATGGGTGGTAATTTTCTATTTGTGCCAATTTTATTTCCCTAGCCAGCGAAGGTGCTGGTGCTCCTTTTGAATTGACGTTGGTTGACTAGGATAGCGAGGGAAAGAATAAAGTTCATAGTTACTTCAATCGGGCCCTGAGAGCGAGCCCTATACTTTCAAGCATCGGGAAGCATGTGGGGCTACTACATTTCTTTCAGTGGGCTGCACTTGAAACATCTTATTATCTCAAAGATAAAGGCCACAAAAGGAGCTAACTTGCACTCTATTTCTTTTTTTGAATCAGACCTAGAGATTCACTTGGGTGCATCACTTGACAATCAAGAAGCCTTAGATGTGACCTTTGATATAAGTGGAGAAATTTTATGCTCTTGAGTTTATTTTGGCTACACATTCTCCACCCTTGTTTGTGATAATTGTGAATGTCGTGCAAAGAAAACAATGCAAAGTTTTTATGCCTCAACGCCATCTATGGGAAGACTATGCAAGAAGATCATTGGGAAATTCCATCTGGGGATGGCTAATTGGGGAATGACGTCTACCTAGCCAAGGCCCATAGGGAGTGAGAGTGGAGCACGATATGTGGAAAGTTGTGGGAAGTAATTTAAGAAGAGTCATATAAATGGCATCATGAAGTGTAGGTCTGGCATGGAAGACATCTGCAACTTAATGAAATGTGGGCAAGTAAATGTGGAATGCTAAGTGTGGAAGGATGCTTAGGCTTAGCCATTGAGTTAGTGGCATTCGGGGAATGGTTACCTGTAGGAAGAAGTCCACACTATGGGATCCGGGGGCATCTCAGAAGGCTATGAGTTGCATCTTGGAGTTTTAACTCTTGGGAAATGCAAAAGAAAGTTATTAGGTCACCACCAAATGTTTTCCATAAAGATATGGCCCTAGAGGGATAGTGGTCCATAGGCAATAGTATATATAGGCAAGCCTGCAACGAGCCCAAGAGCTTAAGCTATGTGTTGACGACCCTTAAGATTTGGTGAAGGGAGATACTGCCTATGAAATCTACCATGTGGGCCGACATGAAAATTATGTCATTAAAGAATGGCAATGAAGGAGGGGCCATCCACATATGGCCACCCACAGAGACTGGCCCATACATAGCCCTTAGTCATTTTGATGCAGCAGACTCCCAAAGATGGGATGACAATGAAAGGGTTGGAGCCCACAATGCGGGTGGAGGAGTGACCTTTCCATTAAAGAGCAGTGATCAAAGGATGGTGAACCACATGCAATGACCTACAAAGGCACTTGGACTTAGTGAATTTTTGAGTGATGGGTTTAGCCCACTCAAAGCAATGGTGAGGATGGAGAAGCTAGATGTGGAGCCTACCATGAAGATAGAAGTCTGAAGTTGATTGTTAGCCAAACGACAAAGGGATAGCAGTGTTGCGCAAAGGGAGACCCCAAGTGTAGGCCCATAGGGCTTGGAGGATGTTGGGGAAAAAAACTAAGGGAAACTCGCAGGGGCATTTCTGCAAAAGCCAAAGACTTTATGAAATTTTGATAAGTGAATATGGTTCAAGGAGTGCTTGGTTGTTTTAAATCATGTGACCAACTTGGGCTTAGGAACAGGGGTGTGCAAAGTGAGGGGGAAGAAAAAATGATCCATCAGGAGTGAAAACAAGGGGGTCTCTGCCTTTGATAGGGCATGTGTGCAAAACATGCACAACAATCTCTATCTAATATATCCATCTATACCTCTTTCTCTCTCCCTCCCTTGCTCCTTACCTCTCTCAATCTCTCCACCTTCCTACTTCCCTCTCTACTTATCTCTCTCCCTCTCACTCTCTCCATCTCTCTCCCCTTCCCTCTCTACTCTCTCTCTATCTCACCTTTGTCTCTCCCTCTCTTTATCTCTCTCCTTTCCCTCCCTCTCCCTCTCTCACTCTCTCATTCCCTCTCTACTCTATCTCACCATTCTCTCTCTCCCTCTCTCCCTCCCCCTATTTATCTCTCACTCTTGCCTTCCCTCTCTACTCTCTCTCCATCTCACCTCTCTCTCTCTAGCTCTCTCTCCCTATCTCTCCCTCTCTATCTCCTCTATTTCTCACTCTCTCCTTCCCTCTCTACTCTCTATCTCACCATTCTCTCTCACCCTCTCTCCCCCCTGATTTATCTCTCACTCTCCCTTCCCCTCTCTCTCCCTCCCTTCCTCCCCCTCTTTCTCTCTCACTCTATCCTTCCCTCTCTACTCTCTATCTCTCCATTACCTCTCTCTCTCTCTCTCTACTTCTATCTATCTCACCTCTCTCTCCCCCTCCATCCCTCCTCCCTTCTCTAATTTTCTCCATCTTCCCCTATCTCTCTATATATCTCTATCTCTATATATGTCTTTGCATCTATCTTCTTTTCTCCCACCCACCTTTCATCTGCTTCTCTCTATATAACCTATCCATTTATACCTCTTTCTCTCTCCCTCCCTCCCTCCTTCCCTCTCTACTTCTCTCTATTACCTCTCTCACTTCTCCCTTCCTCCCTCTCTCTCTTTCCCTCTCTACTCTCTCTATCTAACCTCTCTCTCCACTACCTCTCCCTCCCTCCTGTTAGGTCTCAAAAATGTTGGTTGAAGAACCACAAGAGGTTGCCAAGCTCTTGGTACATTTTAGGCTAACGAACAAGGCCAAATGGTGTACTTGAACCCTCTTCTCTTTAGGCTCTACCAAACCTAGGTGGGTGTACCTTTGCAAGTGGAGCAGACTTATACTATATGTTTCCTACTTGTGTAGTCTATCCACAATGGCAATTCATAGTGGAGAGATGTAATCCTAATTTGGTATAAATTGTATAAGTAAAATCTATGAATATGTTCAATTAACAGATGTAAGGTTTCAAACAAGGTTGATAAAACTAAATGATGAAATGGATAAGACCAGTGCCTTCTTGGGTAAGTGGAGTCAAATGAAATTCTAAGATAAGTGGCTTGTATTTGGTACTAACTCTAATTGTTTGGCACACTAATATTGGTTTATAACTTGTATAAAAATGTAAGAAAATGATTGAAAAACTCTACTTACTTATCCAACTGACAAAACCAAGTTACTTATAATTTATCAAAAGGATTTTAATCTTTACTTGAAAGAACTGATTGAATAAATTATGCAAGAACACATATAACACCAAATTGGAGATAGATTGACAATCCTAATTATATGGCTCTTCTTATTGATCCAAATAACACTTCCAGATTACTGTGATTGACTAGAAGGATTTTAATTCCTTTGGGGAAACCAATTAATCATATCACACAAGTACAACAAATGTGTGTTGATAAATTGAATATATACTTGATATACCGATTTAAATAAAAAGGAAGCAATAAAATGGAGACAACCAGATAATTGAATGATTTCAAAAAAAAATTGATACCAATATGATGCCACAAAATCAAAGATCTTTCATTAACTTCTTCAAAATTGTGCTTGCAACATGGTCTTTCAGAATATAAACATTATGAAATTCTTCTGCTATCCATCTATTACTCCTATTCTACTACTATATTTTTCTATATCTTTCTTATGGTCTTGGTCTCTCTTATATATATGAGAGGCAACAAGCTTCAGACCAAAAGACACGACTTTTGATAACAAAATAGGATTTGTGGTCATTTAAGACCTGTTCAAAGCTTTTACTATATGATATTTCCTCTCCGTGATGTGCGTAATCAATCTTCTTCAGAGTCCAAGTATTTTTCTTGCCATTTACTAATTGTCAAGTCGCTTGTCCATTTGAATTCCTATGAAGCCACAAAGCTTGTAAGATGACTCTTCCATCTGTTATCTAGGAGGTTTCTGACATCCACCATGAACTTTGTATATCCACTGTCCAGCATGATGATCCCATCGAGCAAAGTATGGATCTTGTTGAGATTGATCTCCCCATCATCTTGTATATGTACCAAGAATTTAGGAATCATCTGATCAAATTCTTCTCTCCATTCTACTATACCTATCAACTGATTGTCATCTTTCAGGATTGATGGGTTGAAGAGGTATTTGATGGAGTCAAATGTATTCTTCCTACTTTCCACTTTCTTCCTTATATCCACCAGATACTTATACTTATCGATCACACCTTTTACCATCTCTTGTGTAGGTTTAACCCTTGATGGGGCCTCTGGATCCCTATGTGTAGCTTTTCATAAAGTTTTCAGTATTTGGAAAGTAGTTTGCCATCTCTTTTTGAGCTCTTCAAGGATGGGGGAGTTAGTGTTTATCTGTTCTAAAGCTTTAGTTAGACTATTGAAGTTTTCATGTACTCCATTTATCTTTTCCTTTAATATCCTAACTCTATGCTCTAATATCCTCTTTAGAGTTTCTATGATATGATGTTGGACATCCTCCATGTTATGCTTTTTCAGCTTATCAATTTCATCTGACATTTTTTGTATCTATGGATCCTCTGTCTAGACAAGTGGGTGATAGCCAATTATCTCATCTCCTCTCACTGTGGTGGCTTGCTACAACTGTTGTCTTAGATTTACATTTTTAGTAAACAACTTGTTCACCTCATCATTCAATAATTTAAATCTCTTCTCAAATTCATTAATCTTCTTCTCCATATTTTTAACTACATCCTTGGTGAACATTGCAGAATGCATGGACATAGTGGCAACTTCTATGGGAGTTGTGTCTTTCATTATTTTGACCATAGCTGACCCCCTCAATTCCTATACTACATCCAAGAGTCAAGGCTTCCTTGTATTTTTCTATTTTTTTCCATAGAGCAAGTGTTTGGGTAGTAGGATTATACCCTGTTCTTGAGAAACCCTCTTTTGAATCAAATTATGCTACCAAAATAGGGTCATCTTGTGCTCTGACCTGATCTAGAAGAAATATTTTAGACAAATCCATTCCTAGTATGATTAGCATATCACTTTTCAATACCATTTCTCTCGCCTCCTGGGGTGTGATATTAATGTTGTCAATATTTAACTCTGGAAATGTTTGAGCCTAGATCTTAGCTTGCTTTGACTCATCAAATCCAATAAGCTTGATTTTCAACCTTTCATCAAAATGTTTCATTTTCATTTTAATCCAAAAATCCTTAAATTCATTGGTGTGGATAAAATTATCATCTTCAATGAATCTTAGAGAGGCCACTACCCTCTCATCTTCTTGAATTTCATTAGTTCCTTCCTCTGAAAGGTTGATCTTAGGATCATGAGGCTTTTGATTTCTTTTTTGTTATGCTACCTCCTTTATTTCAATTAGGGCTAGGACTGCTTCTTCTTCTTCTTCATCATCACTAAAGTCATATCCAACCAATGGCTCAATATTTTATCTTTTAGTCTATGGTTCATGAGTAGGAGATGGGGGGGATGGATGTGTAGGTGGTGGGGGTGGTTTTTTTAATGTAGATGATTCATGTGATGGTTGGTGGGGTGTGGGAAGTGGGATCAACCCCTCATCTTGGGCCATTTTGTACAATTCATCAAATTTATGAAGGATCATATGCATCCTCTTCAGAAGGTTGGGTTAATTTGCAAAAAACCCTTTGAAACTTATATCCTTCTCCTTCTTCTGATTCTCCCACTTCATCATTGTTATCCACCTTTTTTTGGTTTGCATTACATCAGCAAAATACACTATATTTCTTATAATATCCTCCTCAAGTTCAAACTCATGTGAGATGGCCCTCTTTGTCAACAAGGTTCTTTTGATCATGTTGATATGACCCTCTGGGTCACATACTCTTTCTTTTCCATATTTGAGGGGATAGTTAACCTTCATAAACTTATACCGTTCCTCTAGCATATCAGACCCAATGGACAACTCTTTGAATACAGTCAAGTAAGGAAAAAATGTGCCTTTCCTTTGGTTTCTCATCAAATCATGCTCCATCCAAAGCATCTACCACATAAACTCCAAAAAACATACCCTTGCAAGTGAAAATTTAGGAAAAATATGTGGTGCTTGGTTGCATCCATATACTTTGATAATTATTTGTTGAGGCATAAAAAACTATTGGGCATAGTTATGGGTAAAGCCCTGGTCTGGCATATATTGTACAGGACTCATTATTTTCATCAATGATTCAAGCAATCTTGGTGTTGGGTAACCAAGGGCAGCTATCAATCTAATAGAAAAATCATCTTGAAATAATATGAAATCATGCTCTGTACACATGTTATCCCAGATATAACACCAATTCTGCACATGGAGTCATACTCCACTTTCTTGTGTTTACAATTTCATTCTTTCAGTCCACTTCATTTCATTCTGATACAGGATTAAGTGACATAACAAAGAATATTTCCTAAACGTAGTAGGGGCCTTAGCTTCCCTAGCTTGCAACAAGCCCTCATGTATTTACTCCTCAATTATGGATGTGAAATAAAACTCTACATTTGACTCAGAATGTTGAATTATCATGGCCATTATCATTAATCTTATTGGCATATGTTCCTTTACATCTATCCCCATGACTTGATACAATGCATGATAAGTGTTCTTGAAATAAACTTGAAATTCTGAGACTTGGAAAGGTTCCATTTTAGAGGAAGGGATGGGTAGGTTTCTATTATCATCACCCCTCTTCATGTGTAGGGTAAGCTCATCACTTCGATATGTTCTTCTCAACCTCTTATTCTCCTTCCCCAGTTTCACTAAATTCACCTCTATTACAACTTGTTTATTTAGGTTGAAACATTTTATAATGGCATCTCTTGTGACATTCACTAAGCACCCACCATTTGGAAGCCTAATTGTTTTGGTTGGGGCATGATAGCTGTGGGAAAGGGATTTAATTAGCTCAATGTCAATGAAAACATTAGGGACAATCAATTTAGCCAAATCTAGGGTCCATGGGTTTGATGTCGGAGCCTTGTCATTCCTATCCCGATGGAAGTACTTGTAAAGGTTCCAACCCAAATAAGGTATAATAGGGTCTCTACAACCTTAAGCAAAGTCTCTAAAAACCTTTTTGGGTCCTTTGGCTACTGAACCAGGAAATAAGGAAATCAACAGGGATTGCAATGATGGTTTACTAGTTTTGGTTTCATCACTTTTAACTCCTACTTCAGTCTTCTTTGGTGGCATTTTATGAAATTCGTAGAAAGTGATGGGCAAAGCTTACCTGGGAATATAACTCACTTTGAAAAATTCCCTTTACTCCCACAATTTGAGCTCATCTGTAACTTGGTTTCAGCTATTATGAGTGAAAAATATCAACTTATTTCATGTATTTCAACATCAAGATGCATTTACTCCCAACTTATAAATTTGCACAATTCAAATCTTTGTATCGATGGTGCAGGAGCACCTAGGCTAACCTCCATTTTGTTTGTTATCAATTTTGGCTTGTACCTGACCTTAGCCAAGTCAAGGTGATGGTGTGTTTGTTTTGGACCTTAGAAGGTCTTGCTTGTGTGTGGTGAGTTAGTCACTAGGACTAAAGTCACCTTAGTTTAATCATTGTTGTTAATTTTGTTTTAAGTAGATTTAAATAGCTTATGTTGGAATGTAAAGCAGTAAATGTGTTCTAAACACATCTTAGTTGTTAGAAGATGTCGAGAGGCAGTTAGGGGAGTTGATGATTCAGAATCAAGGAGATTGAGGTCCTAAGATTTAGGGTGATGGCAAAGTTGCATGACAACATTGTTAGGTTGCATGCAACTTAGTTGTCTTGGATCCCCTAAAAGTTAGGAGTGTGGGATCGATCAATATCCCTTGAAACATGGCAAAGGAATCTATGTAAGTGTGGTGGCTCGTAGACAAGCAGTTAGTGGTTGTTGTAATCAAGTTTTTGTTTGTGTGAATAGAGGAAAGTCTGCAATTTCTGTTGACACCGTGTGATTCGAAGAAATAGTGACATTTAGTGTATTGTATATATTGATTTGGATGTGGATTTGCATTTGTAGGGTAGTTTCAAGCATTTTCCATTCTGTGATTGGATTAACTTAAGCTAAATTAGTATTGTAATTCCATAGTTTAGAGTCTAGAGGGTTGTAGTTTCTGTTTTTGAGTAGTCAGTCTTCGAATGCCTCCCCCATAAAATCTAACCATGGGATCTTCCTGAGATTGGATGGAAATGATAGGGGAGCCAATCATCTATACATATTTAGTAGTAGGAAGTATTGGGAGTCGAGCATTTGCTTTCAAAACCAAACCCTAGGCGAGTTCTTACTACCCGGTTAGAGGTTTGGTAGTTAAAGATTGATGTGAATAGGCAAGCGAAAGAAGTACAGTACGAGAAAGTACGGTTCCAGGTTGGATTTAGTCATATCTAGGTATGATAGAAGGATTGAAGTTTCAACCAATCCATTTGAAGGAGATTTGAATGAGTAATTAGTAAAACCCTAGGAATTAGGCCTATTAGCCCTGTTTACCCTAGACCATAGGAGACCACTGTATGGAGGGCACAGGGAACTGAGATCCTGTGGATCATTCAAAGGTTTCAAAAGGGTATTGGAAAGTGCAATTTATTTTCCAAGTTGTTTGGAAGTCTTGAGAAGGAAAAGCAAAAAGGTGACTGGTAAGGGCTACAAGGAATTAGGCCTCACCAATGCAAGTTCTTGAAATCGGTAAGTGTGAAAATAGAAGACCCTCCAAGATGCAATCAAATGGATGTGTTTGGCATATTTTCAATGTATCAAGCACCCCTACAAGTAGTTCAAGGTTGAGAGTGAATTTGGCACTTAGATCCTTCTAAGTGTAGTAGATAGTCTACAAACTCAAATGGTGTCAAGTCCTCCAAGGTGAAGCACAAGGAGTGAGACTCTTGAGGAAGAGTTGAAATAGGGCTTAGTTAATGACCTAAGCCTAATCAGAAGCTAGAGGCTATCAGGTTCTTGGGTAAAGACAAAGAGAAGTCTGCCTAACTAGTTGGTGCAAGCAAACCTAGAAGAGCACTTACACCATATTGGTATTAGAGCAATGTTTGATCAAGGCTTGTGATTGATGTTGCAACCCACTGAGTCAGTAGGAGAGAACACACCAGAGGAAGAAAGAACCATGGTGACTAATGCTGAGTTAGCTAAGAAGGTAGAAGAGCAAGAGGAGGATAACCGGTTGCTAAGAGAAAGGTTATCTCGAATGGAGAAGCTCTTGGATGAAGTCCAAGAAACAGCAGACAAAGTAAAGGATAAGATAGAACTAAAGGAAGAACATGAAGCAAAGGAAAAAGAAGAGGACTTGGAGGAGGAAGCTCCAAAACTTGACCCTGTCCTTACTGAAGAACCCTTCTTGAAGGCACTGCAAGCCTTAAGTGGCAAAGCTTTGGAAGGAGTTCCACTATTTAGTGGAAAAATGGACCCTGATTCAGCTGTGGACTGGATTGAGAGTATAGAAAATCACTTTGAATGTGATGGTATAACAGAGGCCCAAAAAGTAAAGGTGGCCAAGTCAAGATTGAGAGGTGCAGCTCTCACATGGTGGAAATTTGTACAGGCTGAAAGATACAAAGAAGGAAAGGGTCCCATAGTTACATGGAGAGGCATGGTAACTAAAATAAGGCAGACCTATCTACCTGATGACTATGAAGTCCAGTTGCATAGGAGGAGACATAACCTTAGGCAAAAAGATATGGATGTCCAAACATACACCAAGGAGTTTCAAAAATTGTGTCTCAGATCAAAGGTGGTTGAAGATGAAATCATCAAACTAGCAAGGTATTTGAATGGGCTTAAATGGTCTATTCAAGAAGACATGAGCCTAGTGAACTTCAAAACCATCCGCCAATGTTATCAAATGGCCTTAAAGATAGAGGAGAAAGGAAAAAAGAAGCAAGAGAAAACCTCCAAGAGTAGGGGTAAAGGAAAAGACAACAGAGGACAAAGAGGTGGCTATGGTGGAAGGAGTTCAAAACCAAGGGCTTAAGGAGAAGTCAGATACTCTGAGCAGCAAGAATGAATCTCTAGTAGAGGTGGTAGAGGAAGAGGCTTTAGCTCCAGAGGAAGGAGTGGTGGACAAGGAAGGGGCAGTTACTTTACCAACATGAAATGTTACCACTGCAATCAAATGGGACACTCGGACTATAGATGTCCAAAGAAAGGTGGTACCTCTCATGGAAATGATAAGAGAACTAACCTGGTTCATGATGAGACAACTACAACAGATAAACAATCTGAAGTACCATTGAATTCTGAGGAAGGTGAGAACATCATGATGAGGAGAACTCTGATCAAGGAACAGGTGAAAGAAGAACCAAGCCAAAGGAGGTCCCTATTTAGGATCAAATGCAAGATGATGGGGAAAGTGTGTAGAGTCATCATTGACTCAGGGTCTACTGACAATATTGTGTCAGAGGAGAAAGTCAGCAAGCTAAAGTTAACAAGGATACCCCACACCAATCCTTACAAGGTCATATGGCTCAATAAAGGCCAACATGTCTTGGTGAATGAACAAGCATGGGTGGAGTTCTCAATTGGTAGGTACAAAGACAAAGTCTTGTGTGATGTGTTACCTATGGATGCATGCCACTTGCTCCTAGGTAAACCATGGCAATTTGATCACCAAGTTGTGCATGATGGAGAAAAGAACTCCTATACTTTCAAGAAAGATAAGGTAACATTCAAAATTCAGTCTTTGCTAGAAGATACAGAGGTGCAGACAACAGGTCCTAAATTTCTCATGGTTGGTGAAAAAGAGTTCTTGGAAGCCTTGGAAGAAGGAGAAGGAGTTGGCTATGCAGTGATGTTAAGGCCAAGAGAGGTAAGCAATGAGAAAGAATTTAAAAAACCAGAGTTACCTAAGGAGATACAGAAAATGTTGCAGACCTATGAAGGCATTGTGAGTAGTGGACAACCAGCAGCATTACCCCCTAAGAGAGCCATAAGTCATAGGATAGACTTGATGCCAGGGGCTACCCTACCAAATAAAACAACCTATAAGATGACTCCTCAACAAAATGAGGAAATAGCTAGGCAAATACAAGAACTCCTAAACCAAGGTCTTATTAGAAAGAGCATTAGTCCATGTGCAGTACCCACTATCTTAGCACCTAAAAAGGGAGGAGAATGGAGGCTTTGTATTGATTCCAAGGCCATAAATAAGATAACAATCAGGTATAGGTTCCCTATCCCTAGGATTGAAGATCTCATGGATTGTGTAGGTGAAGCTAGGTACTATACCAAGATAGACTTAAAGAGTGGCTATCACCAAATTAGGATACATGAAGGAGATGAGTGGAAAATAGCCTTCAAAACCAATGAGGGTCTCTATGAGTGGTTGGTTATGCCATTTGGACTGTCTAATGCCCCCTCCACATTCATGAGACTCATGAATGAAATCCTCAAAGACTACATTGGTAAATTTGTAGTGGTGTATCTTGATGATATACTAATTTATAGCAAAACAAGAGGAGAGCACCTCCAATAGATAGAGTTGATTTTCAAGAAGCTGCAGGAGGAGAAATTGATGATCAATCTAGAAAAGTGTGAATTCATCAAAACAGAGCTGGTGTACCTTGGATTTGTGCTATCACATGGCAACTTGAAGATGGACAACAACAAAGTGGAAGCCATCCTCAATTGGCCTACTCCAAAGACGGCAACAGAGGTAAGAAGCTTTCAAGGTCTTGCTCAGTACTATAGGAAGTTCATAAGATAGTTTAGTGCTATTTGTGCTCCTATGTTGGATACTATTAAAGGAGGAATGAAGAACAAGTTTGTATGGAATGAGCAAGCTAACAAAATTTTTGAGTTGTTGAAAGAAAAGATAGCTACACAACCTGTTTTAGTGTTACCAAGCTTTGAGAAGCTCTTCACTATAGAGTGTGATGCAAGCAATGTGGCTATTGGAGCTGTTCTCAGTCAAGAGGGCATACCGGTGGCTTTTCATTCAGAGAAGTTAAGTGAAGCCAAGAAGAAGTATTCTTCTTATGACCTTGAGATGTATGCATTGGTCCAGGCTCTAAGGAAATGGAGGCATTACTTGCTTCCCAAGGAATTCATAGTGTATTCAGACAACCAAGCACTTAGTTTCCTAAATTAACAAGAGAAATTGAGTCACAGACACATGAAATGGGTGGAGTACCTGCAAGCTTACACCTTCAATATCAAGCACAAGAAAGGAGCTCTCAACAAGGTGGCAGATGCCTTGAGCAGAAGAGTCCTCACCATTCAAGAAATTCAATTGAAAAGCATGGGAATAGATCATTTCAAGGATCTATATGCAGATGATGAAGATTTTGTAGACATTTACAAGGCATGTGCTAAGTACAAGAATCATTTTCATAGTAAATATGTTGAATAGACTTTGCAAAGTGATCTTTCGTTTAAAGGAAATCAGTTATGTGTTCCTAGAGGCTCCATTAGAGAGAATTTGATACAAGAAAAGCATAATGGTGCATTGAGTGGTCATTTTGGGATCACAAAGACTTAGGAACTTGTTCAAAGGTTTTACTATTGGCCAAGGATGAACCTAGATGTTAGGAGGTATGTGGAAAGTTGTATAGTGTCTCAAAAGGCTAAGGGTACTTCTTCAAATGCAAGCCTATACCAACCACTGCCTATCCCTACTAGGCCATGGGAATGCTTGAGTATGGATTTTGTATTTGGGTTACCCAAGACAAGGCAAGGCATGGACAGTGTTTATGTGGTTGTGGACAGATTCAGCAAGATGGCTCACTTTGTGCCATGTAAAACTACCAATGATGCCAGTCAAATAGCTTCTCTCTTCTTCAAAGAGATAGTAAGGATACATGGATTACCAATCAGCATTGTATCAGACCGAGACACCAAGTTCATGAGCCATTTTTGGAAGACACTTTGGTGGAGATTGGGCACTAATTTATCCTTTGGATTTGCATACCATCCCCAAACTGATGGTCAGACCAAAGTTGTAAACAGAAGTCTTGGAAATCTATTAAGGTGTTTGACCAAGGAGTATGGTCAACAATGGGATCATTTGATTGGGCAAGTTGAATATGCCTACAATGACATTGTAAACAGGTCAATAGGGAAGAGTCCCTTTGAAATTTTCTATGGATTACATCCTAGAGGTGTCTATGAGCTGAGAGACTTAAAGGATGGAGTCAAGGGAAGTGGATATGCTGATGATTTTTCCTATGGAATGCAGGAGATTCATGATATAGTCAAGAAGACATTGGCAGAAAATACCATGAAGCATAAGACCAAGGTGGATGAGCATAGGAAAGAAGTTCAATTCAATGTTGGAGACTTGGTGATGGTGCATTTAAACAAATATAGACTGCAAAAAGGAGTCCCTCACAAGTTGCAGATGAAGAGGATAGGTCCCTGTCCAATCCTAGAAAAATATGGAAACAATGCTTTCAAGGTGCAGCTACCGGATGACAGTGGATTGTCCCCTGTTTTCAATGTTGCAAATCTAGTTCATTACAAAGAACCACCACCAGACATGGATAAGAACCTCCATGAAGTTATCCAAGATGTGGAAGAACTTAAATTTCCCTCTGCTACAGTCAAACAAGCTGACAGTGTATTGGATACTAGGGTCTACAAGAGGACTAGGACCAAAGAATACAAAGAACATTTGATTAAAAGGCATGGTCAACCTGATGTTGATGCAGTGTGGATCAAGGAATCAGAGTTCAAGAAGTTGGGCATTGATCTCAACTTGCTCAATCCAAGGGTGGATTCAAATCTTTTGTTTTGGGGAGGATGGTGCAGGAGCACCTAGGCTAACCTCCATTTTGTTTCTTATCAATTTTGGCTTGTACCTGACCTTAGCCAAGTCAGGGTGATGGTGTGTTTGTTTTGGACCTTAGAAGGTCTTGCTTGTGTGTGGTGAATTAGTCACTAGGACTAAAGTCACCTTAGTTTAATCATTGTTGTTAATTTTGTTTTAAGTAGATTTAAATAGCTTATGTTGGAATGTAAAGCAGTAAATGTGTTCTAAACACATCTTAGTTGTTAGAAGATGCTAAGAGGTAGTTAGGGGAGTTGATGATTCAGAATCAAGGAGATTGAGGTCCTAAGATTTAGGGTGATGGCAAAGTTGCAAGAATGTTGCAAAGTTGCATGACAACATTGTTAGGTTGCATGCAACTTAGTTGTCTTGGATCCCCTAAAAGTTAGGAGTGTGGGATCGATCAATATCCCTTGAAACATGGCAAAGGCATCTATGTAAGTGTGGTGGCTCGTAGACAAGCAGTTAGTGTTTGTTGTAATCAAGTTTTTGTTTGTGTGAATAGAGGAAAGTCTGCAATTTCTGTTGACACCGTGTGATTCGAAGAAACAGTGATATTTAGTGTATTGTATCTATTGATTTGGCTGTAGATTTGCATTTGCAGGGTAGTTTCAAGCATTTTCCATTCTGTGATTGGATTAACTTAAGCTAAATTAGTATTGTAATTCCATAGTTTAGAGTCTAGAGGGTTGTAGTTTCTATTTTTGAGTAGTCAGTCTTTGAATGGCTCCCCCATAGAATCTAACCACAGGATCTTCCTGAGATTGGATGGGAATGATAGGGGAGCCAATCATCTATACATATTTAGCAGTAGGAAGTATTGGGAGTCGAGCATTTGCTTTCAAAACCAAACCCTAGGCGAGTTCTTACTACTTGGTTAGAGGTTTGGTAGTTAAAGATTGATGTGAATAGGCAGGGGAAAGAAGTACAGTACAGGAAAAGTACGGTTCCAGGTTGGATTTGGTCATATCTAGGTATGATAGAAGGATTGAAGTTTCAACCAATCCATTTGAAGGAGATTTGAATGAGTAATCAGTAAAACCCTAGGAATTAGGCCTATTAGCCCTATTTACCCTAGACCATAGGAGACCACTGTATGCATGGCACAGGGAACTAAGATCCTATGGATCATTTAAAGGTTCCAAAAGGGTATTGGAAAGTGCAATTTATTTTCCAAGTTGTTTGGAAGTCTTGAGCAGGAAAAGCAAAAAGGTGACTGGTAAGGGCTACAAGGAATTAGGCCTCACCAATGCAAGTTCTTGAAATCGGTAAGTGTGAAAATAGAAGACCCTCCAAGATGCAATCAAATGGATGTGTTTGGCATATTTTCAATGTATCAATCACCCCTACAAGCAGTTCAAGGTTGACAATGAAGCTGGCACTTAGATCCTTCTAAGTGTAGGAGATAGTCTACAAACTCAAATGGTGTCAAGTCCTCCCAGGTGAAGCACACGGAGTGAGACTCTTGAGGAAGAGTTGAAATAGGGCTTAGTTAATGACCTAAGCCTAATTAGAAGCTAGAGGCTATCAGGTTCTTGGGTAAAGACAAAGAGAAGTCTGCCTAACTAGTTGGTGCAAGCAAACCTAGAAGAGCACTTACACCAATCGAGCTCAATTTTATATTTTGATGTTGACTAATGTGATTGGTGTGTTTTAAAGGACCCAACGACTTGGTTACCGCACTACATCATGTCACTTTTTTCTCCCCTATAGTACTACGGTGTGTAAATAGTACCTTTATTCAATGTATCGCTCTACCATGGGCTATGTCTTGACCCCCTGAGGTATAGCGATATAGTGTGAAGGGTGTGGTATATGATAGTGGTTGTTGTCACCATCCTACTGTGAGCTGTTTAGGGATGAGATACGGTAGAGAGGTATAGTATGGGTGTTATGAGGGGTGGCTAATGTGATAGTGGTAATGTGGTAAATGGTAAAAATGACCTTGTGAATGGTGATAATGTGATAATGTGATTTGTTATGAGAATAAGAGTGGGAATTTTGGATTTTAATAGATAAAACACTTAGAATTTTTATGAAAATTTTGGTTTCAACAATGGCTCCAATTGGGGATGAATGATTTACCAATCATTGCAAGAATCCAAAATATCTTTGGGTGCAGACCAGGTGTCTCCTTCATATGGTTTTTAGAGGATGAAAAAAATGGAACTATGGTGAGGATGGAATGAAGATGGATACGGAGGTGAAAATGATGGAAATGGAAATGATCCTATACTACTATACATGGAAAGAATCTTTGTTTTTATTAAGGGAGTTCTAGGATTGTCCATGTACTATCGATTCCTAGTCCCTTTTGATTTCCTAAACTACTGTGCATGTAATGAATAGTACTATTTTTGAGAGTTTTTAAAGATTTTTCCATGCACTGGCAACACTTATCCCTCTTTATATTACTGTGCATGGAATTAGTGATTTTATGAAAAGAATTTTTTTAGAAACTATCCATGCACTGGTAGTTCTTGCTCTTCTTCGGACATGTTTTGCAAATAATAAGAGTCCTCACCTCCTTTTCCAATGACAACAAAGGGACCTAACCACAAGACTTCAAAATTTGCATACTTTCTCTATTCTTGGCATCTAGCATTCCACATTAGTACGAAATCATTCACCTCAAATTTTCTATCTTTGGCCTTCTTATCAAAAAGATATTTCATTTGTGATTGCAACTTTATATTTTTCTTTTGGGCCATTCTCCTTATTTCATCAAGTTCTACAAGTTGCTCGATCCTTTCCTCCATTGGTTCTAGAATATCTAAGTTTTCCTCAAGGATGAAATTGTAGACTAGTAAAAGGTTTTGCAATGGCATCCTAGCTTGTGTTCCATACACCAATTCAAATGGAGACTTTCCAATCACCTTCTTTACAGTAATCCTATCTGCCCACACAACCATTCTCAACTTTGAGTCCCATGCCTTCTTGTTCCCATCTAACATCCTTCTTATGATTTTCAAAAGACTTTTATTACTGGATTCTACCTGACTATTTTCTTGTGGGTGGTAAGAGGCGGCATAAGAAACAATAATGTCATATGTGTTGCAGAGATTTTTGAATTCATCAGACCTAAAACACATCCCATTGTTTGTGATCAACCTTACTGGTGTGCCAAATCTAGTTATGATATTCTCCATCAGAAAATTAATTACCACCTTGCCTATTGCTTTTTTAGTTAGGATTGCCTCCACCCATTTAGTGAAATAATTAGTTGCCACTAATATCCATTTATGTCCTCCACTTGACTTTTCCTGTATTTCCCCAATAAAATCAATTTTCCATTGATGGAAAGGGGCTTCTACTTGTAAAGGTCTAAATGGTAGGGCTCCTTGATATTTCATATATCTTGAGAATTTTTGACAAGCTTCACACCTCTTTACATATGCAAAAGAGTCATTGAAAACCTTAGGCCAGTAATAGCCTGCCCTAAGAATCGTATGTGTAGTTGTTTTGGTAGAATAAAGACCTCCACACACTCCTTCATGCATCTCCCTCAAGACATGTTCTGCTTCTGATTCATCTAGACACAATAATATCACTCCATCCCTATTTTTCCAAAACAGATCCCCTTCTATGAATACGTACTTGGATGCCTCCAACTTTAGAGTTCTCCTCTGATTATCATTGAATCATTCAAGGCACTTCATGTGTCTGAGATAATACACTATGTTTGTGTACCAAGGAGTATGTTCAATGCTTGCAATTGTACCATCCTCATTTTCCACATTACAGATTTGGTCAGCTTCAATGTTTGCTTCTACCATTAGTTTAGCTAGACTCTATCGCCTTACTAACCTGGTAATTTGAATTTCCACATTAAATTCTTGGATCTTATTGATCCATCTACATCTCCTCCCTTTCACCTATGTTTGTACCAAGATATCTTTCATAGTTGCATGTGGTACATCTGCAATACTTTGGCTCGAACTAAGTATGGTCTAAAAGTTTTTGTTGATTTGACCAATGCATAAGCTTGTTTCTCCATAATATCATAATTTAATTCTGACCCCTGTAGTGATTTACTAAAGAAGGATGCAGGTTGCTCATACCCTTCATCATTCTTTTGTAACATAATATCTGCTATGGTGTGGAATGAGGCAAATGAAAATATTTGAAAAGGTTTGGTAAAATCAGGAGATTTTAGAATAGGGGCTTCTTTGATGGATTTCTTGATGGATATAAAAGCTCCCAGGGCTTTTGCAATCCAATCTATTTTATCTCCCTTCTTCAACATTTTGGATATAGGTTTAATAATTTCAGCAAAATTTGACACAAATCTCCTAACAAAGTTAATTTGTCCAAAAAATGATTGAATGGCTTTGACAGTTTTGGGAATGGGGATTTTGTCTATGGCTTCTACTCTTTCAAGGTCTATTCTAATTCCTTCTTTTGATACAATATGCCCCAAAAGCTTACCCTCTGTGACAAAAAAGTGGCATTTCTTAAGATTGAGACTAATACCATATTCCAAAGCCCTGATAAATATTTTCTCCAAGTGTTCTACATGGTCCTCTACCCTTTTGGAATAAGCAGTGAGGTCATTCTGATACACTACCATTATAGTATTGATTAAATTTGTAAATGCCACATCCATGGCCCTTTTGAAAGTTTCCCCTACATTTGTGAGGCCGAATGGAATTCTCACATAAACATATGTCCCCCATGGTGTAGTAAAAGTTTTCTTGTATTGCTCAGACTTTTTAACTTTGATATGACTATACCTAGAAAATCCATCCATCATTGACAACAACTCACATCCTATTACTATGTGCAATAAAACTTCCATATTTGGGAGAGGGTAATTATCTTTAAGGGAGGAAACATTTAAATTTTTGAAGTCTTCACATAGTCTAATATCCCCATTTTTCTTTCTTATTGGAACCAAGTTTGAGACCCATGTTGAATGTCTAATGGGCTTGATAATACCTCCTCTGAGTTTTGTCAGTTCCTCTTGCATTTTAGGCTCTAGAGTTGGATTGATCGGTCTCTATTTTTTCCTGAATGGTTTTGTGCCTAGCTTTAATGGAATCTCATATTGGAACAAATCTTTTCTATATGCTTTAAGATCCTCATAAGACAAAGTGAAAATGTGCTTGTATTTTCTTAACAATGCAATCAACATTTTTCTGATTGTTGGACTTATCTTCTTTTCAATGTAAACTCTTTTTGGTGATAATTTAGTCCCCAGATTGATTTCCTCAACATCTTCTCTCTTTACTAGTGTTTGCTTCATGAGAGAATGATCATTTCCATCAAATACCCTTTCTAGTGCCACAAGTCCTTTGGGAAGTTTGTTGGTTTTAAGCTACAAAACTTCTTTTCCAAATATAGTTTGTTTTCCATCTACTTCCTCAAAAAATGCATTAAAGTCAATCTCTTGAGCTTCATACTGGTCTATGCAATGGAGAAACTTTATGAGATCAGTGTCATCATTGAAAACTTTCCAACTATAGATATTATCAAGGATAGCAGGCCTTGTTTTGAATTCAACTTGAGATACTTCGGCTAGGTTGATATCATCTCTTTTTTAGGGCTATATTGGCTAGGAAATCTGCCATCAAGTTTTTGGATTTGTCTATCCATTCAATGGAAAAAACATCAAATAATTTAATTGTATCCCACACAACATTTCTATATTGTTTTAACCTTTTTTTCTTTGCAACATATTTTGACCTGACTTGTGAAATGACCAACTCAGAGTCTCCAAGAATAGTTAGTAGTTTGATCTTGTGTTTGACAACCATATTCAAACCAATTAGCAGGGCTTCATACTCTACTATATTATTTGTACATTCAAACATCAAAAAAAATGAATACTTGAAAGTAGTACCTTTAGGTGAGATAAATACTACCCCTGCTCCATTGCCTATCTGACTACATGCTCCATCAAAATACATCCTCCATACATAGTGTTGATTTGTAGAAACATGCTTATCAATTGGATCAGTATTCACTAATTCAGGTTGGGAAGGCTCTATCCTAAAACTCCATAAATCTGCATCACAAAAGCAATTTAGCTACTCTTGAGCAACATAATCCACAATCTAATTCATTTTTGGTTCTCTATATAACTTAAACTCTTCACCATTGATTGGTATTGTGGCATAGGACAAGTCAAACTATACATTTCCTCCAACTGTTGCAATCCATTGTCTTGAAAAAAGCGTTCCAAAATGAGGAGGTGTATCAATCACAGTTATTTCAATATTATAAGTTGCTTGTGGATAAGCAGTCAACTTCACCTCTACATCTTTCATAATTCCTATCACTAGAACAGGCCTACTATCCATAGCATAGCATTTTCCACCAGTAGTGTCTACCCACATGCCAAGTTGTCTCATAACCCCTACTGGCATAATGTTGATAGCAACACCTGAATCTATCGTACAATTCCTTACCAGCTTATTATTTATGAGTAATGTAGTAAAGAATGGATCAACTTGTAGAGGATTTATCAATGCATCACCTAGAAAAACCTCAAGAACCTTTACCTTTTCCTACTTATTAGTGATCTTGGTGGTCCCCTTGTTCTCATATTTTGTGCTTTTATCATTTCCATTAGATATTAATTGAATAGCACTATCCCTATACTCTTTTATCTTCATCATTTCTAATAATGGAACAAACATTTTTACCTGAGACAGGACCTACGTGAAGTCAAAAGATGTATTTTCTATTTTGGTTGTCTTCTTTTGCCCCAGTGAATCTTCTTTGTTCCCCTCTTTCTCTCTTTTGTTTGTGTCAATAGGATTTTGTTTATCTTTATGTAACTCTTTGCTTTCTTCTTTCTAAACATGTTTTTTCTCATTCTTATCAGGCTGCTTTTTTTTTCTCCTTTTTGGTGCTCCTTGCATTGCTCCTTTATCTTTCACAAATATCCCTCTTGGAACACCCCCTTTTACATTTATTATTCTATTTCTGAGCCTATAGTTACTTTTTTCTTGATCCACTATAGAAATAGTTAATTCTTTTATCTCCTCTTCAATAGGCCTCGTTATTATACATTTATTTGACTGAGATAGTGTACAGGGATATGATTCATCATCACTTTTATCATAATAAAAAAGACTTGTTCTACCATATGGACATTGTACCTCTAGTTATTAACATCATACGCGTAGCCCTCTTCTTCTGAACATGAATATTCCTGCTCAATTGGATGGAGGGTGTGAGAGGTTAAATATATTGTATGATCCTCTTCTTCATTGTCCACTAGTATTTCTTCTCCTTGTATTGACTGGGCTACAACACAATGATTAGGAGAATGTGCTAGTTTGCATAATTGACACTAAGGATTATTGTTAACCATGTATTCCCCCTTCTTCTTTAAGAGATCAAGAGTCTCCTTATTCTTAGGCCTATCAATTAAGGGCTTCCCATCCTTCCAATTTGTGTTATATGGCATATCATGCAACCTCGGTCTTTCATTTCTGTATATATTTTCCTTCCTATTCTAAGGGTTGTTAAAATTTTGGGGTACCCTGAGATTGTCTCTTTTACCAATCATCCCAACAACCTTTCTATTGTTTTCCATGGTCAGTGCTACTTTCTATGATTTAGCTAGGCTTCCTAGGTTTTTATTCATAAGCTCATATCCAGTTTTGGGATCAAAAGCCTTCAAATACATGCTTTTGGCTGTAGGATCAGACAACTTAGATGGTATTCTATTGTAAAGTTTGTTGAACCTTTGATTGAACTCATAGACTATCTCATTTTGATGTTTTAGTATGGTAATGAGTTCATGTAAAGTGAACTCTGGTGCACACTAATTTCCATATTGTTCAAGGAACTGATCATGAAACTCTTGAATGGAAGAAATACAAGCTATTGGTAAACTGTTAAACCAATCTCTAGCTTCTTCTGTTAGTGACATCATAAATAGCCTCATCTGTACATCTTCATACTACATATCTAGATCTTGGATAAAAATATTAAAATTCCTTAATTTTTCCTCATCTGTGGCTACACTACTTCCTGTAAATTTTGGGACAAGACCTCTCCAACTGTTGTCCATGGGGTAAGGATATACTTGGAATCCTGCTAAGTCAAATTTTATGATCATGGTTGTGTAGTGCTAAGGAGGTGGGTTTTGGGGATGTTGATATTGGTATAAAGGATTATTGTATGGTACGTGGGGTGGTGGCATATATTGTTGGCCAGGTGGTGGCTAAGAATTTGGGTGTTGTGAAGGATTTTTAGGTGGAGCATTTGATGGTTTATATTGACTCCTGGATTGCTTTTTTGGTGTTTTTGGTGGATTTGAAGGTCTTGCATTTGTATTCTTTTTCCTATGAGGTGGTGTTTATTTAGGGAGGTTAGCTATCTGAGTATCAAATCAGGCTCTCAGCAGCTTCAAATCCTAGAGTTATTTTATCACTTGGAGTTTCTATTCATATTCTATTTTCTTTATTTCCATCTCTTATCTTTCATACTCCAACTGTGCATTTAATTCTTCTTGAGTCATATATTAATAATTTTCTTTAGAGGCTACATTATCAACAAGATCATTCTAATTCCCTTGGGGTAATGCCATTTTATGATCATATTCATGTTGTCTCTTGATTCTGTTAGCCTCAAATCTAGCCATGAATTCTTCCACTTTCTTAGGATCTGACTGAAAGAAAGGATTCCTTCTTTCTTTAGGAGTGTGAGGTTCTCCAGATGAGCTATTTTCATTTTTCAATATATCATAGCGATTATATGTCTCAAAGTGTGGTTTTGACATTTTATCCTTATTTCTCATGCACATTTCATCAGAAACCTTCTTACCTTTATCATTCTTATGTGTTTGTTTAGCATGGTCATTAGGACCTTCTTTATATAGGGACCTTCTACCATGCATGTTGTGAACTATTGTGATGGTCTAAACTCTAGGGTTTGTTCTTTCTGGTGTCTACTTTATTTTATCAGTCTCAATATTTTATAGAGTCGCCACCCACCTTGAAAGAGTGGGACGAATGATCACTGGTTAGTGACCAGAGATTCAATGCCCTTTTCCCAGTAGAGTTAACTATCGATTTATTTTGATTCTATTATGATTCTCAACCTAAGAATGGATATTTTGATTCCCTAGTAGAGTGCTCACTTTCTTGATATCTAAATTGACTCTATAATGGAAGGCTTGGGTTCAGAATTGGCTCCCCAATAGAGTCGCCAATCTATTAGATCTCAAAAATGTTGGTTGAAAAACCACAAGAGGTTTCCAAGCTCTTGGTACATTTTAGCCTAACAAACAAAGCCAAATGGTGTACTTGAACCTTCTTCTCTTTAGGCTCTACCAAACCTAGATGGGTGTACCTTTGCAAGTGGAGTAGACTTATACTATGTGTTTCCTACTTGTGCAATCTATCCACAATGGAAACCGGGAGTGGAGAGATGTAATCCTAATTTGGCATAAATTGTATAAGTAAAATCTATGAATATGTTTAGTTAATAGATGTAAGGTTTGAAACAAGTTTGATAAAACTAAATGATGAAATGGATAAGACCAATTCCTTGTTGGGTAAATGGAGTCAAATGAAAGTCGAAGATAAGTGGCTTGTATTTGGTAGTAACTCTAATTGTTTGACACACTAATATTGGTTTATAACTTGCATAAACATGCAGAAAAATGATTGTCAAACTCTACTTACTTATCCAACTGACAAAACCAAGTTACTTATAATTTATCAAAAGGATTTTAATCTTTACTTGAAAGAACCAATTGAATAAATTATGCAAGAACACAAATAACACCAAATTGGAGACAGATTGACAATCCTAATTATATGGCTCTTCTTATTGATCCAAATGACACTTCTAGATTACTATGATTGACTAGAAGGATTTTAATTCCTTTGGGGAAACTAATTAATCATATCACACAAGTACAACAAATGTGCATTGATAAATTGAATATATACTTGATATACCAATTTAAATAATAAGGAAGCACTAAAATGGAGATAACCAGATAATTGAATGATTTAAACAAATAATTGATACTAATATGATGCCACAAAATTAGATATATTTCATGAACTTCTTCAAAATTGTGCTTGCAACATGGTCTTTCAGAATATAAACATTATGAAATTCTTCTACTAGCGATCTATTACTCCTATTCTACTACTATATTTTGCTATATCCTTCTTATGGTCCAGGTCTCTCTTATATATACGAGAAGAAACAAGCTTCAAACCAAAAGACACGACTTTTGATAACAAAACAAGATTTGAAATTAAACATAACATAAGAAACTAACATAATCACAAACATGTGTACTAATTGGTTAATCTCTGAGTAAAAGCCCGTGGTCAGCTAAGACTTGTTCAAAGATTTTATTGTATGATATTTCCTCTTTGTGATGTGCGGAATCAATCTTCTTTAAAGCCAAAGAATTTTTATTTCCATTTACTAATTGTTAGGTTACTTGGCCATTTGAATTCCTGTGAAGTTACGAAGCTTATAAGATGACTCTTCCATCTGTTATCTAGGAGGTTTCTGACATCCACCATGAACTTTGTATATCCACTGTCCAACATGATGATCACATTGAGAAAAGTATGGAACTTGTTTAGATTGATCTCCCCATCATCCTGTATATGTGCCAAGTATTGAGGAATCATTTGATCAAATTATTCTCTCCACTCATCCATACCTTTCAACTGATTGTCATCTTTGATGATTGATGGGTTAAAGAGATATTTGATGGAGTTAAATGTATTCTTCCTACTTTCCACTTTCTTCCTTGTATCTACCAGATACTTATACTCATCAGTCACACCTTTTACCATCTCTTGTGTAGGTTTAAGCCTTGATGGGGCCTTTGGATCCCTATGTGTAGCTTTGCATAAAGTGGTCAGTATGGGTATGTGTAGGATCATGATGGGCCAAAAAGTGGCGATATGATGGGTATGTGTAGCATATGTGGCTGACGACATTTTTTATACCCAAAATTGATGAAACAAAAAGAGTTCTTAAAGGAGATTCTTAGATTTCCACCAATATAAATTATGCTTTATGTTGAATTTAATAAATAATTATTATTAATTTTCTATTTGAATTACAACTAAAGTCTTGATTGATAGGCTGATTGAAAAATATCTATAGCTTTCAAACGGTATCACATTTTTTGAATCCAAAACACGCGTCACATTCTATGCTTCACATACTATAGGATTAAAAAAATAAATTGAATTTCATGAAGTTTTTCCCAAGTTAAGGTGGTCAGAAATATGATTTTTTATATTTTTTAAAATTTGTAATAAAAAATTCATAATTAATTATTTACTTGGAAAAAAATTACAAAAAAATATGCAACACATCGGGACATGAGTCCTCTACTTATATCTAAAATATTATAAAAAAAATTATCATTTTATTGTGGTTAGGGTGGTCAGACAGACACCTACTTCTTATTTTTTCCCTGAAATTTAAGTACTAATGCATTGAAATTTCAAATTTTCACCAAATAGATTTTATTTTTTTTAAATAAACCTATTAGTTTAGAAACTATGTTCAATTTTCCACAAATTCTATTCTTACATATTTTTGAAATAATATAGATAATTTATTCAAATTTTTATGTCAAGTTTCCTAACTCTGATTTTTCTGAATTTTTTGCCACTTAAGGGCCTATTTTTTCCATGATGATCCTACACATACCCGTATGTGGAAAGTAGGTTACCATCTCTTTTGGAGCTCTTCAAGGACGGGGGAGTTAGTGTTTATTTGTTCTAAAGCTTTAGTTAGATTGTTGAAGTTTTCATGTCCTCCATTTATCTTTTCCTTTAATATCCTAACTTATGCTCTCATATCCTCTTTAGAGTCTCTATGATATGATGCTGGACATCCTCCATGTTATGCTTTTTTAGCTTATCAATTTCATCTCTCATTTGTTGTATCTATGGATCCTCTATCTAGACAGGTGGGTGATAGACAATTAACTCATCTCCTCTCATTGTGGTGGCTTGTCGCAACTGCTATCTTAGCTTTATATTTTCAATAAACAACTTGTTCACCTCATCATTCAATAATTTCAATCTCTTCTCATATTCAATAATCTTCTTCTCCATATTTTCTACTACATCCTTGGTGAACATTGCAGAATGCATGGTCATAGTGGGATCTTTTGTGGGAGTTGTCTCTTTCATTGTTCTGACCATAGCTAACCCCCTCAATTCTTGTACTACATCGAAGAGTCAAGGCTTCCTTGTATTTTTCTATTTTGTCCATAGATCAAGTGTTTGGGTAGTAGGATTATACCCTATTCCTGAGACACCCTCTTCTGAATCAAATTCTTCTACCAACATAGGGTCATCCTGTGCTCTAATCTGATCTAGAAGAAATATTTTAGATAACTCCATTCCTAGTATGATTAGCATATCACTTTTCAATACCATTTCTCTCACCTCCTTGGGAGTGATATTAATGTTATCAATACTTAACTCTATAAATATTTGAGCCTGGATCTCAGCTTGCTTCAACTTATCAGCTCCAATAAGATTTATTTTCAACCTTTCATCAAATTTTTTCATTTTCATTTTAATCCAAAAATCCTTAAATTCACTGGTGTGGATAAAATTATCATCTTCCATGAATCTTAGAGAGGCCACTAACCTCTCATCTTCTTGAATTTACTCAGTTCCTTCCTTTGAAAGCCTGATCTTAGGATCATGAGGCTTTTGATTTCTTTTTTGTTCTGCTACCTCCTTTATTTCAGTTACGGCTAGGACTTCTTCTTCTTCTTCATCATCACTTAAGTCATATCCAACCAATGGATCAATCTTTTGTCTTTTAGCCTAAGGTTCATGAGTAGGAGATGGAGGGGATGGATGTGTAGGTGATGGGGGTGGTGTCTATGATGTGGATGCTTCATGTGATGGTTGGTGGAGTGTGGGAAGTGGGATCAACCCCTCATCTTGGGCCATTTTTGTACAATTCATCAAATTTATTAAGGATCATCTGCATCCTTTTGAGAAGGTTGGGTTCATTTGCAAAAAATCCTTTGAAACTTCTATCCTTCTCCTTCTTCGAATTCTCCCACTTCATCATCATTATCCACCTTTTTCTATTCTTCATTACATCAACAAAATACACTAGATTTCTTATAACATCCTCCTCAGGGTCAAACTCATGTGAGATGGCCCTCTTTGTCAACAAGGTTCTTTTGATCATGTTGATATGATGCTCTGGGTCACATACTCTTTCTTTTCTAGATTTGAGGGGATAGTTAACCTTCATAAACCTCTGCAGTTCCTCTAGCATATCAAACCCAATGGCCAACTCTTTGAATACAGTCAAGTCAGGAAAAAATGTGCCTTTCCTTTGGTTTCTCATCAAATCATTCTCCATCCAAAGCATTTTCCACAACTCCAGAAAACATACCCTTGCAGGTGAAAACTTAGGAAAAATATGTGGTGCTTGGTTGCATCCATATACTATGATAATTGTGTGTTAAGGCATAAAAAACTAGTGGGAATAGTTATCGGTAAAGCCCTAGTCTAGCATATAATGTGAAAGCCTCATTATTTTCATCAATGATTTAGGAAATCTTGGTGTTGGGTAACCAAGGGTAGATATTAGTGTAATAGAAAAATCCTCTTGAAATACTACGAAATCACACTCTGTACATTTTCTATCCTAGATGTGACATCAATTCTGCACAGGGAGTCTTACTCCACTTTCTTGTGTACACAGTTTCATTCTTTTAGTCCACTTCATTTCATTCTAATACAGGATTAAGTGACATAACAAAGAATATTTCCTAAAAGTAGTAGGGGCCTTCGCTTCCCTAACTTGCAGCAAGCCCTCATGTATTTTTTCATCAATTATGGATGTGAAATAAAACTCTACATTTGACTCATAATGTTGAACTATCATGGCCTTCCTCATTAATCCTATTGGCATATGTTCCTCTGCATCTATCCCCAAGACTTGACACAATGCATGATAAGTGTTCTTGAAATAAAATTAAAATTATGAGACTTGGAAAGGTTCCATTTAAGAGGAAGGGATGGGTATTTTTTTGTTATCATCACCCCTCTTCATGTGTAGGGGAAGCTCATCACTTCGATATGTTCTTCTCAACCTCTTATACTCTTGCTCCAGTTTCACTAAATTCACCTTTGTTATAGCTTGTTTATTTCAGGTTAAAACATTTTACAATGGCATCTCTTGTGACATCAACTAAGTACCCACCATTTGGAAGCCTAACATTTTTGGTTGGGGCATGATAGCTATGGGAAAGGGATTTAATTAGCTCAATGTCAATGAAAACATAGGTACAATCAATTTAGCCAAATCTAGGGTCCATGGGTTCAACGTCAGAACCTTGTCATTCCTATTTCGATAGAAGTACCAGTAAAGGTTCCAACCCAATTGAGGTATAATAGGGTCTCTACAACCTTGAGCTAAGTCTCTAAAATTATTTTTAGGTCCTTTGGCTACTGAACCAGGCAACAAGGAAAGTAACGGGGATTGCAATGATGGTTTACTAGTTTTGGTTTCATCCCTTTTAACTCCCACTTCAGTTTCCTTTGGTGCCATTTTATAAAATTCATAGAAAGTGATTAGAAAAGCTTACCCGAGAATCAAACTTGCTTTGAATAATTTCCTTCACTCCCACAATTTGAGCTCATCTAAAACTTGGTTTCAGTTGTTATGAGTGAAAAATCTCAACTTATTTTCATGTATTTTAACATCAAGATGAATTTACTCTCAACTCATAAATTCGCACAATTCAAATATTTGTATCGAGATCAATTTTATATTTTGATGTTGACTGATGTGATTGTTGTGTTTTAAATGACCCAACGGCTTGGTTGCCACAATACCTCATGTCACTTTTTGCTCCCTTATGGTATTGCGGTGTGTCATTATTACCTTTCTTCAATGTACCTCTCTACCGTAGGCTATGTCTTGACCCCCCTGAGGTATAGCGATATAGTGTGAATGGTGTGGTATATGATAGTGGTTGCTCTCACCATCCAACCGTGAGCTACTTGGGGATGAGTTTCAGTAGAGAGGTATAGTATGGGTGTTATGAGGGGTGGCTAATGTGATAGCAGTAATGTGGTAATGCGGTAAAGTGTAAAAATGACCTTGTGAATGGTGATAATGTGATTTGTTATGAAAATAAGAGTGGGAATTTTGGATTTTAATAGATAAAACACTTGAATTTTTATGAAATTTCTGGTTTCAACACCTCCCTCCTCTCTCTCTCCCTCTCTCTCCCCTCTTTATATCTCCTTTCCCCTGTACTTCTATCTATCTTTCCATTCTCTCTCTCCCTCTCTCACTTTCCCTCTCTACTTCTCTTTATCACATATCTATATCCCCTCACTCTATCTCACCTCTCTACATATTTATCCCTACCTCTCCCTCCCTCCCTCCCTCCTCTCTCTCTCTCACCCTCCCCCTCTTTCTCTCTCAATGTCTCCCTCTCTCTCCCCCCTCCACTTCTCTCTATCACATATCTTTATCACCTATATCTCTCTCACTTCTCCCTCTTTCCCTCCATCTCTACTCTCTAAATATCTATCCCTCCCTCCCACTCTCTCTCTATCTCACCTCCCTCTCAATTCTTATTGTCCCTTACTCTCCCTTCCTCCCCCTTCTCTCTCTATCTCATATCTCTCTCACCTCTCTCTCCCTTCCTATCTCTCCCTCCCTCGCTCCTTCCCTCTTTATCTATATTTTCACCTCCCTATCTACCTACTTCTATCTCTTTGTTTCTCTCTCTCTCACCTCTCTCTCTCTCTCCATCCCTACATCTCCTTACATCTCTCCCTCCCTCTATACTTGTCTCTATCTATGTATCTCTTTATACTTATTTTTCTCTCCCTCCCTTCTTCCCTCTCTCAATATCTCCACCTTCCTCCCTCTCCCTGCTTTCTCTCTCTATCTCCTTCACTCACTACTCTCTCTATCTCACATCTCTCTCTCCATCCCCCTCTTCCTCTCTTAATCTCTTTCCCTCTCTCTCCTCTTTCTCTCTCAATATCCCCACCTTCCTCCCCTTTTTGTATCACATCTTTGTGTAGATCAAAGAGAGAAAAATAAAGAGACACAAAGAGAGAGACAATGGTGGGTGGGAGAGGGAGAGGTGAGGATGGGAGAGAAAGAGGAGATGGAGGGAGAGGTAAAGAGGTAGGTAGAGAGGTAGGTAGAGAGATGGAGAGGGGATATAGAGAGAAGTAGAGAAGGAAGGAGAAAGGGAGGGAGAGGTGAAATAGAGGTGAGATAGAGAGAAAAAAAGAGAGAAAGAGAGAGAGAGGGAGAGAGAGAGAGGGGAGGGAGGGAGAGTTGAAGAGGGATAGTTGAGATAGATTATAGAGATGGAGAGATAGATAAAGAGATGGTGAGGAGATATAGAAAGAGGGGGAAGATAGAGAGGTATGTAGATAGAGGAGGGTAGGTAGAGAGGGATAGGAGAGAGAGGGAGATGATAGAAAGAGTGGGGAGGGAGAGAGAGAGAAGGAGGAATAGATATGTAGGGAGAGAGAGTTGAGAAAGAGAGAGTAGATATAGGGAGAGGACAAAGAGGGGGTAGGTAGAGAAGGAGAGGGGAGAGAGAGGTGAGAGATAGAAAGAGGGGGGATGTGGAGAGAGGGAGGGATAGAGATGTAGGGAAAGAGTTGAGATAGATAGAATAGAGAGGGAAGGAGAGAGGAAGGTAGGGAGAAGTGAGAGAGAAAAGGAAGAAGGTGGATAGATTGAGAGAGGGTAGGAGGGAGAGAGGGAGAGATAGGGATTGGGAGGGAGGTGAGAGAGAGAAACAAAGAGAGATTGATAGAGAGAGGGAGGAGAGATAGAGAGAGAGTAGAGAGGGAAGGGAATATATATATATACAGAGAGAGAGAGGAGGGAGGGAGAGGTAAAGAGGGATAGTTGAGATAGATAGAAGGAGATAGAGAGAGAGAGGTAGGTAGAGAGAGGGTGATGAGAGATAGAAAGAGGGGGAAGGAGGGAGAGAGGAGAGATAGAAATATGGGGGAGGGATGGAGAGATAGAGAGATAGATAGGGAAAGAGAGGAAGGGAAAGGTAGGGAGAGAGAGTTAAGATAGAGAGAGTAGAGAGGGAAGGAGACAGATAGAGAGAGGTGATAGAGAGATGTGATGGAGAGATGTGATAGAGAGAAGTAGAGAGGGAAGAAGGTGGAGAGATTAAGAGAGAGGAGGCAGGGAGGGAGAGAGAAATAGGTATAGAGGGATAGGTAGGTGTTGATGCCAAAATTTTACAAGGTAGTAGTGTGTTATGGGAAACTCAGATTATGGGGAACCTTTTGTGCTAAATTGAGTGACCTCCAAATTTTTAGAGAAGTCGGCTTCTTCTATAATGGGGTTTTGGAAAGGGAAAAGGAAACCGATATAATAAAATAAAGTCTAACCTAAGGTGATGCACTTAGACTTAATGGTAGGCATGATAAATCATAGATCTAAGGGCCCAATTGGTATTTGTAGTGTTCCAGAAAGGTAGAAACTGAAGATTAAAGTATAGATAATCCATTCATTGACATAAAATAGCATTGCATACATTCCTACTACCAAGAAGAGTCATTAGACATGATCTAGATTAGAAAACTTTCATTCAATATATATAGAAGTTCTCAAATGAAATATTCAGACAATAGCAACACAGTTTAAAGTTTAATCAAATAGCATGAAGGAACAGAAAGGCCAAATAATTGGCATAGTCTGAAAGTATTTTGCAATAAAAATAAAACAGTAATAGAATCCTGGTGTCTTTTTCTAAAATCAGTGTTCCTTCCAAATTCAGACCCCTTCTCTTAAAATAGACAAAAGTATATATAGCAAAAAACTCCCACCACCTCGGAGAGCAATAACAAAAAAGATTTCACGATCCCTGGCAATGATGTAGAAATAAGTATATTCCCCAAGCCATTGCAATAGAAAAGATTTGAAACCAAGCACCTAGTAATTCTAGGCTCAGGTGCGTCCGCTTCAAATTATGGAAGTGGTCCCGACAAGGTCAAACAGACAAGTGACGTCATCCCATGAAGTAATTATGACATGCGGCAGCTGGTCGCAGTATTTGGTTTGCTTGATTCATCGCTCAAATACAAAACCTGCTGAAGAGACACATGGCAACATAGCACTTCCCGTGTGAACCTTTATCTTTTTCCATTTAAGAATTGTGCTAAGGTGACATGTGTCAAGTGGGAAAAGCTTTATCCAAAAGTGGAGGAAAGCGATCATCAGTTGGGTGCAAAAGAGACGTGTGGCAGCATTTTGCTGCCCGCAGTCATTTTTTCATCCTTTCACTGAAAGATTGTGCAAAGTAGGCATGTAGAAAGAGTGCATTGCAGATGGAAATCATGGCACCCAACAAACTTCTTTGGGAATGAGAGCTATGTGGCAATCGAGTGGGGCCTGATGAGGAAGCAAAAATAAATGATCAAAATGGCTCGTAGCTATGACACGTGGAAGTGTAGCGGGGATTCCTCAGATGCGAAGGAAAAGAAACCTCCAAGGAGTAAAAATTAAACACGTGGAGGGAGCCACAAACTTGACAAAAAGGCCAAGGAGGCAACCTTACAATGCGCAAGCCAATACCTAGAGCAAGATATACTCGAAGGGAGATTGTTGAATATTTATTCAAAGATTTTGGCGACTACTAGGGGTGTTTCACTTGAGGAACGAAGAACCCAAAATTTCTTTGGTTTACAGACCAAAGTGCCATTCATTAGATGGCAGAGTTAGAGTTTAGAAAGAGCCGTCTACAAAGATGACCATTCATCCTCAGATGGCCTTACTATGTTGTGCAAATTCTCCTGCACTCCACCTAGGTCAATCGTTTCCTTATAAGGCGGCACATTAGGTAAGCCGACCCCTACTTCACAATGGAATAGTAGCTGCACAAGAAGATGAATAAATTCCTCAATGTCAGTTGTGGTGGGAGGATGACTAAAATCCTTGAAAGCATCTGGATCACTCTCCTTCTCTTCTATTCTTTCTACAATTTGTTCAGCCGTAGCAATTGAGCCATCGTCAAGGAATGGAGATAGTAGACCCATCCCATTTAACCTAGAGAAACTCTCCTACATGTTATCCATTGTCTTGTTCAGAGTAGCAATGACCACTTTAGTGGGTTGGAAGGCAGAGTGGCAATGGATAAACTTGTTTGTCGTCTGGGCAGCAACATCCCAAACTTCAATTCCTTCCTTGGCAAGGTCCTCATCAAAGACCGAATATAGCTCGGTGAGCAGATCTTTTTCTTCCAGAACCTTTTCCAAGATAAAATGTGGGAATTTCCCAATTGTATCATGAGCATCCTAGCTCAGTCTTGATGCTTTGGCAATGAACCGGAGGGTGGGTTGCAGTGCTAGGCAAAAAGTTTTAATCTTTTCCTAATGAGAAATGTACAACTGCCTAACCAATGGAATAATATCTAGTTGCACAGGGGAGGATAGGAGAGAGATTTTAAGAGAAGTGATATCCATGTCCTTTGAGTTAATGGCCTTAGCCAACTCTGCACTTTTTCTTTTTTCAGATGCCAGTTGCTTCGCGGAGCTACTCATCTCTTTATACCATTTTTCCTCAACTCGGGAGTGATTTTCCAAGTGCATATCAAGAGAGGACTTCGTCTCCTAAAGTTCTTTCTCTAATTGGGCCTTTTGGTCCTTGAACTCAACCTCTTTTTCTTGTAATTTTTTCTCATATTGAGCTTGTTGATGCTCTAAAGCCTCATTATTTTGTGCTATCCCTTGATTATATTCAATGTGAAGCCGCTCCAGCTCCTCATTCCTTAGTTGCAAATTCTACTCTGCCTCTAGATTCTTAGTATGCAACTCATTAACCATAGTAGGGTCAATAGTATGAACCCTTACAAGCTCACCCTAAAGTCTATTTCTTTTATTCTCTACTATTAGCGCCCTTTCTATCAAATGTGCAATCTCTTTTCTTCAGCAGGCGACTAGTTTTACGAAAGTTGGAGGTGACCACCCATTGTGTTATCTCCATAAGCTCAACCTTATCCTATGGTCAGTCCACCTTCATGTCACTCCCCCTACAGCTTAGTTACCGTTGGGTACATGGTTGCAAACTTTAGCTCTTGTCTGGTCTCATCATAGAGAGTTTTCATTTTTGGCTCAACAAAAGTGCTATCATCCTTTTCCTTGCACTTTTTCATTCTATTTGTGCATGCTTCCTTTCTGCCATCAATCTGTACCATGAATTGGGTTGGCAGCGAAACTAGCCCACCTGTGAAAGGAGCACTGGAAGGAAGGGCATATGGATAGGTAATTTTGATACATTCGAGCATTTTCTTTTTCTGGAGAGTGACAGTTTGCAGGGAGAAGGGAGGCACATTCCAAAGCCTAGTTTGAGAACCAACATAAGGGCTAGCCACTTGTGAGGACTCATGGGCTTGAATGGTGAAGGAGTTGTCATCGTGGAGTCCGCCTGCTATGAGGGAAGGGGAAGATTTGCAGCAATAGTGGAAGTAGGGGTGCTAGTAGAGGGTACACCTTCAAAAACTGAGGCAAGGAGGGCCTAAGTGGCAGTAGTTGGTGTAAGGTTTTGTAGAGGAGTAAAGGTAGGTGGAGTGATTTGTGAGAACTGGGTGAAACCTCTTGCATGTGTTAGATCAAAGGTGGGAAATAGAGGGCTAACACTCATGGCAGGGATTACCGCACAGACAGTAGATGATACCAAGTATTAAGAAGCAAGAGGAGTGAAATTTACCTATTCGCTAGTTGATGGAGACTCCAGAATCGTTAGTGACTCTTCCTCGTCTTCAGGCTCCTAGCTAGCTGCAAGCACTTGTCTTCTAGTGGGTTCTTACGAACTCTCTCCAATAATGGTCTCCGTACATTTCCGCTTTCCAAGCAGGGTTTCCCCAGCCTCAATAGTCACTATCAGTTGCTGCTATAGTACTCTAGCTACCTTAGTGGCCCAAGTGAGTGTATGCAAATCCCTCGATACATTAAACCATACATTTGTGGCTACATAGGTGGGCTATCTAGAGCTTCTCTCTATGAGTATAGAGGATACAAAAGTAGCCGCCTCTTCTTCTTCTTGTTATTTGGACTCACCTTCTGGGTCATTGCCTTTATTGGCACTAGATTCAAGGCTAGGATGCTTTTCATCCCACCATTTTTCAAATTCTTTGTCCTCCTTCAAGCTCTCATAAGGGGCATCCAATTGCCTTGTCTCTTAGCAATATTTCCATAAAGCTTCTATCTTATCATTAGTCCATTCCTCATCCTTCCGCAACTAGTTGTACATGGTGTGTTCCATCTAGACATTATCCTTAGCCACCAACACAACAAAGTAAAACTTGTGCCATGGCTCTATGTTATCTTGTGTGGGAACACGCGCTAGTTCAACAAAAAAATCATCCTTTTCCACTCGCGGGTTGCGCCTCTTTTCCTAGTAGGGTCGAGGAACATGAGTAACCTTCATGTGCTCCTTCGACAAGTAATTGAAAGGGTTATAATCCCATTTATCACATACCAAAACCAACCCTAAATAAGCTAGTTTATCCTACAATAGCTAATCTAATTTCTTCTTTAATAGAGTCACCATTTTGAAATTCTTCGAACAAGTGAAAAATCCTTTCTTCTTGACACTTGGACTATTGCAAAAGGTATAATCAATGATACACACTTATCAATATATTTCAAGTGCAAGCACCATATTTTTGATGCAGGTCGGGAGTAGGAAAGGTTTACTGATGAAGCCCCACATCCAGAGAATTGTGAAATCCACTCCGACAAACTAGTCACAAGTAGGAGTGAAACTCTACATATATCCAGTCTAATCTATGTTGAGCCAGACTATGTCACCTCCTCCTTGTAAATCTTGCAAGACCAGAGTTATAAAATAATCCAAAAATTCATAGTAATCATATGTCATGGAAAGAAAGGGTGTCCATGTGGATACTAGCTTCCTCTTCCACTCCTCATAAAAAATCGACAATTTAAAATATCTGTTGAAGAAATTAGGGTTTTGATGCAGGAATATGTGAACCAAGAAGGAGAGAAATATAAACCTTCCTTCCACTGGGTAATTTTATATTTTCCGTATCATTTACTCCACTAGGAATTTGGTAAAATCACACCAGAATGTATTGTGTTGTTTATGGAATTGGAAAGCCAGCCCTAGTTGAAAGGCTTCCACCATCTCGTTAGAGTCCCAATTGCACACAAATGCTAGCATTGATGAGGCATCCTGCATGTCCTCACAAAATAAACCACACGACAACAGGATGCTTGGTAGCTTAGCACCTAGGATTCCCTTCCTACCAATTTCCTCCATCAGGAAAGCTGAGCTCTTTTTCATCGCCTTCCATGTTTTTTCTCCTTTAGCAGGAGAGAAGGACTCAATTTTCTCCTTTCTAGTACTTGGGTCCGAGATACATAGAATATGCCAAATGGCTCGTGGGATGGTATGAACACTTAAGATTCATCCCTCGATGCAGTGGGTGCTAGGGTTATAACACTGAATGGTGACATCAACTATCTCTGGGCAATAATGTACCAGCAATACCATGTATTGTGGAAGACCACTGTACCAAACCTTCTTTGTTGTCGATGTGTCTCCCTTAGGTGACCTCATCCTTGCACAAGCTACTTCTCTTAAGGATTTAAGGTTTTTTGAGAGGCGTGGGTCATGAATATTATCCCATTTCTCTTCAACCCTTTTCTGGTTTCTATAATCTTTGGGCCTATCTTGTTGTATTGTATTTTCCCTCTTCGGCTTGTTTGGTATACCAGGTGTAGCATATAAATCTTCATAGATATATACAACTCTTGATGACTTTATAACATTAAGCAAATCTTGGCTAATCTCCTCTTGAATTTTTTGTGATGAACTCTATGACATTTTTACTTTAGATGAAAACTTCTACAAGTTTTGAATTCTTTGTAATTTTACTTGGCTCTGAGTATGCTAAAAACTTCTCTTCACTTGGCTTGGTGTATTTTAAAAGACATTAAGCATTAAAAGACTTTTCATGCAATATTTTAGTTATCTTTTCTCAAGGTGGTAGAAGAAAGTGGGATTTTTGCATTTAATTTGGCATGTACCGTTAATTCCTTCGCTCGTGCAAAAATGAATTACTTGCCATTTCAAAGTGGTAAAAAATCATTATTGCATTTGGCACCTATGTGATACGCTATGATTTCCTTGAAAATTGAGCCGACAATTTTTCTTCTAACCTTGCGTTAGTATATGTTGGCAATTAATATCCCAGACAGAATGATTAAGCCAAAGCAAATGACCACCACCTGAAAAGATATGAATCCTGCCTTGGGCTCTAGGAAATGTCTATGAGGTGACACAATAGCCTACTGACTATGTAGCTTACTGCTGATGAGTGCCACCATTTTAAAGTTAATTAGCTCTTATTAACTTAGCATGCATTGATCCATACTTCTGTAGATGCAACCAGTCAGGAAATGCAAGAAAACATAGGCATGCCTTTTAAGTTGGGCACTTGGTTATCATCACGTTTTCTTGAAACGGATTAGCATGCTTTTTCTCATTTTTTCTATAAATAGGCCACTAAGGAGTGAGGAAATCACACTTAGCATTTAAGAAAATTTTAGTAATAGGTTATTGGTGCAGTATTTAGCTTTAGTAAGCAATTTTTCTCATAGGCTAGGTGGTAGGAAAGTTTTAGGAGTAGTTAGAAGGTAGTAGCATTGTGTCAGTACCATGGACACTCCCATTAGGTTAGTTTCTTACAAGTCATAGACAACTCTTTTGGGAGATATTTCCACTAGGTTCTTATAAAGGATGACCAAAAATAAATACTCCTTGGTTTTGATAGCCATAAAATGGGTTCTGGGTAGGGACTGCATAGAGTATGAGGACAAATACCATATAAACACTGATATCTACTCACACTTTGTTTCATCAATGTTAGACATTGGTATCCCCTGACCTCTAATTCTAAAGTTGGTTAAGGAAATTTTTCCAAAAAAGTACCTGAATGGTCTAGGTGAGGTCATCACTCACACTACATATGGGGTAGGCCTTCCAATAGCTAGTGACCTCTGGCGCTACATTGAGGAAGAAGTGGTCATTGTATGGATTCCATTTCTCAATGGATTCTGCCTCCAAACACCCGACGAGCATCAAAAGAAGGTTACCTTGGCCGTGCACTTTTTTTTTTGTAGCTACAATGTAGTGTCATTCTACAACATTGATTGGTACATTGACTTCAGGAACCTGGTGTTCCCTTTGCCAATGGTTGCTCCAAATGATTTTGCGTCTACTGCTAAAGTACTTGCTGATGAAGACATTGTATTCATTGTTGTTAATGCATTGATGGTTTCTGCCCATGCTCTTGGATGAAATGCCTCCTTGTTTCTTTGTTTTCTGTTGTTAAGAATACACCACCCATTTATAGTTTTTGTATATAAGTCTGAAAAAGGCTATAGATATAGCATATATGAAAAGAATAGCTTTTATAATCATATAATTTTTGAATTATGACTCTCTCTTGGCCATTTTTTCCATGTAAAAATGAAATTATATATATATATATAATGACATATATCTTTATAAAATCCACGACTCTCTCTTCTTTTTGCATATCTGTTGTATGGGTTCTTTTTCATCGCATATTTTCATATTTCCTTTGCATATGGGTGTATTCTTGATTATTTATGTAAAAAAATTCCACTTCTCTACTCTCTACAATGATTGGTTTCTTTCCACTGAAACACAAACTAAACTCTAAAAAGACCGACCAACACAAAGGGAAAGAAAATAAAAACATTATTCACATATGTACAATAATAAAATTCGGCACTTAATGGAACAGCTTATGATGAATCCCATTGACCATATTCCCAAGGGTTCCTATTCCATGCTTTCTAACTCGAAATCATTATGCTCTTTGTACTAAATGATTTTAAAAGGGTCCTCCCATAGGCTATCAAATTTTCCATGCCGACTTGGCTTAGCAACCCTTTCATTATATTTCAACACTAAGTCTCCACACTTTAGGCCTTGGTCGGAAGCCCTCTTGTCAAACCATTGCTTGACCACTTGTTGGTAGTTTGTCATGGCTATTAGGGAATTCATCCTTTTTTCTTGTACTTCTAATAGTTCAGAAAGGTGAACCTCCATGGCGCCATTTTGTTCTATCTCAAGGGATTTCAATAGTTGAAGTGCTGGAATCTCCATAGATATAGGCATTAGTGCCTCTTTCCCTTATACTAAATCATAAGGCAAAGTCTTAAGGACTTGCTTAGGAGTTATACAGTCTGCCCAAAGTGCCACTCAGAGGTTTTTGTGCCATTCTCTCTAGTGCTCCAAACCAATTCTTTTAAGGAGTCAGACTAGGTTCTTGTTCATTGAATCCGCTAGGTCGTTTCCCTACTAGTAATAATTTGATGATGTCGTAAGGAATATGCCATTTGTTAATTCAAAGTGACATACCTTTGTGCCTAGGAAAGCTTTGGCATTATCAGAAATGATAGTATTTGGAGGACCAAACCTTGTCATCAGTTCTTCGAGGAAATCCACCATCTCTGCCTTTGTTGTGTTTTTAAGCAGAACGACCTCTATCCATCTTGTGAAGTAATCTGTGGTGATCAGAAGCCACTTGTGCCCAACACTGGAAGTAGGATTGATCATCCCGATAAAGTCTAGGCCCCATTGTGCAAATGATTCATCCACCACTATAGGCATAAGAGGCATTACAAAATTCTTCCTTCTACCTATAAAGAACTGGCATTCTTTGTAAGATTTTACCAAAGAGTGGGATTTGTTAAAAAGTGTGGGCCAATAGTAACCCGTGCACATCATTTTGATGGTAGTGGTCTTAGTAGAGAAGTGTCCACCCATAGTGCTATTATGGAAAATTTCAAGGATTCTCCTCGCTTGCTCTATAGTAACATATCGTAGGAGGAGACCATTGAAATTCCTTTTGAAAAGGACCCCTTCCACTAGCACATATCTATAATTCTATAGCTGATAGTATCTTCTCTTTTGGGAGGAAAGACCTAGTGGATACTTTCCTATTTGCATAAACCTCACTCTATTTGTTAGCCAACAACCCTCAGATCCTGGCTCATTTAACAGAACAAGCTCCAATTGCTCTTCCTCGGCGGGTATCTCTTCGTCATGCACCATGTATTCACATAATCCTCTTCCTTAGATAGTTTTAGTGGGTTTGACCTCAATGTCGTATTCAAGGATCTTGGTGATCCAATTAGCTCTTTTTTCTATGATTTCTCCCTCCATGATATATTTGTGCACACCGAAATGCGTGACATAGACAATCACTTTGTTGTAGGAAATTAGATGGCAGAATTTTTTAAGTCCCTTCGCTATTGCAAAGGCTTCCCTTTCGATGAAATTATAATTCATCTCATATTCCTTCAGGGTCTGGGAGTAGAATTCCACTAAATGTTCTCCTTTTCCTTCATTATCCTTTTGAGTTAAGACAGAAGCAATATTGGACTTGCTACTGAATGCATACATTATAAATTCCTTAGATAAGTCTAGATTAACCAGTACCGGCGTTGTGGAAATAGCATCCTTAACTTTTTCAAAAGCTTCTCTAGCTTTCTTTTTCCACTTGAATGCTTGATCCTTTTTAAGCATTAGGGTGATTGGTTTAATTATTCCCATAAAATTGGAAATAAACTTGATAACAAAATTTACCTTGCCCAGGAAGGATTGAATGCATTTCTTGTTAACTGGAAGGGGAAGTTCCTTAATGGCTTTCACCCACTCGGGGTCGATTGAAATTCCTTCTTTGGACACCACGTGTCCTAATAGCTTGCCTTGTGGCACTCCAAATACACATTTTTTTGGATTAAGGGAAACCCCAAAATCCTGGCATTTCTGAGAAACCATTTCTAAGTGATCAAAATGATCATCCTTAGACTTAGAAAACATAGTAAGATCATCCAAATAAATTAGGATAATCTTATTGATCAGCTCTCTGAAAGCGATGTCCATTTCTCGCTAGAATGTTGCCCCTGCATTAGATAAACCAAAAGGAATTTTAGCATATACAAATGTTCCCCATTTTGTAGTGAATGTGGTATTGTGTTGATCCTCCTCTTTAACTCAGATTTGATTATAACCAAAAAATCCATCAAGCAGGGAAAACATTTATGATCTTGCTACTGCTTGTAGGATTGTCTCCATAGAAGGCAGCGGATAGTGATCTTTCAGGGATGCTCTGTTTAGGTCTCAAAATTCGACACAAGTGGATATCTCCATTCTTCTTTCAGACTGGGACCAGATTGGATACCCATGTGCTATGCTTGATAGAGAAGATAATCCGCAACTCGATTAGCTTTGTTAGCTCTTGCGCCATTAGTGCTTCAATTTTTGAGTTTACTGGCCTCTACTTTTTTTGAACTAGTTTTTCACCCTCTATCAGCTCGATGGTGTGCTAGATGATGTTGGGGTTGTATCTCTTTAGGTCATCATAAGACCAGGCCACTACCCCTTCATATCTCTCACAGAAATTGATGAGTCTTTCTCTATCATGGTGCTGGACATCTTTCCTGACTCAAAGGTCTATGTAGTCACTTTTGTTTGCCACAAACTTCCGTCTATCATTTCTTGCATCATCACAATCAGAAAGTTTTTTGAGAGTAACCAATCCTTTGAGAAGCTTGTTGGATTTGAACTGCATGAATTGTCCTTCATAAGCCTCTGCGATCTTTGGTTGGAGCTAATCGGTGAATTCCCCCAACTATTGGATGAACGAAGCAATGTGTTCATCACTTTCAAACACCTGCCATCTTTGATCATTATTAGGAACCACTGGTCGGACTATTACTTGTACAAAGTGTTTGTTATGTGTCAAGTCAGAGACATGATCAAACTGGTATTTGATTGCTGCCATGCGATCCACGTCACCATTTTGGTCTTGGGAAACAATCTAAATGTTGAAGGCTTCAAAACCCTCAACCATGTCCTAGACTCAATGCCGATAGGATCTCATGCAGACATTCCTTACCAGAGAAATTCCTCAGACTTGGTTGACCACTAGTTCAGAATCTTTGAATGTCGTTAATTGCTTAATGCCCATTCACTCCGCAAGGCTTAAACCCTGAACTAATCCTTCATATTCTGCCTCATTGTTCGAAAAAATGAATTGGAAATGGAAAGGCCTTAATATATTTTCATTTTTTGGGGATATCAAACATATCCCCACTCTAGTGCCTACTTTGCATCTTGCTCCATCAAAGTACAACATCCACAGCTTAGGTGCTTGGCCACCTTCAAACTCTTTAGCAACCTTCAGCAGCACTTGGTCTTCATCATAGATTACATAAGTGCCCAGTTCTATAGCATGGCAATTGCCGAAAGGGTCGTTGTCCATGTGTTCACTTAATAGAGCATCCTCTTGATTATTCCGATATTTGGTCACCTTTTCCTCCTCTAATAATTCAACATAATGCATTTCTTGCTTGGTGATGGAAGTATGCGTAGCTTCAAAATTGATCATGGCTTCATTTACTACATGTTCAGAGTGTAATGTTTCTGATTCTATCTTCATTTTTGCATCGTGCTTGGTTCTAAGAATCAGATGTGACCAATCCAAGGATAGGTATCTACCCACCTTTGAAGTAAATTCTCAGGATTAATAGAGGCTGAACATGGGTGGAACATCTATGATCACAATGTCTTGTGGTACAATGATACTAGGACAAGAAAATAGAGTTAAATGAAGTGTTTTGATCATACATACAATTTCAACTTTGTTCCCATCAAGCTGCATTACTCCCCTTTTCATGGGTTCGTAGCTGAGTCCTAAAGCTTCAACTATATTCTTAGGCATAACTATGGTGCTAGCACCAAAATCAATCATAGCATTGTGTAATAACTTCTTCCCTATAATGAGAGTTAAGAAGAAGGGTTGAGGCTTCAAATTTTCTCTAACTTTGATAGGGGATTCTTTCATGTTGTTTGTAAGGAATTTAGTAGGAGATAGTTGATTAACAACCTTTGCATTGGCTAACTGCTCCATTGGCATTATGTTGATCTTTGTTTGAAGCACCTTCTATAATAGTGTCTTCTTCTCCGGGATAGCTAGAATTTCCCATAGAGACACATTAGTAGATGATTTCTTCAACTGTTCCACCATATTAAAAGGTGGAAAACTTGGAAGTTTCTGCTCCTTTGCTCTCATTATGATAATTTCCTTTTGCGGCTAATATTACGATGACATAGTGGAAGTGCCAGGTATCTGATCAGAAGTGCCTTTAGGTTGTGGGCTAGCTAGTTGTGGATCAAGTAATTCACTGGTAAATCTCCTCTTTGAGTGAGTGTTATAGTCAGATTGCACTTGTAGTGTTTTGGATACGAACGTGTCATTAGAAAACACCGTTTCTTCTTCCTCCATCCATGAGAAGATCACGTTATTAGGAGCAATGTCAGATTCTTATTCTAGAGACATCCCTTGCATCTGCACAGTAAGGACCTTACTCTCCATTTGTGGTGAGGCATATACATAATCTATGTGGTTTGGCATCATGCCTTGGCTGCGCTGCTCCACCACCTTTTGTTGTAATTTTTCATGCAGACAATTCTAGGGAATATGCGCATCATTGCAAGGGAAGCACCATGGATTGATGTCATTGATGAGGTTATTATGTCTTGCAGTCAATTCCCTACTTGAGCTTGGTGAAGTGCTCATCAATGGAGTAGGCACCAACACCATTTGGTTGGCTGACGAAGCTGATGGATTATTGCAGGAACTGCCTTGGTACTGATTCTACTGATATGAGGACAATCTACCTTGATAGTTCTGATAGGCAGGCTTTAGAGGTGTTGATTGGTTCCACTTGAGGGTGGTTATATCATTTTCCATAGTTCGCAACATTTCTTTAAGATCGCTCATCTCATCCTTGGAAGAACCGAATGTAGAGGTGACATTTTGTGGTGCTACTGCATATGTGTACATTGACTAGGGAATTGTAGGCATGCTAGTCAATGCGACTTCTTGTGCGAACATCGATATTTTAGGAAATATCGGCATGATGGGCCGAGGAGGAAACTTTTTGCAATCTATCAAATGATTCTCAACTTTGATGACAACGCTGTAAGCATCTAGTAGAGTAGCTCCTCCCAAAGACTTGATCATCATAGAAATGTTGGGGTTGATGGACTTCAGATAAAATATGAACACCAACTCAAGAGTCAGGTGTATACCAACAGGGATCCTCTACCAATTTGTGTGGAATCAAACATTGAAGTTCATCATAGCCTCTTGGGGAGCTCATTTTATGACAGATAGTTGATGGTACAATGAGGAGCAATCTCTATCATTTGAAAATATCTTATAAAATAGATCTCCAAGATCATCCCAGGTGTGGATAGTGCTAGGTGGTAGTGTTCAGTACCAATCCAGTGCCTTTCCTTTGAAAGATTTGGTGATGAGCCTTAGAGCTACATTTTGTGCAGTGATCCCGCGCACCAGACACATGTCTACCACATCTTGTAGATATTTTGTGGGTGTTCTTGAGCCATCTCCGATAAAATTGAGTATAGCTTTCATAGCTAAAACTAGGATAGCACCCCAGACAACGGGTGCTACTGGAGCTGCTAAGGGACTTCCGGCATCCTATTCCATGTAATTTCTATCGGCGGTTGGCAACATGGTTAGAGGAATAGGTGGTGAGAGCGAAACGGTTACCAACTAACCTGTAGCCTACACTATTCCTAGTGGCAGTACTAGTAAACTAGGGTTGTTTGAGGTTTGGGATCTAGTTATAGGCTGATGGCTCATACACCCTTCTAAAGCACAAATTCATTTAAGCTAGGTCCCACTGGGCATGCTAGAAAAAAGAACAAACTATTGATGACAAAATTTGATAAGGTAGCAGTGTCTTATGGGAAACTCAGTTTATGGGGACCTTTTCCACTAAACTGAGTGACCTCTGGATTTTTAGATAAGCTGACTTCTTCTATAATGGGGTTTTGAAAAGGGAAAAAAAAACAAATATAATAAAATAAAGTCTAACCTAAGGTGATGTGTCGAGACTTAATGGTAGGCCTGATAAATCATAGATCTAAGGGCTTGATTGGTATTTGTAGTGTTCCAAAAAGGTAGAAACTAAAGATTAAAGTATAGATAATCCATTCATTGACATAAAATAACATTGTATACATTCCTACTACTAAGAAGACTCATTAGATATGATCTAGATCAACAAACTTACATTCAATATATATAGAAGTTCTTAAATGAAATATCTAGACAATAGCACTACAGTTTAAAGTTTAATCAAATAGCATGATAGAACAGAAAGGCCAAACAATTGGCATAGCTTGAAAGTCTTTTGCAATAAAAATAAAATAGTAATAAAGGCCTGGTGTCTTTTCCTAAAATCAGTGTTCCTTCCAAATTTGGATCCTTTCTCTCAAAACAGAGAGAAGTACATATAGCAGAAAATATTTCACGATCCTTGGAAATGATGCAGAAATAAGTATATTCCCCAAGCCGTTGCAGCAGAAAAGATTCAAAACCAAGCATCTGGTCATTCCAGGATCAGGTGCATCCCCTGCAAATGATGGCGGTGGTCCCGACAAGGTCAAAAAGAAAAGTGTCATCATCCCATGAAGTAATTATGACATGCGGTGGCTAGTTGCAACATTTGGTTTGCTTGATTCATTGCCTGAATACAAAAATCACTGAAGAGACACGTCGTAACATAGCGCTACTCGTATGAACCTTTATCTTTCGTCGTTGAAGACTTGTTCCAAGGTGATGTGTGTCGAGTGGGTAGAGCTCTATCAACAAGTGGAGGAAAGTGATCATCAGTTGCGCGCAAAAGAGATGCATGGCAACATTTCGCTGCCCGCAGTCATTATTTCATCCTTTCACTGAAAGATTGTGCAAAGTAGACACATAGAAAGAGTGCATCATAGATGCTAATCGTGGGGCCCACCAAACTTCTTTGGGAATGAGAGCTACATGGCACTCGAGTGGGGCCTAATGAGGAAGCAAAAAGGAACGATCAAAATGCCCTATAGCTAGAACACGTAGAAGCATAGCGAGGATTCCCGATATGCGAAGGAAAGGAAACCTCTAGGGAACGCAGAGCAGACATGTGGAGGGAGCTGCTGACTTAACAAAAAGGCCAAGGAGGCAATCTTGCGAAGCACAAGCCGATACCTAGAGCAAGATATACTCGAAGGGAGCTTGTTGAATATTTATTCACAGTAGGTAGAGATAAGTAGAGAGGGAAGGAGAGATAGAGGGAGAGGTAGGGATGGAGAGAGAGAGGTGGGAGAGAAACAATGAGAGGTAGCTAGAGATAGGGAGAGGGGATATAAAAGGAAGTATAAAGGGAAGGAGAAAGGGAGGAAGAGTTAGGGAGGGAGGTAGAGAGAGGTGATAAAGAGGTGAGGGAGGGAGGGAGGAATAGGTAGGGAGAGAGAGGTGAGATAGAGAGAAAGAGAGTAGAGAAGGAAAGGGAGAGATAGAGGTGAGAAAGAGATAGCAAGAAGTAGAGAGAGAGAGAGAGGGAAGGAGAGAGAGGGGGGAGATAGAGAAAATTAGAGATTCCATGGAATTATGGTTTCTTCCTCTTGTTTTCCTAGAATTTTGAAGTTGGCATTAGCATTATATTGCCTTGTGCTTGAGTCCAACAAAACAATATTATCGTTTCCTTCAATGATGGTTTTCATATTTTTTTGCATATGAAATTATATGTTTTTTAAATAATGTTTATTTATTTCTTATATATGTCATAGTTGTGAAATGAGATATCTATTTATAGGTATTTTGAATTTTTTTTTTCTTAAATCATTGTAAGAGGAAAATGTATTGCAATTAGAGGATTTTCTTTTAATAAAGAATAATATATGTATTAAAAAATGTGTATTTTTAGAGTAAATAGGATTTTATTTATTCATATAAAAATTAAACTAATTATTTAAGCTAAATATAAAATAAAATAAAATAAAATTCATGAAATCTATTTTTACTTATATATCTTAAAGGAAAATAGTATATATTAATATATATTTAATTATTCTTATGCATTTGTTAAAAACTAAAATCTAATTTCCTTTCATAGATTGTTATTTATGAAAAAGAATTGGATAACTTCTTTTAGAAAAATAACATGATAAGGTCAACTTCAAATTATCATATCTCCCATAATACTAATACAAATATTTAATATAAGCACTTGCTAGAAAGTTGTTAGTATTCTTTCCAATTAATATAAAATATATTTGTTTGAATATTTGTGTGAGATGTATGTCCCTCTACAAGAATTTTATCTCTTTCTTTAGTAATGGGGATGCAATTTTAAATGAGATTGATGTGGTTATTCATGGAGTGATTCAATATTCCTATAGCATGCACCTATAAGTTCTTTCCTTGAAATGTGCAAGAATATGAGAGTTGATTAGGTTTATATATTTTTATTTTATTTCACTGAAGATGTAGTATACAAATAAATGATTGAGATGCATTCACTTGTAGATTAAGCCAAATTATAGGAAAATTAAATAGATGAATGGTCAAGATTGATTACAAATGGAAATTTAGGATTGATTCAGATGGATTTATTCAATTTTGATTGTTATGGTTCTTTTTGTTAATATAAACAGGGTCATTTCATATCTAGTTAGCTAATCACTCTTTCTAGTTTGACCTATTCACACTTAGCCTAAGTTTACTTGATATTATTTGGAATTTTATCCCCTCATGCATAAAAACATGTCCTCAAACTTGTCTCAAGTGTTCAAACATGTCACACATTTGGAGTAGTAGTTAGTAATTTATTGCTACATTTCTACCTCCCTCTCCTTGCCTTTTTATGTAAGTCTTTCATTGTATATTTTCATGCTCTAATTTTATATGATAGATATGCTATAGTCTCTCCTTTTCTCTCATATGTAGGGAATACTTCCTTTACTTATGTGAAATAAGTAATACTTGGGTGGGGGGTATTTTTGAGTCCTCTTTCCATCTTCCTTCTTATAAATACTCATTGTATCATTTCACTTTTAGAGAGGAGTTTTTTTTCACACTAGTTTTTCTAACTTACTCCTAGATTATAAGTATAAATAAATAAAATTGAATCAATATTTCTATATCATGGAAATAGAGTTCAAACACAAAAAATGATGTGTCATTCTTCTAATCAGAAGCATCAAATTATTGAATAGAAGCATCGATATACCTAAAAAATGAATCAATGTAACATACATAAGCTCCAATCTATAAAGCAAAAGTATCAATCTACATCTGTACCTATCAAAATCACAAAATATCAAATTAAATTATTGAATTTACGGATGTGGGTCCCACTAGGCATGTTGAAATGTGAGTGTATTTAAATTGTTGGCATCAGTTGTCATTGATGTCAAAACTTGGTGAGATTGTTATAGTGGTTGTAAATTTATTGGAATTGGTTGTCAACACTTAAGGAGATTGCTGTGATGCCAAAACTTAGTGTTGGTTGGCATTGGTTGTTAACACTTGGTGAGATTGTTGCATATGTATGTGAGTTTTTTATTTGGAATTGGTTGTCGTTGTTGACAAAATTTAGTTTGGGTTACATCATTGTTGCATGATGATGTGGTTTTGGTGTTCATGGTTGAATTTCATGTCTTTTTTTATATTAAGTAAAGTAGTATTGAGTTTGGTTGTTTTCAACAGAGTTGATTTCATGATGATATATTAGTATAAGGATTAGACGTGAAGCTAATGGTGGAGAGATGTTATTGATAGTCTATAGTATGCTATATGCTCTTTCCTACTATCTTGAGGATGTATGTTTTGTTGCAAGAAAGTTTTAGCCTCTACAAGCTGTTGAAAGTTTCTATTTTAGAAAGTTATGTTGAAGATTGTTTGGGAGAATGCTCCACATTCCTCCAATATTGAGGATATGGCCTTATAGTTTTGTATTTATTGTTTATGCTTTGTGGATGTTGTGCTCCTATATTTTCAATTCACCAGTGTTGCCGAGGAGGTTTTCATTAATTGTAGAAGGTTGGTAGTGTTGTTGGTTATCTGTACTAGTTCAAAAAATGCTTTGCATTTCTCTGCATTGATGTCAATGCTCTTGTGACTTGGTGAAATTTATCTTAGTGTATGTGAATTTAGTTAAAGTTATGTTTTTGGGATGATTAGTTATGTGCTACACGCTTCATCTACATGTTTCCTAGTTACCAACTTGATTTGATGTACACTAGCATGTGTAATGTCTAGAATCACTTTGGGAGATGTATTAAGGTTTTTTTTGGTCCTCTCTATCCCTTGGATATGATTGCATTGATTTTTTATGGTCAACTTGTCAACATTATTGTTTATCTTCTTTTTGGTTGACCTAATTGATGTTTTATGTTCTTGCGGTGGATATAAATGAAAGATCAAATTAGTTGCAAAGAGAGAGAGTGTGTGGAATGTATTGAATATCTCATAGAATTAGTGAAAAATTATTTGGAAGAAATATCAAATGTGCTTTAACACCTCAATCAATAGATTTTTGTGTTGAAAAATATTGTAATTTCTATAATCTTCATGTATCCTACTATGAGATAGTGAATCTTTAGGTCCTTGTATCTTTCTCTAAACTAGTGCACTTTTGTTTTACAAGTACCTTGTATCTTTCCCTAATGCTGTGTGCCTTAGCCTACAAGTCTTTGGTAGTGAGCTTGATTGTAATTTTGTATGAAATGACTTTCTATATTATGAATTATCTCTCATCACGATTTTCCCTCATTGGGTTTTCCAAGTAAATCTAGTGTTACCTTGTGTATGTGTGTTCTTTGTTTCATCTTTCATTTTTTTCTAATCTGTTAAATGATTGAATTTCTATATCTTTCATTAATTTGGGTTGTTCAACTTGTTAAGGAACTAAATTGTTATATCTTTCTATGTTGCTAATTTGTTTGAGAGTTCTTTGATTTGGTAAATAATTTTGGGTTTGATGAACATTTTATGTTTTGAAAAGACTATTTCACCCCTTCTCAGTCTCCAGGTGTGTTCAACAAAAATGATGAATCTAACATTGATAATAAAGAAATGTAAATATATAATACAACATTCAACAACTACTTCAATAGATTGTGCACAAAATAAATAAATCAATCAATTAACTATACATGTATAAACATGCCTAATTCTTACTCCATTTTATGTGATAATGTTGTAATGTGATGATATGTATATTTCTCTTCAAACATAAGCATAACCTTGATATAAAATGGGTGTAATGATAGAACAAATTTTTTAGATAGTTTGTGGATGATTAATATCTTGAAATGATGGTGATTTTATAGCTTTAACCTAATATAGATAAATGTTGGAGGATGATATAGAAGATTGATGGATAAAATTGATTGAGAGATCATGATGAATGTGTAGTTAACATGTGTCTAGATGAAGGTCAGTTATTTGGATACATGATTGATTTGTTTGATTGCATAGATGAATAAAGTGAAATCATGATAAGTGAAGAGAAAGCATGGATGAGTGAACTAAAAGCATGAATGAGTGATGTGAAAGTGAGTGTGATTAATCAAAAGTCTTTTTTTCTTACACACTTGGAAGAAATTAAATAAAATTTGAGTAAATAAATTTATTTAATTTCATGTGTATGAGGGAAAAGATATACTTAGGATATAAATAAAATATCAATTTTATTTATTTATAAAATAATTAAAGATAGAAAAAGTAATTAAATCAATTAAATTAATTTATTTATTATAGAGGAAATATTAGCAAATTAAATAATTAAAATTATTTAATTATAGTGGATGAGAATATTTAATGCATGAATTAATTAAATAAATAAATATTATTTAGTTGATATGGATGTAAGAACTTAAGAATTTAACTAAATAATAAACAAACTATTTAATTATTATGGAGATGAAGATTAATAAATTAATTAAATAATTCAAAATCATTTTATTAATGTGAAGAAGAAAATTTGAGGAGTTAATTAAATAATTAAATAATTATTTTATTAATGTTGGTGATGGAAAATGATGAATTAATTAAATAATTAAAAATAATTTAATTAAAGATGGTGATGGAAATTGATAAATTAATTAAATAACTAAAAATCATTTAATTAATGTTGGTGATGGAAATTGATAAATTAATTAAATAATTAAAACTTATTTAATTATATAAGAATTGATGAGAAATGAAATAGTGATGATATGAAATGTTTTACTTATTTTTATGTTTCTACAATAACAACTACAAAAATGTGGGAAGCTAAAACAATTATATAGAAATAAATTCATTCCTCACTATTGATTGCCTATAATATCATGTAGCCACACATTAGTTACTCACTTGTGTTTCTCACTATTGCACACACTATCCTCCCATGCAACTCTACACTCACATTGAAAAACCTAGCTTTCACTTTATCATCAAGAATCTACAATACCATCTACAAAAATGGCCACTCCTATTCTTGTTGATGTGTACATAAATCCTTGACCCAAGTATAATAAATTTCCATATAAGGAGATGGAAGTGGACCTAATAGAGCCTTCTCCAAAATTCCAATCGATGTGATCTACACATACAATGTGTAAAAATACATTCATGCATCACTCGTAGAAATCAATCACATTGGGTTTGAAGAACTCCAATAGAATCTCCTCTAATCAAGTGGTACCACATACTTACCATAATATCAATAAGTGGGAAAATAGAGGCTAGATGTATGGGTATATTATGCAATTTTTTCACGATAGAAATGATGGATTATAATTTCCCTAAGTACTCATGACAAGTGCCTATTTCTTGAGAAGCCCTATAAGCTTATAGAAGAGGCCATTCAAGTGGTAATTGATCTTAAACCTTATTGTGTGTTTTACAACAATGGGCATGGCCTATAAATATACCATATAAACTATGGGGACTTTGTAGTGACAACCTTCATCCACATAATGGATATAATGGTAATAGAACGGGTAGAGATATATCTTTGTGAATTTTTATGAGAGTAATTGATAGATAATATTGATCACACAAAGAACACTAACTATCAATTTAGGTATTCATCCTTGACAACAATGGAGAGTGTGAAGAGAGGTGGGAGTGGGTGTTTGAAATATTTGGAGGGAGAGGGAGATGGAGAGTTTGAACTAGATGATGTTGATGCTTTGTTGTTGGGTACTGATGGAAGGCTGTTGGGTCTTGTCTACTTCATGGTTGTTGTGTTGGGCTCTTCATGCTATTGGCCCATGGTTGGTCACATGGTGCTGCTTGCTAGGTTGGAGTGGATGGGCAAGAATAGGAGAAAGAGCTCCATTTTGAATGGAGATGGTCAAGATGTTGATTTTGATGCTAAAAATGATGATCCTACTTCCATTTATCTTGTTGTTTTTCTTGTGTATGGGTTGTTGACGATGAATGTTGATTTAGGTTGCGGCTTGTTGTTTTCTATGGTAGCCCTTTCCAACAGTTTTCGTCCCATTTCTTGGTCTCTTGGCGGGTTGTGTTTGTTGGTGGTTCTCTATTGGTTCTCTCTAGTTGTCTTTCTTCCCTTCTGTTTGGGAGGTTTTTTCTTGAGAGCTATCTTTTTCATAACATTCTTCATGCTTTTTTGGATTGGTTTGGGTTGTTGATGGTGGATGTTTATTTGGGTTGTGGCTTGGTGTTTTCTCTAGTATATTTTCCTAGCCCTATCTAACTTTTTGCTTCCCAATTCTTGGTCTCTTGGTAGGTTGTGTTTTTTGATGGTTAGTTGTTGGTGCTCTCTACTAGCTTATTGATGTGGGTACTCTATCTTTGTTCCCTTCATTTTGGAAGGTTTCTGCATGAGGGATATCTTTTTCACAACATTCTTGGATGTTATGTTACTATGTCTCTCTCAACCTTGGTGTTGCGGGTTTTTGTGGAGTTTTGGGTTGCTTCTTCAGTGACATTTCTTATTTTTTTGTCTTTCACCAAGTTTGTGGAATGTTTATTGGAAAGGGTGAGAGTGAACCTCTTTTCATCTCATTTAGAGATACTTGGCAACTTCATTTCATTGAGTCTCTATTTTGTGAAGGGGAGATGGGTTTTTGTTGGGGGTTTGGGGTTGGCTGGGCATTGGTTTGCTAATGTCTTATTCCAAAAAGTTTAGCTAAGGGTTGTATTGAGATCCATATTGAAAATCCTATTTCTGTTGACAACCCAAGTGGTTTTAAGACCAAAGGGTACTTCTACTACCCTTTTTGTTGTCATTGCTACTATGGATGTGGAAGGGATCCTCTCTTTTGTGGTTTGGTCTCCCTGGTTTGTGAATTTTACCTTGCTGAAGGGAGTTATTTATGCTTCATGGGATCCTAGTGCTCTATAGATCATGTTTAAGGGTGATTTTTCTACTATGATCTCAACTATGAAGTTGTTGTTGTGTGACCTTTGGGTTACGACCCTCCCTAAGATGGTGAAGTTTATTCTTATGAAAGGAGTATATTATCTTTTGAAGGTTGCTTTGTTGTATTGGTTGAAGGATCCTTTATTTATGGACTTTATTTAGATTGATTTTGGCCTTTGTTTCAGCTATATGATGTTTTTTTGTCACATGACTGAAGGATCCTATTATTTTGTGTTGGTGATCAAGGGTCTCTCATTGTCTAAGCTATTAAAAATCCTTTTTTGAAGGCTCAAAACCTTTGGATTTTTATTCTAGTGGTTGAAGTGCTTTCTACTTCTTTCATGAACTAGTATCTTGCTTTGCTAAAGGTGGTTGTGACTGCCCTTCTTTCTAAAGTTTTATCTCTAGGTTTATAGTTGGGGTCTTCTACAGAGGTGGAGACTTCTCCCATTGAGGCAGAGCCCTCTTCTATTGAGGTGGAGGTGGTTGTTTTAGATTTGGTGTGGAGTAATTTTCTTTTCTTCTTGTTCCTATCGAGGTGGAGCTTATGGAGGTAGAAGAGTGAAGAATTTGGAGGTTTGGGCTCACATATATTCCTCTCCTATAGAGGGGAGCTCCCTCCTATTAAGTTTGATTTTGGGTTAGTAATTCAAGTGGGGTGTTGCTACAAGAAGGTTGATGTTCTTCAGTGTTTCATTATGTTCTCTAACTCCCCTATTGAGGTGGGGTTGTTGGATTTGTTAGTGTTGTTGTTTAGGGATTTGATGGTGTTCTACACCATTAAGATGATTGTCTCTCTTGGCTTAGTGGTGTCTTCCTTGAGTGGCTAGTTTGATGATGCTTGGATGATGTAGGAAGTTTCTTTGTTTACCTAAGGGTTTTAGGGCCTAGTTAAATCCTAGTTGTAAAGGGATATATGACCCTTGTTTTCTTATCTGATGCAACTTGTGTAGTCATGCTTTTTTAGTTGTTTTTGCTATTGGGCTGATTTTGGTTTGTGTATTATCTTGTAGGAAGAATTATTTTCTTTGATAGGGTTACAATTCCCTTCAAAATTAGTCTATAATGAGTTTTGGGTCCCATCAAAACCCACTTTACCCCTAATAAAAATCTATCAATTCAGGTATGATACACTAACCATATGATTGGAATTATATTCTAAGAATACTTTGCTAGATTTTGTGGGGAAATATGGGACACAACTGGTCAGTAGCTACATAAATCCAAGATCATGTGAAACATTTTGTAGATGCCTCTAATTTTACCATGGTTTACTAAGGATTTTTCAAAATCCTACAATAACAAGTATAGTGTAAGGAGTGCATCTTATATGAAATGGTGAGAAGATACATCAAATACATTGTATTCTTGGTAGACAAAATTACACTAAGATGGAGGTGATAAAAACCTAGGGTTTCTTGGATTCCAAAACTTCCATAAAAGGTAGTGATGATATTATCAATTCATATGCCACAACATTATTAAAGCTACTCAAAGACCCTAAGGTAAAAAATTTCACAACATATTAAAAATATATGGATAAATTGGCTAAGGAAAAATAAAAGGAATGTGTGGACAAGAATAGAGAAAAAATAAAGGAAAAAATGAGGAATCCAAAAAATAAAACTATCTAGAAGAACAAAGTACATCAGCCTCATGAATATTTCAGAGGCTACAAGTAGGATCATCTCTAGTTGCATCAATATAATTAGAGGGATGAGAAGAGAAGAAAGGTAGAGTAAAAAAAAAAATACATACAACACCAATGCAAAGTGAAGAATTAGTAGAACAAGCCGCTAAAGAATTCCTACAAATGAGTATAGAAAGGAGGAGAAAAAGGAAGAAAAATAAGCAGAAAAGAAACATAATCATCCACAAAAGAAGAGAAAGGAGATAAAAAAGAAGAGGAAATAAAGTAGAAAAATTATTAGATGTCAATACTCTTTATTGCAAGATATCTAAAAAAGGGGTACTATAAAAAAATATGGAAGTGTATGCAGAGATTGGAGTTGCAAATAGAGAAATAATACAAGAAGCACTAATGATATATGGTAGCATCCACAAAAAAATAAAAGAGGATTATTGAAAAACTTCTGTAATAATTGGTCTCATCTCAAAAATAGAAATGGAGAAAGCCATATAGGAGGAAGAACCATTAGAAGAACAAGCTTTAGTAGAGATCAATCTCTTAGAAAATTTGGAACAAAAGTAGAGGATGACACAAATTTAGTCTAAGGAGCTTCACTCAAATAAAATGGTGGACAAATCAATTATTCAAAATAATAAAATAAATAAGAAGATTAAAGAGGAAATATTAAAGATTGTGGTGATCCAAGAGGAGGGAGCTAGAGCTCAACTAGCTCAACAAGACACTAGCCAATTATAGGGGAAAGACCTACTTGATACAACACCTCCATCCCTAAATAAGATCTCACCCCCCACCACAACATCACCAATGTATTCCATCAAGTAATTCATACAAAAATAAAAGTTAATTCAACCGATGGCATCACCAAAAATATTACAACTATCATTGGATGGATCTCAGGTAGATCTCTCTAGCATCTCAATATAAAAAATTAAACTTGGGGATATATTTCATCAAACAGCTCATGCGGGTATCCTTAAACAACATGTGGATAATACAAAACAATTAGAGGGCATCATAACTAACTTGGACAATAATTTTCCATAGTTTCAATGGGATACATCACAATCTTTGGGTCAATAGATCAAGTTGTTAGTGGATAGCCTCATTATAAAAATGTATAAGCAAGCCACCACAATCAATAAAAGCATCACCACAAATCTTATAAAATCTAGAATGTATATGTGACATCTCACACTCTCTTGGAATCAAATATTAGCATACTCAAGAATATTGAGAGTGATGTTAATGCCCTTTATAAATTTTTGTTTTAGTGGCCAAGTTTAACTAAAAATCTTGAAGGCCAAATATAGTAGATTGAGCAACAAATCCTCAAGGTGGTGACCACTTATGATACATTATAGTACATGGATGGAAAAGGAAGGGCACATCTAGAAACCCTACATGCTCAAATATAATAGATTCATGAGAACAAATGAAGGGCCAATTCAAATAATTATATAATTGGTGTATTTTCCATATAAGTGGTCTTGTACATGATATTTAAAATATAGTGCAACAAATTCAAATCCTCTCAACCATTCTAAAAGTAGAGAATATTTTGAAATAGATCATGTGAATGCGAGATAAATCTAGGCTAAACATGAACAAAACACACAAGGATTAGTCACATTGGTGGGTTAAATCACATTCCCTATGAAATACTTGAACATATAAATAAATGAATACAAACTATATAAAATCATGAAACAACATGAAATATAAGCATGGAATCCTATCTAAGTACTCCAAACCTCATCGCAAAGGGGGATTGGTGCCAAATTGATGTGGAATATGGCCCTTTCCTAATCCCTAGTTGAATAATCTTCAAGATTTTGATGCAAAGTGATGGATTTGATGCAATAAGATAGTGGATTCAAGCTCAAAAGATTAAAATGCATGTAGATGGGAGTGAAATGTATAGTAAGTTTGCATGAAAAGATGGATCCATTTCCCATAGAAGTTCCTTCTATTTATAGGAAGAAAGGGTTAGAAGAAGGGTGAAAACTAAGCAATGTGGGACTAAATGGAGGATCATTAGCCATGTGACAAGTGTCACAAGGCTAAGAGAAGCAATGGGGATATGTTCCCACACAAGTTGCATGCACATTTTGGGAAGAGAGATGTAAGAGGAAGTAAAGGCATATGGTTGGAAGAATTTAAGGAATGTAGGTGAGAATGTAAGGGTATGTAAGAGAAGTAAATGCCCTTGTAAGAGATAAGATGGCTATTATAAGAGGAAATAAAGGCATTTGTAAGGGATAAGATGGCTTTTGTAAGAGCCATTAAGGAATTTTTGAAGAGCCTTAAAGACTTGGAGTGTGGAGAAAGGAAGAGGGAATATTCCTTTGTGAGGAGAAATAGCTCATTTAATTAATTTATAAAAAATAATTACTTGTGCAAGTTGAGAGGGAAAATAAATATTCCTTGGGAATATTCCCTTAAGAGGAAAAATAGGCACTTAATTAATTTGAGAAAATTAATTATTGGTACAAGTGGGGTTAGTAAGTCATAGGTTTATTTAACCTTGGTGGGGTTAAAAGCTAGAGAATTGGCTAATGAAGATTAGTAGGTGATTTAAGGTTAATTAATCCAAAATTAATTAATCTTAGGTGGGTTAGGGATTTTACAAGAATATGACATTTAAATTAAATAATTAGATTTATTTAATCAAATGACAAGACATAGGGGTTTTACTTAAATTATTTGCATTATTTAATTAAATGGGATGAGAATTAATAAGAAAGGGTGTCAATTAATCCAATAAATATAATTATTTGATTAATAGGAGAAAATAATGAATTTAATTAAACAATATATATAATTTAATTAAATGGTTAATAAGAAATGATTTAGGATGAAATGATGTTAATAATCAGATTTAGATGTGTAATACTAATCAAGACTATTTAAGTGTCTATAGATCAACTACCAAATTTATCTCGAACAACAAGAAAAAGTTTAGTCACATAACACATTCTTACAATTGAAGGAGATATACAAGATTTTTTTCTAAATAATTAATTTAGTTTGCATGAATTGAGGATAAGACATAGTTTTGAAATGGGGATGATACTGGTAGTGTAAGCAGTAGATGATAAAATAGAGATATATAACAATAGAAAAACTTACTCCAAACCACCACAAAGAGGATGTAGAGCATAAGGATAACTAGGCCTCATAGAACTATATGTATTTTATAAGGGGCACGTCCCCCAACTCATGTATATGTATAGATATTACAAAAGAAAGAGAAATATAGGAAGAGATTAATAGACTATATGAAGATTGAAAATATAATGTATGAGAAATGATACTATAATATGTACATATCAAAAGATTTGTCACTATGGTGCTTATAAATGCATCTTATTCCATTCTTTCAAAAATATCAAAACGCTATGGTGCTTACACCAAGCCCATTTCTTTTAATCTATGTAGACATCATGCAAGTGTGGCACCTACATTATTCTTACATAGATTCCATGAAATTTTAGTGCGTGTTCAAGACACTCCCCCTCTTTCTATAAATCCATTATCCCCAACCATCATAATCCCAATTTGTGTCTCATTCATCTATCATGTCATGCATCCAGTAATGCTCATCCTTCTACTCATATTTATCTTTTCCTTTCCATCCTCATTTAGTTCTCCTTAGTATTCCTCTTTTAAGCACTTTCTTTGTCATTTCCAAACCCTTTCTCTATCACTCACATCTATTGCTATTCACACTTTTACAAATATCAATTTAATCCATTTTGAGAGCATGACCACTCTCTTCAAACCCACTCATTCTCTCAAGGGGCCATCCCATAGTCCAATTATTTTCCAAATCTATCAAATATTAAATCTAAATCCTATCTAAGCATCAAATATTATTTCAAATAAAATTATTTAATCCTCACATTATTTTTGTGATATATCATTCTCACATCAACAACATTATTAATCAATCCTCACATTATTCTTGGGATATATCATTATCAATCCATCAAACCAATCAATACTTAATCTTTATCACTTAGGGCATCATATATCACCAATACCATGCTTCTAAGTGCCTATATCTACTTTTTTGAAATGATGTCACTACTTTCAACCATGACACTAATCAAAGAGGAAAAATATAGACATTATACTAAATTATCTCCTATTTTATATCAATTTCCTACAAATTAATTTAATAAGTTATTATTAAATTAATTTAGCTCATTAACCCCAAACTAACTATTCTCCTAAATTAATTATTTTTACTAGATTAATCAATTAGTCACAATTAATCCTTCTTAATATCCCTAATGCTAATTAATTAAATATATTGGTGTGAATAAATGTTTTGTACCTAGTAAGGGAGACTTATTCACATGTTAAGTTTACCCAGGTACTAGGTGTTTTACTACAATTCTTATTTATCTAGACAAGATCTTATCATATCTTATCTTTTTAACTTCTTTTTATATTGATTACCTAGGTCATTTAATAGTTGTCTCATAACATAAGTTAAGACACATGCCATAATCTTGTATAATATTATCTCTCACCTTGTATTTATAAACAAGGCCTCTCATGTGCATTTGTATCAATCTTGCATCCATAATAATAGTAATCTAGTCATGTCATTTTCTCTCTTATAAAAGATATTTTGGTCTAAAAATTGTTCTAGGGGGTGTTGGGAGTTACTTTTAATTCCTACTTGTTATCAGAGCTCCAATGTTATAGATTTCTTCCCAGATCTAAGGGTTTTATCTTGGATTAAATATTTTTTACATTACATTTTAGGGTTTCTATAGTGTAGAAAAAAGTACAACTTGCTTGATTTAGGAATAATTAATGATAAATTGGACCTAATGTCACCTTGATCTAGTGTTGTGAGGTGTTTTACATATCCACATTAGGTCTTGGACCCTTACAAACTAAATAAAATGCATTTATCGATGTCTTGTAAAGGTGTTGTAAAGTGTTTCACTTTTATTAAGCATCTAGGTCTAATGGACCTATTTTTCCCTTAATTCAATGTTATAAAATGTATTTAATTGCATTCTCACATTAATCGAGAAGGCTTGTAAATTAAACCTAGTTTTAATCTAGTGTTGTAATGTGTTTTACACATTCACATTGGATGTTGTGCCCTTCTAGGCTATGTGGACTTCATTTTAATGTTGTAAAGTGTATTTAATCACACTTTCACATTGAAATTTGTGTCCCTAGCTATAATTACCCTTTAAATAATCATTAATAGGCCCCTATGACCCCATATTGTGCATCCCAAGGCTTATTTTGATCAAAAAATTGACTATATCAATATATAAACCCAATTTCTTTACTCCCTAACATCCCAGCTGGCAAAAAATCCCCTGTGGGACCCATTCACCACTTTTTCTAAACGAGTCCCATCCAGGTGGGAACCATTCACCCAGGATGGTGAATGAGTCCCATTTGGGCCATTTTCAAGGTTTGAGTGGGAAAAATTAGGTTTTAAGTTTAATTTTCTTCAATGCCAACCTTGGGGATCAAATTAATGGGAATTTGTGTGGCTTGCCTATATAAATAGGTTCTTAAACCATTATTTCATTCATTAATCATGCATTCAAGTCAAGCAAGCTAGGGTTAGGTATTTCAAGTCTTTACAAAGTCATCAAGGTAGCTTTCAAGGGTAGATTCTTCATCCATTGTTGCAACAATTCAAGATCCATCATCATGGAAAGGTTGTAATTCCATTATTTCATGTTCATGGTTCATTTTATTTCTTCATTTGGTTTAATTACCTATACGAGGTTTGACCAAGGCAAACCCCTATTCCCTAACATTCAACATTTTCTCTCTTTCATTGTGTGATTGCAAATCTAGGTACTTTGAAGGCTTGGAGATGAATGAAGAATAAGTTGAAAACTTATTAAAGTCCTCTCCCTATTGGAAAAGTCAAAATACTCACAAAAATTCACTTATAGTGTCGAAAATCAGGGTTTTAGATCCTGATACTTAGAGGTATAGAAAGAGTAGATCGAGAGCTTCTGATTCCACTTTTAAATTTTTCAAAAATTCAAAGTTGACTCATTCACCATTAGTGGAAAATGATTCCCACTATACCGTTTTTCTAAATATTTCTGTAGATTTAGATACCCATTTGGCTAAAACAAGCGATGGTGTAGTTTTCTAGAACTAGGACTGATTCGCCCAGAATGGCGAATGAGTCCCGGTAGGTCAAAATTTTAGAATTAACAACATTTCTAGTCTTCATTCCATCCTCTACAAGTTTACAAGTGCACACTCTCTATTTTGTAGCTTTTTGTTTCACTGTATTTTCATTTCTAAGTCATTTTCTAGGTCTTTTTAAATACTACGTCACTGTGTTTTCAAAAAATTTACATTTTCCAAGTTTTGCATTAGTAGTTAGCCTCTTATATTAGTTTTCAGCATCTAGGACATTCCCCTTTGATATATTTCAATATCATTTGCATTGGAATCTCCAGGGTTTGTTCTTGAGTGAGACATTAAGATTTTTGGTACCTCTCTCCCTTTAGGTGCAAAACCCTAGAAGCATAAGAGAACCCACATATCCAAAAATATTTGGTTCAGTTTCAAGGACCTCACATTTGAATCAAGGGTGTTAAACAAAGTCAGTTTTCCTTTCATTTCATCAATTTTTGTTTTGTTTTGTCTGATCTATAAAGGTTCCAAGTAGGGTTACAATTGCTAGATCCATGAAGTAGCTAAATTTTTAGGGCACTTTGGGAAATATATGACCCTACCATCATGTTTGGAAGGCCTAGAAAACCTAAATATTGACTGTTAGTCAAATCACCAAATTTGGACACTTTTGTTTGGGGAGACATTAGAGGGTTTTGTTTATTTCTTATTTTTATTTTTTCTGAAAAGTCATCATTTTTTATCTATTATCATATTTGTAGCAATTGACATCAAATCGACATATTATTGGGAAAATATTCTCCTTTGAATAGTGCTTGCACAAATCTACATACTTGGTTGGTGTCAATCATACCTATGTCGATTTTTTTTAATTTTTCTATTAGGTATGAATTTGTTCGTTGGTTTATTTAATATTTTTTCAAAATACTATTGGTTTTTCCCCTAGTCATGGGGATTTTAAAACCTGTGGTTGCTAAGATGTAAGGGTCTTTAAATAATGGTGGTGCTCAAGCACATGGCAAGGATATCTCACCATCACCACCATTACTAGGTCACTATCGTTTTAACAACTTTCTTTCCCCCTCAAATCATTGTAGTCACATGGAGTGACCAAGTGTTAGCACCCAAGGACTGATTTTTTCCCCCTAGGCCCTAAAATAGGATTTTTTCATTTTGCAATAAATTTCAATTGAATACATGAAATTTTTCAAATAAAATATTTCTAAAAATCTAGCTTTGTTAATTTTCCAATGGTGTAGGTGATTTTTCAAAAAAAAAAAAATTGATGCCTATGTTTCTAGCTTGAAGTTGGATCTTATTTTTTTCCTCCAAGCTCATAAATGTTTTCTTCAAAATTCATTTTCCTAATTTTTATAGCATCTGGAAGGAATTGAGGAGCAATTCAGTTTTATACATGTAGTTTTTGAAAGGAAATATGTATCCACCCAAGATAATTTCCACATAATCCAAATAGAGAAATCTATGCAAATAAGTATCCATAATCCATATGCAAAAGAATAGACAACATACCATCAAAGATGACACGAGATATAACTTGGGAAAACACCCAAGAGGGAAAAAACCAACCTCCAAAATTATCCATCACTCATGTATTATTCAACAATAAACATTACAATACATCTTCAAAGTCCTCCATGAATACCTTTGAAACATTAAGCCCTCTACAAGCACTCCATGTGAACAAGCATGTAACCACATATCTCATGCCATACTTCAACCCTCACAAATGCTAACAAGAGATGCTCTCAACCCCTTAGCCAAAATATCCAACTATCCAAATAGACAAACTTAAACAACTAACCATGTGTTTTCTTTTATAGAAACAAGCTCCCACAAAACCACCAAATGGTATTACATAAAACCATGTGACTAATACCATGAGCTTACAAAATAATTAACACCTCATTTAATATTGGTACTAAGTTTTTCCAATATTAAATATTGTTCCCATGTGCAACCCCACATTAAATATTTAATCACAATGTTACATACAACACAAAAAGTGGCCCCAAGAAAGCTAGATCCATGTGATGCATGCATCCCTAGATTCCCTAGGTGCACCACATAATAAATAAACATCTTTTCCTAACACTTTTGTATATTTTCTTACTCAATTTCAAATTTTTAGTTTGAAGCCGGATTGGTCCTTTGGTATAACATGTAAATTTCCAAAAAAATGGCATTTTATTTGGCACAACGAGGTTAATTTATTGTAATGTGAGGGGTGTTTTTTTGTTCCTCTATTTTATTTTCTGATTTTATCATGGATTTTCCAAAAGTTGTACTTCTAACTCTATATAACTATCATGAATGGAAATAAAAAATAGAGATTTTATTGTTAAGATTGAAGTTGCAAAAAATCACATTTGGCATAGATCTAGAACCCACAAGAGCTATAAAAATAACAAACTAATTTGATAGAAGGGATGAAGCCCTTAGTAATCTTATTTTTTCCATTTTTATAAACCTTAGATATCATATTGCATCTTGTAATCATCCTAAGGATGTTTGGGATACCTTAGAGAGTCTCTTTGGTAATCCAAATAAAATGAAATTTAAGTTGGAGAATGATCTTATGAGTTTTAATCCTTCAAATTTTGATAATATTCATGACTTCTTCTCTAAGATAAGTTCTCTAAGACTGTAATTCTTTGATTGTGGGGTCACCAAAGAGGATAGAGAATTTAAGTTTTTAATTCTTGCTAAACTTGGTCTTGATTATTCAATGGTTGTTTCTATGTTTCATGACACAATGGATGCCATAGGAAATGAAAAAAAAATGCCTTATCTTGATGGCCTTGTAGCTCAACTCACAAGAGAACAAGAAAAGTTGGCACACATGGGCACATTGAAGACTTCCAAATCTCATTCTTTTCTTGCAAAAGATCCAAAGGCTTCAAGTTACAAAGGTAAGAAGTAGAATAAGGAACTGAAGATTAATTAGAAAGGTAAGGATTAACCTTCACAAAGCACTCTTGAGTCCATTTCCTCTTCTAAAGAGGAATCATCTAAAAATAAGAAGCTAAAATGTGCATATTGTAAAAGGATAGGACATGATGAACATAGATGTTATGATGAGAATTTTGATGAAATAGCCCACCTTCTTTAGAAGAACAACATTTTGTTTCCCTCATCAATGTCTTCTTCTTCTTCTTCACTATTCTAATCTATAGAAGCTTCTTCATCTTAGTAAGGGAATGTAATAGCTAAAATGGATTACACAAAATTAAAGGACAAGAACTCTTGTCCTCTACAAGTCTTGGATCTCCAGAAGGCGGCTTCTAGATTTAGGGGCACCTCATCATATGGCATCATCTATGGGAATGCTATCTTCCTTTGATCGTTGTAATTCACCTAATAATTTTATGGGTAACAACACATATATGAAGGTATGTGGGAAGGGTTTTATTGACATAGGAGAAGGAAATTGTAATGATGTACTTTGTGTACCTTGCCCTTTAATATCCTTTTTGTTTATCAAATTATCCATTGTGGACAAGGTAAAACAATATAGTCCACTCTTGATAGAGTATACATAAGGGACTTGGATACTAGAGATATCATTTCTATTAGGATGGTTGATCATTCATCTCATTTGTATTCATTTTCCCATTTTTCTTTGGTTGATGATAATGCTCATTTAACTATTATTCACACTCATTCATCAAGTGTGAAGCATGTTTGTGAGGAGAATTTTGGTCATCTAAACATTGGTATTCTAGAGAATAGTGTTCAACTTCATACTCCACCTCTTGCTTCTTCAGCTATCAGTGCTTCTATTCAACAGGATAATCATACTTTTTAGATCTTTCTTTGTGGGATGAATATTTGACAAGGATTTCTATCTTTTTTTTGGAGTGTCATACTACATATTTTGAGGAAACCCTTGAGGAGTTTTCTCTCCTATTTGATGATAGTTTCAACATAATTAATATCCCATCATCTTTATCTTTGGAGATTGACATTCATCAGTTTCCTCATTCCTTTGATTTGTCATGTTTCTTGGTTGAGTTTTGTTATGATTATATTCTGACTTATTCAATCTCAGAGACTCCTAATTAGCTTTTAGAGGCATATATTTTGAGAATTCATCCTTAATCATTTCAATTTGACATGGAGTGGCTTCTTCATCTACCCATAGACTTGTTTCTTCCCAAAGGAAGACATGTTTCTTGCAAGCATTCTTCATCGACTTTGGAGCTTCTTCATTATGAGGGGATATCTTGTCTCTCTTTTTCCCTCTTATGGGGGGTCATTTTATGTATGTACATAATAGATGTAATCCTTGGGGGTATCATTGAGTCCTCCATACATCATCTTTATTTGTATTTTTCTCTCTTTTAGAGAGGAGTTTTGGCCCACTGGGTTTTCTCCTTTTCTCAATTTGTGAGAGATTGCTTGTAATTGGGTACATAACATGGCCTAGTAGCTACGAACCATAATGATCTTTTTCATTTTTTGAATCTTTGCATAACAATCTAATCCTTTTAAGTTGCACTTAAGAGGGGGTGTTGGTGTGAATGAATGTATTGTACTTGGAAAGAGGGACTTATTCACATGTTAAGTTTACTTAGGTCCTACGTGTCATTTTAGAAGTCTTAGTTGTCTAGATAAGATCTTATCCTAGATCTTATCTTTTATAATTTTATTAAATATTGGTTGTCTAGTTCATTTAATAGTTCTCATAATATAGGATTTAGACACTTCACAGTCTTTTCTAATCATATCTCTCACCTTTCCTTTATAAGCAAGGCCTCTCATGTATATTTTTATTAATCTTGCATCCATAATCATAACAAGCTATTCTTTCCATTTTCTCTCTTGTGGAAGATATTTTGGTCTAGCAACTATTCTTAGGGGTGTTGGGAGTCACCATTAACTCCTACAATTAAATCCACTTAATTAATCTCAGTCCAAAATTATTCTATCAAACCAATTAAATAATACATACTTATTTAATTGATTATGCTAATTATCTAGCCTTCAATATTTTATTCTAATATTTTTTTTGCCTCATGCCACTAGAAGTCAAAAGAGATTATCCTCTAATCTCCAATCTCCGCTTATCTCCTCCATCTCTTTCACTTGCTTCCATCTCATTCCATCCTACATTTTAAGGAAATTTCACCCCACAATCAAGCATGTCTCATATCCTCTTTCCACTTGTCAAGAGGATAAGATACACATAGATGTAAAGAAATCCTAGCCCTTTATTTCATCCTTCAATTTGATCCCTCCATGCCAACTTGGAATGCCTTTTTAAGAAGGCTAACTTAAAGTACATAATAATCCAACATTATATTACTTATATTCTATCAAATTGAGTAATATCAAATTAGGGAGATTCCACATTATATCACTTCATAGTCATTAAACATTGGAGAAAATCACTAAGTTTAAATGGAGGTATTATGTTCTTTTTTACTGCATTTACTTTGTTATTCTGACTTCATTTTTTCTCTAACTTGAGTTGTATGTATTGTTTAATTTTGAATTTCATCTATTGTTTGTGCATCTAGCACTTCCATTTTAGCTCAAATTTGATTTCCATAGAATTCAACCCCAAGGGGCTTAGGTTTGAACCATGGGTATTTCAAAGATCATATGGAACCTAAGGAATTATATAGATACAAGAATTATTTTTTTTGTATTGTGATGGTTATATTTCACATGGCATCAACACATACTGTTCATTGTAAGTCCCAACAATGAATTTTCTATCTATAGTATTTAATTTCCAAAAATAGCATTTTGATTTATGATATCCTCTCTCTTCCTCTTCCTTAGTTAAATCTATATTTTAATTTAATCTTGATTATGAATATTTGTTTAATTAATATATATATTTTTAAATGGATTTTATTTTGAAACAATTTCCTAAACTTATTTATTGCTACATGATCTAGTTTTCCCTAGGATTGATCCCTCATGAAGTAGCTTTTAAATATATAATTTTTTTATTGCTACATTTTATTTTAATACATTTAAATTATTAATTTAGCTCTTCATGTTTATCCTTGATGGTTATATCTTTATTAGGGTTTGTGACTTATTAATAGATTATTTACCCAGAATCTCATATATAAGTATGATTTGAATTCACTTTTATATTATTAGCATTTATTTAAAACTCAATCATAACATTTGAGTGAAACTTGAGAAATAAAATAGCATTACGTGTACTTTCATGATCACATTTTATTTATTAAAACCTACATGTCTACCTATTGAGTTAATTACATACATATGACTATTAAAAATATTTATTTTGTATTTAGGGGTGATATTTACCTTATTATTTTCTTATATTGAAGGAATTGATACATTGAAAGCTTACAATATTTCTTTTATTCACGTCATTTTTTGAGCCTCATGTTACTATATGTCTCATTTGGGGAAACCAAATTTATATTACTTTAATGATCATATCTTATGCAAGTGTTCTAAATTATCTTATCATGCTCATATAAATCTCTTATTACATTGGTGACACCATGCCTTTGCTAGACCGTTGATTTCTCACATGATTTTATCATATTCATAAGATTTATCTTACCACATTAGGGACACCAAGATTTTCCCATACCATGGATTTCTTTAATTCCTTATTGTGTTCCTTGGAGAAACCTTATTACATTAGGGACAACATGCCTTCCCTATTTGATTATGTGTCTACATGCCTTATTACATTCCTAAGAGCCACATTGGGGGGGTATGATGCCTTATGAATATTTTGGACACTTACATTATCTTTATCTTTATTGTAAGGTCATCTTTAATTTTTAGTATTCCTATAATAGGGAAAAAATTATAATCCTTGATGATCTTATTATCTATATACCTACCTGTTATATCATGTTATTATTCACATATTAGGCACAACCTTCTATATATTTATGATACTTATTTGGCACACAATTCTATCTATGACATTGGTCACATAAGTTTTCTTAATCTATGTGCTCATATGTTTATTTATGTTTATATAATCTTTACTTTTCATCTACTAATTCCACTTTTTTCTTATTCCGTGTATTTGATGGATACAACCAATTGAAGGTGCTACATCTTGTTAGTTACTCTGTTATGTTGAGATTGTAATAAATTACATGCTCTTAAACAAGACTCATCATTTGACCTAGATGGATCTTCATAAAATTACATGGTTGTATCTAAACTATCGTACCATATTAGTACCACCACACTAAGCAAGGTGTTGTAACATCACTTTCCACACACACACATATATGTATATGTATATGTATGTATGTATGCATGTATACATGTATGTATCTATACATATATATGTATGTATATGTGAGTGTGTATGTATGTATATACATATTTTTATATTCTTATATATATGTATACACACACATACACACATACATATGTATGTATGTATGTCTACATATATGTATATATGTATATACAAATATGTTTATGTGTGTATATATTTCTATGTATAGTAATTTTTATGGATGATAGAAAATTAAGATATGTATATGTATATATACATATATATGTACATGTGTGTATATATATGTATGTATGTAGATTCATGGAAATCAATATGATGCGTTAAGAGAGATAAAAAAAATGCTTGAATTGAAACTAACCTAATCCAAACAAAAGATAAGATTCATACCCATTACTCATGAAATGAAACTATGAAGAACAATGAATTCACAAAAGCAATTGAAACAAAAAAATAACAATGAATTCAATATAACGTAGCTTTACCATCCCATGTTGAAATGTGTTCGCAAAGATCTTGAATTGTTCATTGTATCAATGCAAAGCCTCTATTTGTGTGTAGAAAAAAGCTTCAAATTTGTGCAATGTCGTTGATTGAAGATGTGTGTAAAGTTTTTCAAAAGATTGATTGTGATTTTGGCATTACTTTGTTGTGAGAATTATGTTTATTCTTTGATCATTTTGAGGAAGAAGATGGTCGTTATATAGATTTTGTGTTTCAAAATGAACATGCAAGATCGCATAGTAGAATATCTTGATCAACGGTTCATAACCATTGAGAGGAATAAAATGGGAAGAATTAGTGGATTTTGATTATGTAATCAGTGTGATTGATAAAATCAATTTGAGCATTCAATGGAATTGAGGAAATAGATTGAATAATTTATGAAATTGAAGAAATTATGTTGAGCCTTTAGTGGGATTGAAGAATAGATGAATTAGTTAGAACATAGATGAATCAATAAGTCAATTAGAGTGAGCAATTGAGGGATTGTAATTTTCTCATTCATGAGACTGGGTGAGGATAATTAATTAAATCAATAAATTATTTAATCTTTCTGAGTTGAACATGCAAAACAAGTTTGAATTTTGCAAAAAAAGTTGTATTTGTTTGTTTTGACCTTTTGAATGATGTTTTGAATAATTTATTCAATTATTCATGTTTAGGGGAAAGTGATTTAATTAAACTATTATGTTTTAATAATTTAATTGACTTTGGGTAATAAAGTGAATTAGTGGCATAATTATTTATAATTGATGTTATTTAGTTAATCAAGAGGAATAAAGTTAGATTAGGACTTTATTAAATAAATGAAATTTATTTAATTAGTCAAAAATGGTGAAAAAGTGAATTAATTAAATAATGTAATATTATTCAATTAATAGAGGAAATTAGGGTTTTTGATGTATTTGATGTGCAATGCAATGATAATGATGCCAATTATGAGAAAATTCCATTTAGGATGTGTGATAAATGTTAGGTCATTTTTACATGTCTACATTTTCCCCCTCTTTGATACAATGTGATTTTGAGCGTTGTGTCAAAGAATAATAAAAAATTCTTGCTTAGGAGTTGCCCTAGTATGCCCTAGGTGCAAGGGTTTCCCTAGTATGCCCCAGATGGGATAGCATGGTGCCCCTTGAGAAATTTGGTGAAAATTCTAGATAATGAGCCAATTTTTTTGACACGCTAATGTGATACATTTAAGTACAAGGATTGACAGAAGAAATGTTGACTAGAAGAAAATATTAGTAAAATTTAGAAGAAAATTGATGTTGTTAGTCATTGATGAATTTTTCTTTTTCTTCACATAAAGGCTTCACATTTTTAACTATCCTTTTTGATGTAGCAAATAGATACGATGCACCAGGGTATTAATAACCAAGGTGGCTTTGTATCCATTGTGTGGACTTTAACTCGGCATACAAAGAATATCCTTGATCATACCAGACATACATAAACTTTGTTAGGATATATGGTTGAGCTATGTTAAAACCTTTTGGACAGTTACATAAAGAGATATTAAATACCTAACATGTAACTGTTACACGAATTGTATGAAAACAACTTCCATACACTAAACAAAGCAAGTATTCATCATGGTAGTATCACAAAATATCTTACAAACAAAACTAAAAAAAAAATGACTATTAATACCACCATTCTTTCTTCTCTAAATATTTATGGAAATCCTCGAGAGATCTTGGGAATGTGGTATTATGACAAATCAAAAAGATAAAACTATAAAAAGATAAACAATGATGTAGTATCACTTGCCATATCCATTTAGGTTGGGGCTATTATCTGATGTTGATGATGTCTATTTTAGGAATGTATCTGTTAAGACATATGTCAGGATGTTGTTGGTGAATTGTCAATAGATAGGTAGTTAACACTTTGGTATTATTTTCACTTGATAGTTTTCTAATTGTTTCGATCTTCTCTTTGGAATTTTTTATTTTGATGTTTTCTTTGTTTTTTGTTTACATTGTCAAAGGGTGAGTGTGATGATTCGTTTATTATGGATGAAAAGTTTATTGTGGATTGTGATGATGGAGGTAGGACCTTTTTGGTTTTTTGAGTTTATTTGATGCTTCTTTTTTTTTTAGGGGACTAATCTAGGGCCTCAGGGGCTCATCAAAGATAATCCTTGCCTACATTATACACGCAGAGGATCGTAGTTTTCTTGGTTTGATAAGAACATGTTTTTCTTCTTTTCTATTTTTCAAATGTTTTTACATTTTGATTTTTTTGACTAAGTTGAAAGAAAGCATGATAGATACCTAAGGGGACTAACCTAAGGCCTTGGGGGCTGATAAGCCTTGCCTACATTGTACATGCAAAGACCACATAGTTTGACCAATTTGACTCAAAGCATAACATGTTTTTGGGATTTTAATTGTTTTTAATTTGTTTTTTTTTTAATGTTTTTTTTATTTTTGATAGTTTTCGAACTTCATGGGATGTACAAGGATCTAATCCACTACCAATTTTAGGATGTTTCCCCCAGTCTGAGACACTACTATCCTCACTTAGGGGATGTAAAATGTTTTGAAGGTTACCCTAGTAATGCATTGGTGGTACACCTTGTTGGGAAAAATTGTTTTGAAGGTTGCCCTGGTAGTGTGTTGGTGGTATACCTTGTTGTTGGGATGAATTGTTTTGAAAATTTCCCTGGTAGTCAGTTGAAGGTACACCTTGTTTTTGGGACAAATTGTTTTGAAGGTTACCTTGGTATTGCATTGGCGGTACACCTTTTTGTTGTGATAAATTTTTTTAAAGGCTACCCTAGCAATGCGTTGGTGGTATACCCTGTTGTTGGGATGAATTGTATTGACGGGCACCCTAGTAGTGCATTGGTGGTACCCCTTGTTGTTGGGAAAATGCCTAGATCACAACGTGATCTAGAAGACATAGCTCAAGATTTATTTTGAAGAAAGATATAAGTACTTGCCCCCCAATGTCTAGCAATGTAGGTGTTGGGTTATCTTGTGATAGGATAACATGTTTGCATAGAGTATGCCTTTTTGGATAATGCCTCATGGCTTAGATAATGCTAGATAGGATAGGTTCAATGATAGTAACCCATGTCAAGATGTTTTCCATAAAAAAGTGTAAAGTGTACACCAAACATTTGTCAAGATCAAGGTAAGTTGGATTTGGATAAAAAAAGGGATTTGATTCAGTATGGATTAGCTGAGATGCTTCCACCTAAAATGGTGCACATAGATGCTTGATTCTACACATGATGCCTGTTTGCTAGGTTTTAATCATGGTACTTGTCCAAAGCACCAACATAGTGGTTTTCACTAGAGGGTGATTTTTCTCTTGACCATTTTCTTGATTTTTTTTGCTTCTCTCCTTTTAAAAAAAAAAATTATGCTCATGTTGAACCACCTAATGGTATTGATGTATATGTTGCTAGTGTTGATATAGGTGTTGTTGTTTTCATGGTGTGCCAACAATATCCCACTTGAAGGAGTTGTTTTGCTAAGATATGGGTGCTTGAATGTAACCTTGATAATTTTTGTCTTCTTTGTCAATAAGAGAGTCAATCTTACCTTGATGCACACATCGTGATAGGGTGCCCTTAGAGTCCTTATGATAAAGATTTGCTACCAATACATGGTCAATGTGAGATTTTGATATTATAGATGGAAAAATGCATTGAGGGATATAAGATTTAGATGGATTGGTTGACAATTTGGAACCTTTTATTCTCCAAACTTGGGATGATGAGAAATGATGGGTGGATATAGAGATTCAATTGGGACCAATGTCTTGATATACCTTGTAGCTCACTCTTGAAGCTTTCTTTTGCATCATTTGACATTTTGGATGGATGAACTTCCATTTTTCATTTTTCCCCATAGCTTCTTTGAACAATGGATTTTGATGGGATGATTTTCTTTCCTTTTCCTTTGTATCCATTTGAATTTTGCTTGTCCATTTTGTTCTACTGATTATTTTGCTTAAATGACTTGTTCCTTTCTTTGATATAACTTTTTCTCTTTTTGTTGGTCCCAATTGGAGGGTTGAGATATGTTTGGATGATGATTCATGATATGGCTAGTTGTAGCATTGGTAGTGGTTTCATCATATGGACCCTTTATGCTCCCCATGTTCGTGTTTGCATTAGATAAAGTTACCCCTATTTTTATAGAGGTATCACTGATATGTTTAGATTCCCTTATTACTGAATAACCAAGACCTTGATGCTTAGGATTTCCAATAATCTGTATTGGTTCTAGGATACCCTGTTCATGTAGGCCTAATCCTTTTCCTTGATAATGCATACATTGAAAAAATTTATTTGCAATAGGATATGATTTATCTTGGAAACAAGGTGCTAATCCTTCTCTTCTTTGTTGTGGATCTTCAAAGGTGATAGCTTCTTCACTGGTAGGATAGTTGGCTCTAAAAAAGGTAAGTGATATGAGTTTATAAGTTATATAATCCTCCATATGTGGGATAACTTCCTGATTGATATCTTTAGCTTGTTTTTGTGAAATATTAGATTTTGATGGCCCTTTAAAATATATTGGTTCTTCTTTGAACGTTGTATACCCAATGCTCTGCTACAAGTAGGATTGTTAATTATCTTTTCTGATTTGAAGATACTATGCTCAATATTTTTATACTTGATCTCTTCAATTTACCTAGAGGATGTTTTTGATTTTAATACTTCTTCTTGATCAATTTTTGATATGTCTATAGATTTTTCTATGCTTTGATCATGTGTAAAGATGTTAAGAGTAGGTGACTTTTGTTCCTTAGTAATGACATCAAGAGTATGAGACTATTGTCTTGGATGAATATTATCTATATGTCCATTAGGAGTAGGCATCTCATGGGTAGATGTATGTGTGCTTGGTGTATGGATTTTTTCTTCTTTTGGACAACATTGGATGTCCTGGAAGATATCTTCCAAGTCATTATAGTATTTTGATGATAGGGATTATTGATCTTGACTTTGTGTGGTATTATCTTTGATATACTTTGGTTCACATTCTTGACATGGATCAATTTCAAAGAAGGGATTGCGTGTAAGGGATCCTTGTATTTTTTCAAGATGTGGACATATGGGTGATAGCTCTTGGCTTAGATTTTATGCATTGGGTATAAGTTTTGGATTAAGAGTGTCTTGATTATCAATATGTACTACCATGAGGTTGGATAATGTCAATATATCTTGGACTAGATCATTGCTAGACTTTGGTGATTGATTTTGATCATGATTGGGATTAAATTTTTGATGTATGTCCTCTTTCTCATTGGATGATGTTTTTATGAAATAACTTGCACAATAGAACAATATGATATGAAATATGCTGCAAATACTTGATAATAACTAAGAATAACAAGCCGCTTCGAGGGGGAAAACCTCCAAATATCTCTAATGAGAACACACTTCACAACTTGATGATGAAATAAGACTCAAACCTCCTATATATACCTATTTATGCCTAGGATATCACCTAGGCCAACTTAGACACACCTATATAAGTCTTAGGCTGACCTAAACAACTAAATAACAATATACTAATGATGATATGATTTAATAGAGAGTTAAGATAGCCACAAGCCAACTATTCATAACCTGATGTACACTAATATTAAGGGCGTAGCATGCCCCCCTTCTTCAAAGAAGCATTTTCCTCAATGATAATCAAGTTTGGATACTTTTGAATGAACTCCTCGTCCTCCCATGTGGCATCTTCAACTGGTAAATTCTTCCATTGGATGAGATACTCAGTGAGAGTTCTATTCCTCAGCTTCTTTGTGCGTGTTTGATGAATGCACTCTTGTTCCAAAATGATTCTTCCTTCTTTATCAAGCTCTGGTAGTGTTGTTTGAGTGGGAATATTATGCCTAATGACCTTCTTCAAATAGGAAACATGAAAAACTGGATGTATCTTTGTTTTTGGTGACAACTCAAGCTTGTAGGCAACACTACCAATCTTTTGCATGATTTGGTATGGACCATAATAATTTGGAGACAACTTATTATTCTTTTTTTGTTGCTTTAGTGAGATTTGCTTATAACGCTGCAATCTCAAGAAGACCCAATCCCCAACTTCAAAACTTCTTTCACTACGATGTTGGTCTGCCTGTTATTTCATTCAATCTTGTGCCATGGCTAAATTCTCCTTGAGTCCTAAAAGTACTTTTTGTTGATGAAGCAAGTGGTATTCTACTGCCTGAACTCTTGGGGACACCTTTATTGATGATGTGATGGAAGGAGGATGATATCCATAAAGTGCCAAAAATGGAGACATGTTTGATGAGCTATGAAAAGAAGTGTTATACCACCATTCTGCAAGTGGTAGCCAATCTACCCACTGAGACTGTTTCTCTGAAGTGAAACAATGTAGATATCCTTCCAAACACTTATTAACAACCCCAGTTTTCCCATCTGATTGAGGGTGGTATGAAGAGCTATGAGCCAATTGAGTACCCAAACATGAGAATAAATCTTTCCAAAAGTGAGTAGTGAAGATAGGATCATGATCACTAATAATAACCTTAGGTGTACCATGTAGCTTTTGGATATTCTCCAAAAAATATTTTTCCACTGCACTTGCTGTAAAAGGATGTGATAATGCAATGAAATGTGCATATTTAGTGAGGTGATCAACTACCACCATGATGACATTATGACCTTTAGATTTGGGAAGCCCTATGATGAAGTCCATGGATACCTCTTCCCAATGCTGGCTAGGAATAGATAAGGGTTGTAAGAGACCTGGTGTCTTAATTGTCTCCCCTTTATGCCTTTGACAAATGAAACATTTAGCCACAAATTTTTGAACATCACCCTTTAGCCCTTCCCAAAAAAAGTCATGCTTGACTTGATGATATGTCTTCAAAAATCCTGAATGACCACCCACTGGAGACTCATGCAACTCTATGAGAATCTTGTGTTTAAGAGTGGAATTCTTGCACAGATACAAATGTTCTTTATACCAAAGAGTATCTCCCTTCTAACAAAACTTATCTGAACTAATAGGATCACTTTTTAATTGTTCGATGAGATTACTTGTTGCAACATCATTTTTCCACTCTAATTTGGCTTCCTCCACCCAATTTTCTTGTAATATTGAAAGGGCACACAATAAGGCTTCATCTTTCTCATCCTTCCTTGAAAGTGCATTTGCGACAATATTTTCTTTCCCTTTCTTATATATAATCTCAAAGCCATATCCTAACATCTTAGTGACCCATTTTTGCTACTCTTCGGAAGATAGTCTTTGTTCCAAAAAATATTTGAGGCTATCATGATCTATCTTCACCTTGAAGTGTCTACCCAATAGATAAGGCCTCCATTGTTTCACTGCATGGAGGATTGCTAGCATTTCCTTCTCATAAATAGGTTTTAGTTGATTCTTACCTTTTAATTGATGACTCTCAAAAGCATTTGGTTGACCTTCTTGCATGAGCACTGCTCCTATCCCATTTCCAGAAGCATCACATTCCACAATGAATTCCTTGGTGAAGCCAAGAGTGGCAAGCACTGGAGTTGTACACATAGCCTCCTTCAATCTCTCAAATGTTGTATTGGCAAACTCGTTCCAATGCAAAGAATCCTTATTCAATAGAGTGGTGAGAGGTGTTGCTATACAACCATAATTCTTCACAAATCTTCTATAGTACCCTGTCAATCCCAAGAAACCCCTTAGTTTCTTAATGGTTTTTGGAATAGGCCATTCCATGAGAGCCTTAATTTTGTTAGGGTCCACCTTTACTCCTTCATGTGAAACTATGTGTCCCAAATACTCCACCTATGTAAGACCAAACACACACTTGGATGGCTTAGCATAGAGTTTATGATCTTCAAGTATTTGTAATGCTTGATCCACATGTTGCAAATGTTCTTCCCAAGTCTTGCTATAAATCAATATATCATCAAAGAATACTAACACAAACTTCCTCAAGAACTTCTTAAAAATGGAATTCATCAGACTTTGGAATGTAGATGGTGCATTGGTAAGACCAAATGGCATAAAAAAAAATCATAATAACCCTCATGAGTCTGAAACGCTGTCTTACAAATATCTTCCTCCTTAATCCGAATTTGGTGATAACCAAATCTAAGATCTAACTTGGTAAAATACATAGCTCCATTCAATTCATCTAGCAAATCATCAATGACTGGAATAGGAAACTTATCTTTAATGGTGTACATGTTGAGCACTCTATAATATGGAAAAATGTGCCAAGTATCATCCTTCTTACATACCATCACCACAGGTGAGGAGTAAGCACTTTGGCTATGCCTGATAGTTCCTACCTCTAGCATCTCTTCAACATTTTTTTCTATCTCATTGTTTTGTATGTGTGGATACCTGTAAGGCTTGATGTTCGGTGGTTGGCTCCCTACGACTAACTGTATGGCATGATCATGATCCCTCTTAGGAGGAAGTCCTTTAGGCATATCTCCAAGAACAACTGAGTGATGATCAATTATAGCTTGCAAATCTAGATGAGTATGAGCATTAGATTGAGAGACTTCTAATGAACATAGTTGGGCCACAAATCCATCCACTCCTTTCTTAAGCAACTTTTTCATTTGATGAGAGCTTACCATTTGTGGGTATTTTTCTTTCAACCTCGTTAGCTCTACTAGCCTTCCTTCTGATTGAAATCTCATGAATAGTTCTTGGAAGTTCATCTCAATCATTCCCAATGTAGTAAGCCATTGTACTCCCAAAACAATATCTGTTGAACCCATAGATATCGCATACATTGGGGTATCAAGTCGATAATCTCCCATGGATAATTTAATGCTATGACACTTCCTTAAACAACTAACTGTACCACCATCTACAATCAAAACCTGAAACTCTAGAGCTGGGTATATAAAACAATTTAGATGAGTAGCTAACTTTTTGTTGATGAAATTATGAGTACTACCCGAGTTGATCAACACTGTTACCTTTTGCTTCTTTAAGAACCCCACCACCTTGAGATTTTGTGGAGCACTGAAACTTAAGAGTGCATGAAAAGAAATTATTTGTTGAGAATCATGTGATTCCTCATTTGACTCCCTTTCATCCTCTAGTATGGGTTCCTCGTCTTCTTCCTCACTTGGACCTTCATATAGAACAATTTCTTTTCACTGCATTTATGTCCTCAATTGTATTTGCTATCACAATTGAAAAAAAAACATTTTTCTCTTTTCTCCTCAATTTTTTGTGGAGTCCACTTAGTAGGTTGTGTTGAATATCCTTTCTCTCTTGTCACATTAGCCCCTTGCTTCTTAGGAATCAAATACTTCTCCTCTACCCTGCGTGCTAAGATACAAGACTCATTTATGGAGCTAGGGATAAACATGCGTACCTCATGTTGAATGTGATCCTTGAGACCACCCAAGAATAAATCATTCAAGTTTTCCTCTGTAATTGTATCCACTCTTCAGGATAGATTTTGGAATTGCTGAATATAATCCTTAACCAATCCTATTTGTTGAAGTTTAGCCAGTTGGCTGAAGAAGTTGTCTATCACACTATTGCTATATTGTGCTTGGAGTTCCTCTATAAAAATTAACCATGAGACAGTGAGCCCCTTTTTCCTTCGATGAGTGCAAATCCAACGATACCAAATGAATTGATCTAGTTCTAGATATAAGGAAGCCATCATGACCTTTTTCCATTTGGGATTTGGTGTACTTCAAAAAAAAAATCCATTTGGTTTATCCATGTTAGAGGATCCTTGCCATCAAACTTGCGCATATCCACCTTTGGAAATAAATTCCTAGATCCCATAGGAGTACTAAAGCTGGTGTCAATGGTAGCTGACCTAGAATTTTCACCTTGGTCGCTTGAGAACTCCTTTCTTGGTTCAGCCATGTAGGTGCTTAACATGTTTCGCATGTCTGATATATCTCCTCTTAGGTCACACATATCCATCTTAATTGAGGAAATGTCTTCCTTGACCTTATTTATTTCCTCATTAGGAGTAATATCCTCTATTGTTACCCCATCCTTATCAAGAGTCTTCCCCGGAGTGACAACATTCTTTTTGCCCCTTGTTGCAGGCCCCGTCATGATGGAAACCACTAATTTTGAAATTAATCACACAAATGAAACTTAAATTCTCTAAAAAATTAACTGTAATCTCCTTTATTATTTCTTCAAAAACCCAATAAAAATCAGACTTCAATACAACAAGATGTGTGATATATGTAGATTCCAAAAAAATAGTGTAGAAACACTAATTCTGCAATAATTTGCTTAATTCTGCTCCAATTCTTCTAAATATGGACATAAGCTTCTTCAATATGTTCTTCAAAAACCCTTTAAAAATCAGATTTTTTTTTTTCCAAAATCTGAAATATATGCTCTTCCCAAAATCGCCTCCAAAATTGAGAAAAACCTTGCCTCTACGGTGCCAAGATCATGCTCTAATACCACTTGTTATGAAATAACTTGCACAATAGAAGAATATGATATGAAATATGATACAAATACTTGATAATAACTGAGAATAACAAGCCACTTTGAGGGGGAAAACCTCCAAATATCTCTAATGAGAACACACTTCACAACTTGATGATGAAATAAGACTCACAACCTCCTATATATACCTATTTATGCCTAGGATATCACCTAGGCTGACTTAGACACACCTATATAAGTCTTAGGTTGACTTAAACAACTAAATAACAATATACTAATGATGATATGACTTAATAGAGAGTTAAGATAGCCACAAGCTGACTATTCATAACCCGATGTACACTAACATTAAGGGCATAGCAGATGTAGAGATATTGTAAACGTGATCATTGGTAGATGGATCTTGATCATTTTTTTCAACTTTTGAGATATTGTTAATGTTTTCAACCATGAGATCAATCGATAAGATTTCTTGAATTGGATCATTGTTAGATTTTGGTGATTGATTTTGATCATTCTTTGGGAAAGAGTCTTGATGTATGTCCTCTTGCTCACTATGAGAGGCAAATACATCTTCAATGTGATCAGTGGTAGATAGATATTGATCATTGTTTTCAAATTTTGAGTTTGAGATATTGTCAATGTTTTAATTGGTAGATGGCCCTTGAATGTTGTCTTCAATAGCTATTTATTTTTTATTGATAAGGCCTTGGATGAGATTTTTGAGTCTAACACATTTTTATGTGTCATGAACTTTTCTCCATGGTATTTACAATAGGTCTTGTCATTGTACCATGGGAATTTGATGGTAGGTTCACCACTTCATGATAGTTTTGGAAGTGTGATAAGTTTAACATTCACTAATTTGTTTAACATCCCCTCAATTGGCTCCCCTAAAGGAGTGTATTCATGTTTAGTAGTATGGTTGGATTGTAAGGCTTGTTGTGGTGGAGATGATTGTTGTATTTGAGATGGAATTTCTTGTTGGTTTTGAGATTGATGATTTTGTAGTTGATGATTTTGATGTGAATATTGCTGATTTTGATTTTGTGACCATTGATGTTGTTGGTTCACTTGATGTTGTGGAAATAGACTTTGTTGCTAATATAAATCAATGTTTTGATGATATTGGAAGTGTTGTTGATGTGGATATTGAGATGTTTGAGGGGGTTTTGAATGAAGATCCATATTGATTTTGAATAACATTAGGATCCTGATTTTGTTGTCGTAATTCTTGTTGATATTGTGCATTGCATGAAGGTCATAGTATACAGGTTGTTGTTATGAGGTGTCTTGATTTTGAACATGTTGTTGATGATATGAATTTTTGTTTTGATGAGTGTCATGATGTTATCGATATTGTGACTCACTCTTGGGAGGGTATCCAAAGCATTGCTGATAAAGTGTGTCATTTTTTTTTTCTCAAGTGCATTTATGGCATTTTGATCTTGGTATTGTTGCAACACTACTTGTTGTGACTCTGGATAAGTTAGATTTTGATATGGATGAGGATTTTGATTGAAATTTTATGTGGAAAGATGTGCTAAAATCATGATTAGGGTAATCCATAGTTGATGTATCATTGACATTTGTGGCATATGATGTCCCCATGGGTATATTGAGTGGAACTGGATTTGGGTAATAGATTGGCATGTTTATGCTTGCATGTTTATGATGTTTTGATGCAAAAATTATAGTAGTGGTCCCTATTTTGGGTTGTGACTAGTACTAGAGAGCTCAAAAGTGGCAAGTTTTGTCAAAAGCGGTTTTGTTTGTGTCAATAGCGACAAAGTTTTATGTGACAACTATGGTAGATTCAACAAAAGCAACCTTTGTTGTAAGTTTCATGATCGGTGAACAATGAATATAAAAGCAACCGTCTTGATCAAAAGTGACTGTTTTTAGCAATAGCAGATGTTTTGTCAAAAGTAACTATTTTAAGCAATAGCTACTATTTTAAGCAATAACTATTGTTTTGTCAAAAGCTATTGTTTTAAGCAATTGCACTACTATTTTAAGCAATTGCTACTATTTTAAGCAATTACAACTGTTTTGTCAAAAGCTATTGTTTTAAGCAATTGCTAATACTTTTAGTGCAATAGTGGTTGTTTTGTCAAAAGCTACTATTTTAAACAATTGCTATTATTTTTTAAAAGTTATTTTTAAGCAATTGCTACTGTTTTGTCAAAAATCTACTATTTTAAGCAATTGCTACTATTTTTAGTGCAATAGCGGCTACTTTGTCAAAAGTGGCCATATTTTTGTCAATAGCGGTCAGATTTTTGTCAATAGTAGCCAAGTCTTGAGGACAACTATGGTAAGATTTTTCAAAAGTGACCTTTGTTTGTGATTTTTCAAATTGGTGAATTTGTGTAGGAAAAAGCGGTTGTTTTTATCAAGAGCGCCTAGTCTTTAGTCAACTACATCCAAGAAAAATTGTCAAGTGTGGCACAAAAAAGATAAACTACAACAATTTTTTAGATCAGGTGTGTTTACTTAAGCAAAATTTGTAGGTTTTTACTAGTGACTATCTTAAGACAAAGAGAAAAAGTGGTAGATTTTTTTTTTCAAATTGTGGCCAATTTATGGTCAACTACGCCAAAAATAGAAGCAAAAGCAATCTCTGTTTAGTTTTGTTTTCCAGCTTTTGTTTTGGTAGTAGCTTTGGATAAATTTGTAGATTTGATGGCTTTGTTTGATTTGATTTGAGATTTTGGAAAGTGATATCATGCAACACAACAATCAAAATTATTTGACCCTAAATGTCTACAACTTTAAGCACGTTTATTTCCACAAAAGCTCAAAGTTCGTGGAAGTTGAAATGCTAAAGTCATAGTTTCCAATATTTACTTTGTCCTTAATGTGACTTGAAATGTGAGCCTAAATATCCAAAAAGCTTTAGGGCTATTATTTCAAGATATCCTTAGTGCAAATGTAGGGCTCTTTTCAAAGGATTCACACTAAGTCAAAAGGGTTGAAGTTTGCTAATCATGTTTAAAGCCTGTTTTGATGTGTTCATTTTAATTCAAGCACAATGTTTGATGTTTCAAAGTAACCAAAATACTTGGAAATTTCATGAAGACAATTTACACCCTAGGGATAAACACTTTCTTTAGGTGGGCTTACCTCATGCCCAGAAGGGATGATTTTACATGCAATGAATGGAGAGTTTTTTATGCTCAACTATAAGTCGAACTTGGTAAGTAACTTCTCAGAATCAAAGTTCTAATGCACCACTTCAAAGAATGCTTTTGGCTAAAAAAGGGGTAGATTCTACAACATTGGTTCTTAGTGATAAATTGTGAACACAGACATCCAACACTCACCTGTTGGCCACTTAAGGCTCTTTAACCATTCTCATTCCACTTAAGGCATGGGATTAGGTGCAATCTATTGCCGGCCTAGATTGAAGCTACTTTCTTATGATTTCATAACCTTTGATATAGCACACTAGTAAACATATTTTGATATCTTGCTTATGAGTTCTCCACTGTGGGATGTGTCTCATAGCAAGCCTCCTCTTTAAGGTAAATTTGAAATACAACAAGTGAAAAACTCAAAAATGCTTTTTGTCACCCAAGATCACCAAAAAGATGTGAGGGGAGAGGATGGAAACTTTAGTTTTCCACACATGGAAGACACGATATACACTTCATTGCAATTTTATTTTTAAGCCCCTCGAGCAGTGCTATCCAAAAATGAATTAAAGTGCATATAAGATAGCAATTTTGTTCTTTTATGTGCACCAAAGTGAAGTATTCTAGATTTCAGACAAAGAGATAGCAATATGTAAAATCAAAAAGAATTTTTCCAATTTTAATCACCAATTTGAAGTGTTCTAAAGCCTTGTCTTAATTAGTTAACATATTGAAATTGTTTGGTCGAAATAAAACATTTTTTAGAGCACCAAGACAAAGTGTTTGTTCTAATCTAGAAAGCTTTGTAAAAATTATTTTTTAGGGAACCAATTGAAAGCATGTGGATTTGTGGGGTTCTTTTTATAGCACCAATTGAAAAGTTCTTTTAAGCTAGAAAGCTTTTAAAAATTCTTTTTAAGTACCAATTGAGATTTTCCTAAGCTAGAAAGCTTTTGAAAGATTATTTTTAAGCACTAAATTGAGATTTTCCTAAGCTATAAAGCTTTTGAAATGTTCTTTTTAAGTACCAATTGAAAACATGTGATTTGTGGGATTCATTTTATGCACCAAATTAAAAAAAATCCTAACTATGAAAGCTTTTGAAAAAAAATTAAATCTTTGACCGTTCGCCTTCTCTACAAATAAACGTGTTAGTCAATTCTTGGAGAAACCCATGCCATGCTTCTACAAATATTTAAATAAACAACGCTAACACCTATCAAACATCCAAAACGAGCAATTGTTAGCATTATAAATCAAAAAATGACTTGTATCTTTTGGATAAAATTTTGATAAAGCAAAAGTGGCCTTGTCAAAAGTGAGTGCGGCTAAAAAAAACAAAAGCGACTTCTATTTTTTAAGAAGCAACTGAAAAAATCAAGTGCACCCCTATCATTTTAGAAAAAGTTCTAGAAATTAAAAAAGCATCTAAGAAAAGTTGATTGCAGCAAAAACATGAAATCGACCACGTGAGTTTTTTGTAGCTTCTATGTGAAAAATTTTCAAATGCATTTTCAGGACCTACAACTTCAAAATTCACTCATAAAACTGTTAGTGCTAAGGAACGTGGTCCCACTAGGAATGCCAAAATGTGTAAGGGGGGAAAAAATATGATGCGTTAAGAGAGATCAAAGCAATGCTTGAATTGAAACTAATATAATTCAAACAAAATCTAATATTCATACCCATTACTCATGAAATGAAACTACAAAGAACAATGAATTCACAAAAGAAATTAAAAAAATAATAATAATGAATTCAATACAATGTACCTTTACCATCCCATTTCGAAGTGTGTTCGCAGAGACATTGGAATGTTTGTTGTATCAATGTGAAGCCTCCATTTGTGCATAGTAAAAAGCTTCAAAGTTGTGCAATGTCGATGATCGAAGATGTGTGTAAAGTTTGTCAAAAGATTGATTATGATTTTTCCATTAATTTGTTGTGAAAAATATGTTGATTCTCTAATCATTTTTGAGGAAGAAGATGGTTGTTACATAGATTTTATGCTTTTAAATGAACATGCAAGATCATGTAGTAGAATATCTTGATCAATGGTTCAAAACCATTTAGAGGAATTAGATGGGAATAATTAGTGGATTTTGATTATGTAATCAGTGTGATTGATGAAATAAATTTGAGTGTTCAGTGGAATTGAAGAAATAGATTGAATAATCTATGAAATTGAATAAATTTTGTTGAGCCTTCAATGGGATTGAAGAATAAATGAATCAGTTAGAACATAGATGAATCAGTCAGCCAATCAGAGTGAGCAATTGGGGGATATCAATTTTCTCAATCATGAAAGTGGGTGAGGATAATTAATTAGATCAATCAATTAATTAATCTTTTTGAGTTGAATGTGCAAATAAAGTTTGACTTTTGCAAACAAAGTTGTATTTGTTTGTTTTGACCTTTTGGATGATGTTTTGAATAATTTATTCAATTATTCATGTTTAGGGCAAAAAAATTTAATTAAACTATTATGTTTTAATAATTTAATTGACTTAGGGGAATAAAGTTATTATTTAATTAATCAAGAGGAATAAAGCTATATTAGGACCTTAGTAAATAAATGAAATTTATTCAATTAGTCAAAAATGGTGAAAAAGTGAATTAATTAAATATTGTAATACTATTAAATTAATAGAGAAAATTAGGGTTTTTGATGTATTTGATGTGAAATATAGTGATAATGATTCCGGTGATAAGAAAATGTCATTTAGGATGTGATTTGTCAAAAATTGTCACCCCTATGTTTGGGGCATCGAATAACAATTTCCTCCAAGAATCATTCAAGGAAAACCCTAGAGATCTCAATCCAATGTAGAATGGTGGAAAGAGATCTTGAAATAGGGCTATCCTAGGGTATGATCAATGAATACAAGAGGGTTTCACCACCAAGCTAGGGCTTGGAAAGACTAATGAAATGCAATATCTAATGCTAAAACCTAATGCAATGCAAAACTTAATTAAGTGACCTAGAAATGTAAGTAAATCAAAACAGGAAGCTAAGATATCATAAGTGTGCACCTAGAAACCTGTAAAGGCTTGAATGAGGATTGGAAATGCTAGAAATGTTGAGTGGAAGTCATATTCTAGTTTGGTCATTTAGTCCCATACTAGGTTTTATGCACCAAAACTAGAATCTGATAGTGCTTATTCTAAATCTCTTAAAACCTTGAAAATTGGTTGTACTAGGAATCATATGCCCAAGGCGACATATCAGTGCTAGTATGATTTTTTGGAGGATTAAGATTTGATTCTACTCTCCAATCTCTTCTTTTTCTGCCACACTTCATTTCTGAATTTGAAACCATGATTTCAGAGCTATAGAGGACTTTTAGTGAATATGAAAACCTTGTGATGACTTGATGACTTTATTCAACCTTTGTAACTTAATATTCAAATATACTTCAAGCTCCAAGACACCTAGATCTACATATAAATTTTTTATCCAATTTGTTAAACATAGGGGTGACAATTTTTGACAAATCATTTTGGTGAACCTGCATTTATAACACCTTAATTCTGATTTGGAGTGCATCATCATCCTATATTTTTCTTGAATTAGGGTTTGCATTAGTTAAGTGGCATTCTAATGTTTCTATATCTTGCATTAGTGAAAGTGCATATAAGTTTCATCCTTGCATCTTACATCATTTGAAATCTACATTTTCATTTATTTTATAGATCATCCAAACCAAAAGGTATAAAAATCACTTTATACATCACTTGAGAAGCTTTATTTTGTGCTTGCGAGCATCTTCGATGGATATATTTCCCCTTTTGATTTTTCCCCATAGTTTCTTTGACTAATGGAGTGTGATATGGATGATCTTCTTTTGTATGCTTTGGTATCCATTTATATTTTCTTTTTCCTTTTTTCTTTACTGCTTCATTTTCCTCGACGATCTTATCCTTTTTTTATTAACATCTTTATTTATGTGTTGGTCCCAATTCGTGGATGGGATGATGGGTGGATGATGATTCATGATATGGCTAGTTGTAACATTGGAAGAATTTTCATCATAAGAATCCTTTGTGGCCCCTCCATTGATATTTTCATAAGACACAGTTGCCCCCAATGTTGTGAAGGTATTATTGACATGCTTTAATTCTCCTGGTTTCAAGATGTCATTTTTAATAAGACCTATTCCTTTTCCTTGACAATGTATTGTCTAATCAATAGCTACTGAATATGACTTGTCATGGACACATGATATTTCCATGGGTTCCCATTGTTCAGGAATATTAATTATATGCTTTGATTCCAAGATATCTTCATACTCAATATATTTAATTGGGAATGTGTCATTTGCTGATGTTGTTGTAAGAGATGTTGATGACACATAATCATTCTAAGAATCAAGAATATCTATCATTATTTTCTCTTGTGTGATAATGCCCTTGTTTTGGATGAAGAGCATCTACATGTCCATTAGAAGGAAACATCTCTAGGATATCTTTGAAATTATTTTGAATGGATTTGAAGTTGTTCATCAACTCCTGATAATACTTTGGGGAAATGAGCTCTTCATCTTGACTTATTGTAGAGCCACTATCACTTATGGATTGGAAGAGTTTATGTAAATCATGAAAATGTTGTAGGGATACATGCTCTTGATCCTGACTCAATTTAGAGCTACTTTCATTATATTCAAGATCCTCCTCTTGACAACCCTTGGGTAGACGATATAACATCAGTAAAAGAATATTCACAACCTTTAGTAGGTATGGGTGAAATAAGGGATGTTTCTTTTTTCTTCATAACTTCTTCAATATGTCCAATCATGAACTCATATGAAGGAAGGATATTACAATCCAATACATATTTGATGCCATATCGATATGAAACATTGCTAGAAATTGTTGATTGATTTGGTCTTTGTTTTAATATAGTGTCTTGATGCATGTCTCATTCCTCATGTTGTGATGTATAAGCAACACAAATGTGTCCTACCATGTTATCATAGGTATGGTTTGCACTATTTGATCTTGATGCCTTTTTTGAATCTTTCACTTTTCCATGATCAAGTGTAGGAGTTTTAAAAAATTTAAGATTTTCATTCTTGATTTTGTATCAACATCAATTTCTCCTTGTTCAATAAGATCTTGGATTAGGTGTTTGAGTCTGAAACAATTTTATGTGTTATGACCTTTGTATTAGTGAAATTCACAATAATGGTCATCTCTATACCCCATGGGTATGGGTTGTGGTTCTTGGTAGTTTTTGAACTTTGGGAGTGTGATGAGATTCGATTGTATCAACTTCTTCAACACATTTTCCATAGGTTCCCCTAAGAGAGTGAATTATCGTTTAAGAGCATTTTTGGTCTTTGTGGTATGTTGTTGTTCTATTTTGGTAGTTGTCCTCTTGGAGGGTTGACATTGTTGACATTTTTTTGGTTAGTTTTTTTCCTATTTTGTTGTGTGTTTGATGTTTCTTTAATTATAACCTTTGCATCTACCACATTGCCATTAGTAATGCTCTTTTTTTAGCCCAAAATCAAGGTTTGTCATTGAAACTAGATAGTTGGTTTTGATTTTGTGTTCCTACTTTTTTGATGAGGGATCTTTCAATGTTAAGGTGCCTAGGGATGATTTATTCATATGTTGAGACACATTGCATTTTAAGTTATAAGGATAAGTCTATTTATACATTTGTAATAATAATTTCTATCTAGTGCTTTTTTAGGAATTTTCCATTTACATTTACTAGCTCTATGCCTCTATTGCTATAAGAAATTTGTAAATGAATCACCCTTGTTTTGTTTTAGGGTGTACAGTTCCTCCAAACTTATGCCCATATCAAGGTTTTAGGAGAAGTGATCCACAAACAAATCTATTATTTCTTGAAAAGTTTGGATTTTAGAGGTAAGTGCAAGAACCATTCTATTGCTTGGCCTCCCAACTATGTGGAAAAAGATGTATCAAATAAGAATCATTGTATGCTACTTCTATACATGCCACATAAAATTCCTTGATATGATCTTCTAGATTTCCACACCCTTTGTATTTGTAAAATTTAAGGATTTCAAATCCTAGTGGGAATGGTATAATTGCAATGTTATGATCAAATGGATATGGACTTGCCTTGTTGTGCATATGATTTATTCTCCTTCCCAACTTGGATATCTTGAATTTGTTGTGTAAGTGTTCTAATTTTTGGGGGAAGATCATCTTGAGGATTATTTGGTGGTGGAGCATGTTGAACAAGACAATTGAGAGGGGGTGAATCAATTGTCATATATTTAAGATTTAATTCATTCATCAGAACTAAACCTTAACACTTATTAGTATATTAAACAGTAAATACTAGTGCAAAAACTAAAAACCATCACATAAAATACTAGTACAAAAATTGAAAACCTTAACACCGCTTAGTAGATTAAACATTAAATACTAGTGTAAAAACTGGAAAGCCATCACATAAACACCATAACACTAGATTTACATGGAAAAACCAATAAGGGAAAAACCATGGTGAGGATTAACTCACACTATAGAGAATATAAAAATTGATTACAAGAGGCTCATTGCCTAAGAAACAAGGCTCACTACCAAACAAGTACTCACTATTTGGAACAAGGACTCAGTGTCCAACAGGGCTAATAACCTAGAGGGCTCACTGGCACAAAGACACAAAGAAGATAAAGATGACTTATTACAGAGAGAAGACAATCTCAATGCAACAAAGGATTCTACCACAATTTTCTCAATCCACTTGAAAACATGCATGAATGATAGAGTGCACCTTTAGCTCATTGCTTCTAGAAACTCAACATTTAGGCTTCACATTGATCTTCCATACTTGCATCACACAAATGCATTGATTCAAACTTGTCTATATTCTCTTGTGCTCTTGCCTCTATTTTCTTTGTCCTCTTCTTTGCTTCTTCTTCCCTAACTCATTCTGCACTTATACCATCTTCAACTTTGAAACATATCCAAATTCGGCCATCCAAATTCAAACTCAAATTATGTTGATGCCAAAACATTCTAGGGTGGAATTAGAATGAGGGAGATTCAAACACATGCTTCATTAAGACCCAAATAGATCCAACACACTTCACTAACTCTGAAAGTAGTATAAATCACACAAGGTCAACCAAACTAGTGTAAAACACATAGAACAATTAAATACAAACTTTATAGATACCAAAACTATCTTCAATACAATCAAAATAATTCAACTTTAGAACCGCAAATCATAAGACTTCATCATAGAGAAATTCAGACCAACAATATTTCTCCTAGACCTCAACCAGAAACATAGAAAACCATATTTCACAACTGGTGAACATAACTAGCACTATGCAATGAATCAATAGCCAAAAATAAAGATATAGTAGCTTCCAACAATCATGATCGACATATTTGAACCATACAAATATAGGAGAAAATCCAAAATAAAACCTAGAGCAACTACTAAAACACTTGCAACATATCTTCATTAAAATTTTCTCAATATCCTCAACATATTCAACCATTAACCTATATCCATGACATTAATGACAACAAAAATTAGTTGATAACCAATTGACCAATTGAAATCAATGGCAACACCTTCAAACTTTCCATGCTTGGAATAATCTTCCCCTTTGTCATTGATGGAAACACATGATGTGAAAAACCATCAAAGACACCATGCAACTATGAATACACTTCTCAATATTTTTCTTTCTATTCCTTTCTGTTTCTCCCCCTTAGTAAATAGTCTTTTATATTCTTCCTCTTTCCTTCATATGCTTCCTCTCCTATTTTTTTCACATGCTTACTCTCCCCCTTTGAAATCAATGGAAAAGGAAACAAATATTTTACATTGATTTCCCCTTTGACATAGAAAAAAAATAAAAAAAATGACAACACCCGATACTACCTACTCCCCCTAAGATGTAGCCACCAAAACCTCAGTCCAGAAGAAAGATAGATCCATAGATCCATTGGAGTGATGCATATTCATATGCATCTAGTTCAAGAAAGGAGGGGAAATGACCCCTAACTTCTCCCAGAGATACTCAAAATTATCTTTAGGAAGAGCCTTCATAAATATATTAACCACCTAATCCTTTGTTAGAAAATACTCAAGTTTTACTTCATTCTCCATGACCTTCTCTCTCAAGAAATGATATATGATAGATATATGATTCTTCCTTGAGTGCACCACAAGATTATTTGAAATGTTAATTGCACTTGTGTTATCATAGTAGATAGAAATAGGATCATCATACACCACTATGATATCTTTCAATGTTTTTTTCATCCATAGAACTTGTGTACATCAAGATGCAACAACAATATATTCAGCTTCAAAAGTAGAAAAGGAGACTGAATCTTGTTTTTTACTCAACCATGCCACCAATCTACAACCAAGAAAGAATGCACCACCATTTTTACTCTTTCTTTCATCTACACATCCAACCCAATTTGCATATGTATAAGCACTTAGAGTAAATTTAGTATCTCTAGGATACCATAATCCATAATCCAGAGTGTCATTCAAATGTCTCAACATTCTTTTAATAGTAGCAACATGTGTTTCCTTAGGATCTTCTTGGAATCTATCCACAAGACAAACAAAATAAATGATATTTCGTCTAGTAGTAGTCAAATACAATAGTCCACCAACCACATATCTATACTTTCTCTGATCAGCCTTAGGTGAATCATCATCTTTACCCAATTTGCAACTAGTCACCATAGGAGTACATAATAGTTTGGAACCATCCATCCCAAACTTCTTCAACATCTCTTTCACATACTTTGACTATGTAATAAAAATTCCTTTCTCTGTTTGATTTATCTATAGCCCAAGAAAGAAATTCATCTCTCCAAACATAGACATTTCAAATTATTTCTACATCTTCAGCAAACATCTTGCACACAATTTAATTTCCTCCAAAGACAATGTCATCAACATATACAACTACAATCAAGATTGTGTCATTTTCAATCTTAAAATACATATTACTATCCTCCATACCTTTGTTGAAACCTTACTGAATCAAATACCTGTCCAACCTCACATACCAAGCTCTAGGAGCTTGCTTCAATCCATATAAAGCTTTCTTGAATGTGCATGCCATATTTAGTTTCTTTGACAAATGAAATACTTCTGGTTGTTCAATGTAGACCTCTTCTTCTAGCTCACCATTCAAAAATTTTGACTTGACATCCATCTAATAGACCTTGAAATCTTTATTAGTAGAAAATGCTAAGAACATCCTTATCGCTTCCATTCTTGCTACCAAAGAAAATTTTTCCTAAAAATCTATGCCTTCTACTTGTGAGTAACCATTACACACAAGCCTTGCTTTGCTTCTAACCACTTCTCCATTCACATTCAATTTATTTATGAATATCCATTTCGATCCAATAATGTTTTTATCTTCTAGTCTTGGGACCTATTGATGGGTATTTTTGCACCTTCTCAACACAGGCAATACACAAGTGCACTACCTCTCGTGAAAGATAATTCCTACAAATAAGTTGCATAAAATATCCCAAGGTCTCTTAGGTGTCAGGTCATGACTTGAAAAAACAACTCAGTTGATTGATGTGATTTGTTGGGAATCAGAAAGGGCATTTATGCTTCACTAAGTTTGGAAGGAATTGGATCTTCAAATGGAGTTTTGTGAAATTCTAAAAAATGAAGTGCAAATGTTGCAAGTTCAAAACAACAGTTTAAAACTCCATGTTTAACATTAGATTTGGCTTTACAATGATGTTGTAACCTTACCTTAGCTTCAATTTCAAAGAAAATTCAAAAGGGAAAAGGGATAGAAGGACTCCTAGACCTGCAACTAATGTTGAAAAATAACAATGGAGGATGCTACAGTGGACAACCTTCCTAAAACCAAGTTCCACTTAACCAAAATAACTTACAGTCTCATGAAACTAGTGCTATCTTCTAAGGTTTGCAGATTTTCAGCTATCCATTCACCATGAAGCATGAATAATAGATGAATTTTAGGTGTAGCAATAAAGGAATGTTGAGACTAACTTTACACTACTTCTCATCATCAATAAACAATAAAAAGTATGAACATGGAAGGAATCAACACCACAAAATTCTCCACTATCAATGTGCAACATGAACTAACAATTGAAAGCAACTTAAAACTAAGAACAAAAAAGCTAAAATCTAATTTTGAGGAGAAGAATCATGCATAGATGTGAAGAAACACAAGAATCCACCAAAGCAATGTAATTCTCACTAAATTTCTATGGAATGTCTTTACACAACAACTCAACTCTCTCTTTGAAAATGAGAGGAGACCCCTATTTATAGTTTTTCAAAAGTGAAATGAATGGCCAAGATTTAATTTCACTATGTGGCCAAGATTCATTTTACATTAGGGTTCCACCTACCCCCAAAATATAACATTATTAAATACATTTTGACTTTTCTCTATTTTGTCCTCTAGTGGCTATGACACTGTAGCAGTTTTCTCTTCTAGTGATTGCCTTCTCTTTTTAGCTATATTGTTAGATACTCATCATCGATGATTGGCTTCCCTATATTCTTCTGAAGGGTGGCATATTCCAAAAAAATTCCAATCAAAGCCTGGAGCTTATCCCATTCCATGATGTTGGATTGGAGGATCTAAAAGGTCATCTTTTGAATCTTCTAGTGAATTGCTCCCACTATTTGGTGCATTTGGGCATGGCTTTGATGACTTGCTTGAATTGGGTAAATTCCCTTACAACAAAGTCCATGAAATCTGGTGTCAGTGCATCTGTAGCCCCTTGCTTCATCCTCTTATGGAAGAATGGCTTGATTTTCTCTAGATCCAGTTCTAGGGTGGGAATGTCATAATTAGTCATCATTCAGAGGTAGTCCTCATTGTTAGTCATGTGCTCCATAACCCATTCAAGGTCAACTTTAACTTCATGCAAGACCCTCTCTAATACCTCCTTTCTATGATCCAAGCCCATCTTCCAAGTTTCCACTAGCTAGTTATCGTCTCTTACGAGCCCTAATTCCTTTTCCCATGTCTTCTTGGAAAGCTTGAGAATGCTTTCGAGCTTAGGATATGTGATCCTATATAGCTCAATGAATCTATGACATGTCTTCTCAGTGGCTTCCAACTTCTTTTGCAAATCTTAGAATTTTTTGAACATTTGGGTAGCGTGGAAGATGCCCATGTCACAATTGTAGATCACTCATTGGAAGCAATCCGCTATGGACTTGGTCCAATTCTTCATCTTTTCCATTCAATTTAACTCTTTTTGAGAGAGAAGAGGGGGCTCGAATGATGTTGTTGGATCTTCTTCCTCTAAGGATGTCCATTGTTGGATGTAGGTGGTGAGATTTTCCACTTTTTCTTTTAGTTCCTCTTTGTAAGTTTGATCCTTGTTCATTTTCTACATGATTGTTGCCATCAACCCTTGGAATTCATCAATCTTCTATTCTCTATTTATCAAGCCCAAGTTGATCATTGAGATACTGTAAATAGTTCTCGCATCCTTATCCATCACAAGGGTAGAAATCTGTATTATTCTTGACCTAGAGGTGTCAATCGTGATATGAGATCATAATCCAAGATTCTTCTCTTTTCTTTTCTTTTTCTAGGCTCTATCCAGTATTGCTTTGAGCCTGTCTTTAGATCAACAACCACTAGAGTCTTCTTTTGCAATTTCCGCTCTAGCAAATCAGGAACCTTGGTTTCCCCTTTGGGTGATTCATGATCGCCTTCCTCTCTTTTTTCATGCTGAGGCTACTCCTCTTCATGGCCTAGGGCCTCTTGATCTATTCTCTCTTCTTCATATGAGTCCTCGATCTATATAGCCTTTTCTTTGTCTGACTTGGAAGAGGCTATATTTTTTAGTGATATCTTCCTTTTGGGAGGCCTTCCCTACATGATGCTTAGGATTGGGGATCTTCCTCGATGTATCTTCTTCTTTTTCTTCTTCTTCCTTTTCTAAAGGGACTTCTTCTTCTTGGATCGGGCCCTTATCATGGCCTATTAGCTGAGGCTCTTTGAGTATCCCTACATTGACATCAATATTAGCTTTCCCACATTGATATCAGTATCAACTTTCTCCTCCAAAAGGTGCTGCTCAAAGTTTTCCTTTTCACCTACATCTTTGAGTTGTTGGGATATCTCTTCTTCCAACTCCTGATCTGAGGTTTCTATTATGTATCTTTCGTTAAGATCCTTAGTATCCTCCTATGAAGAGTGTGAATTTTCTTCATTGGATGCCACCTTATCCAATTTTATGTTTAACATGCTCTTTGGGTGTTCAAAAGAATCATCTTTGAAAGGGTCCTTGGGCTCTTCAACTATACCTTTGGTAGCCTCCATTTGGCATTTCTCCATCTCTTCATATATTTGCATAGGAGCCTCTATCTTTTGTGGCTCTATAGGTGGTGGAGGAGGAGGTAGGCCGATGGAAATCTGGGCCATCAAGGCCTGAATTGTAGGATTCATGATTACTTTGGAAATCTCAATAGGTATACCTTGCATGTATTTTGAAAAGGAATCTAGTAGAGTGAGAGGTTGCATAGTAACAGTAGCAACTATAGGCATTTAGGAAGAGATAATGGGTAGTGGAGGAGGGAGTGAGGAAGATGATGGTGGGAATGTAGTGGTCAAGGAAGTGTCAAGTACCATTACTGAGGTCATTGGTGAGGTTGAAGCGAGGTGGAATATAATTTCCATGGTCAATGGAGATGAAACAAGTAGCGCCTAAGATGCAGGAGGTGGAAGAGTGGAAATGGTAGTAGTAGTGGCAGGATTGGAGGTGGAAGGTGGGCATCATAGCTGCTCGACTTCTTCTTCTCCTTTGAGTTGGGGGTCCTCAATTATAGGCACCTCACTTACAAATCCCCCCATTCTCTTTGATTTCTTTGAAGATTCTCCCTTTAAATCCTTCCATGTGTACACTTTGTGCTTGGGATTGTGCTTGGGTGCATCCTTCCTTTTCTTCAATCTTATTGTTAGAGGGGATTTGGGGGCCTCCTCTGTTGGGGTAGCAGTTGCTCCAATATCTTTTTCACTCTTGAGTTCATCCTTGAGCTCACCATAAGTTAGCATAGTACCCTACACTTTGAGCTAAGCAATATGGGCATCTACCCATTGTCTAGTCCTCTTCTCAATAGACATTGTCAATATATCAAGGTCAGTGACCTCTTCTTCATCCCAATCTATCAATGATAGTAGAAATTTGTCCACAACATTAAACCTATCATCAATGATATTATCATCTTCTTCTACCACTTGGTCGAGCACAGGGAAAAAATTCACTGACCTCACAAATTGGGTTCTCATTCTCATGTAGTGCCTCATTTGCACCTTCTTATCATCTTGGAAATTGGCCCAAAATTATTTGACATGAGGTTAATTAGAATATTGTCTTTTGACCCACTTCTTTAATTTTCCATATGGGTCCATTCCTCCTTGGCTTGTGTGGAGTTCTAGATTATATTCTACCAACTCCTTCTCCAAATACTTTGCACATTGGGCAGTGGGATAGGCATACATTCCTTTCTCGAAGGTCAAGGGATATGGGATCCATGTTATGTGCTTGTCACTCAATAGGGTGTGAGCATTATGTAATTGTCGAGAGACCTCTAATAGGATCATGCAGTCATTGGGGTAGCATGATAACTTTTAGGGCATGTCAAAGAACCTATCTATTCTGATGTATGCAAATTTTCGGAACTATATGAATAGATACCCAAACTACAGGATGAAGGATCTAGCACTATATGAGACTCTTCTCTCAAAGTCTCCCCCAAGGAGTCTGATGATCTGCCCAATGAAGGCATCATTTACCCTCCAATATTCCCTTTTGAAGTTTTTGTATTGTAACTGAGGGTAACGATAGTATACCTTGAGGTCTCCTTTCCTTGGTTTCAAGTTATTTGTGACAAAGAGGCCCTTGTACGATAATTTCTCTACTAGGAGGTACACTAGGTAGGATGTCATGTAGAAATTGGATGTTTTCTTTACAACCATAAGCTAATTATGCATGTTGTCACTAATGATCTTGGACTAGTGGAATTTTGTCTTGCCTCAGATGATCTCCTTGATGAAGTAGAACATCCACTCTTCAAAGAAGGCAGTAGTAGGGAGGCTCATTACCCTGATTAGTAGGGTGACCAAGTCATGGTATTCTTCATGGAAATCACTTCTGAACAACTCCTAAGGCACCTTGGTAGCACTACCCCTCTTTTCCTTCAACCAATGTTGGTTGATTACTCTCTTGCATGCTAGAGGGTCTGCTTTCCACATATTATCATCATATCCCTTCTTAGTTCCCTCCATTACATTAAATGTGGGGATATGGAATGTCTTGCTTATGGATTTGGTGGACAAATCTACTAACACTCTACCCTCATGGTCAATGATTTTTATATTATTATGATAACATTTTGGGCATACCATCACTAATTTTGGAGCAATGAGCATGCGTGAAAAGGAAGCTACCTTGGTGAGACCACTTTCTTTGATTTTTCATGCATTTTTAGTTGCAGAGAGGATCATTAACCTTCATTGGAACTCATCTATATTTTCATGCCTAAGATTTGTATCTGACATGGAATCCTAGGTGGAAGTGATCTTGGAGGTGCACTCCACCCCATGGAACTGATACTTCCTTTGATCCTTCTCCTTTTCCCTCAGTAGGAATGCATGTTTCTTTCCTTTTTCTTTCTCAGCAAACTTCCTCAATGGACCCGCAGTAGATTCCATAAATTCTACATATAAAGATGTAGTAAGTGCATTCATACAAAAATTAGGGAAGTGTTAGTTAAATCTAGCAAAAAGAAGGTCAAATACAACAATTCATCTTTAGAAGGCCATAAAATTCATCAATATTCATCATTTGAGGTTCACTTGGATCATTTTCTAGAATGCGGATCTAGGGATGTGAGTTTCCTTTGGCTAGAGGCCATTAGGAGTGGGTGGGAGTAAGATGGTGCTGGGGTCACAAAAACCCATAAACAATTTCCCACAAGCACAATTTCGTAGTAATAATTTGGCAGTCAAAGTCTTCAAGAAGGCATTTGGCATGTGCGGAAGTCAACAACAAGGATCCTCAATCAACCTAATTGGTTTTTATGATTGTGTGGGCTCAAGCTATGTGGAGGAAAAAGGCACCAAGGTTGTTTCAGACTCTACTATTAAGTAACGGTGAATAGGGAACGATACCTTGCAAGGAGAAGTACACAGTGCGTGATGCGCAGAGTCCTTGGGGTGCTTTATTTTTGTCATTGTAAGGTTTGATCAACTCAAAAGGCACGAGGAAGAACCTGTGAACAACCGTTGTGTGAAGGTCATTAGGAACAACGACGGTGAGATGTTAGTCCACATACAGCCCATCTAGGTGGACTAGAAAAAAGCTTAAAATTAGCCACTTCATTTTAGATAAGCTCAAATAGGGGACGACATGGGTTCTACACCACAGGTAGAAGGTAGGGCACCACTATTAGCAAACAACAATATAGTAAAAACAGGCTGTAGACGACAACCTGCAAGGAACAGTCTGCATGGTCACTGAACTTAGTCCTTTCATTGAAGTCTTGGAGAGAAATGATCGAGGAAAAGTTCATAGCATGGGTGTACGAGGTCACTCAGCCATTCGGAGCAGTGAAGGAAGTAGGGTCATCTACAAATAGACCCCTGCAAATGTTAGCCCACATGAAGGTTTTTACTCTATGCTTAGGAGGAACCTAGAATGGCCAAGAAGGTGGTAGAATCCACAATGCAAGAGGGAGAAATGGCCGCGTCGTGAGGGAATGATGTTTATAGGACAACAAGCTACAAATAGTCACCCACCAAGAATGGCCCGCATATTGAGACTTAGTCACTTTTGCATTCGGTGAAAAGGCCTTCAACAGGGCCTGTGATGCAGGAGGAAGGTGAGGGATGGTCATTTGCTAATGACGTTAAGGACACGACTGCCTGGAAGTGGAAACCCACATGAACAAACCCACAAAGGTGTGAAGACTTGAGTTTTTATTCAATGCTTGATTGTTTTGGAATCTAACTCAGGTGGCAATGGCAATGTTTTGGGCCACATGGATGTTCAAACCATGTGAAGAATGATAGAGGAGATACTAGGTTCCATGTGGTTTCAAGGGTGATTTTCAAAGGAATTTAAAGTAGGTTTCATGTGGAACCAAAATTGTTAGGCGCATTTCAAGATTTACTTTAAAGATTTAACCATTTATTTACAAAGACTGGTTATTTAATTTAAAGTTGTTGCTATGACCCCAAGAACATTGCTCTATTTCCAGTCGAGTGTCCATATCCCCGATAAAGTTGCTTGCACACCCACACAGTTGCTTATTTCAACACTTTTCTTTTTTTTCATGATATTTTCTTTAATACTCTTTTCTTTTGCTCAACTATGTAAGTACTGAATCTTATAGTGTGTTTGGAATCATAGTGGTCACTAGAGCAGACTTAGGATTTTTCACTTGTTGAAACCTCATAATAGCTATTGTATAGCTCGTCAAAAATATTTTAAATATATTTTTTGTGTGTGATCCGAGATAAACGTGAGGGGATTCAACAAATATTTTTGTCCTAGGTCAAGTCAAAGTTCAAACAAGGAAACCCGCTTCATGGGAACGGTCAGAAATCAACAGTTATGGATGAAGACTTATCCAAAGAAAAAATAGGAGTGCCTAACAAAGTAGATCACCTGATAGGCCAAGCATAACCACCACATCAAGAATAGAGGACACCCTTGATGAAACAAAGCTAGGAAAGCAAGGCGAAAGAAAAGCGGCAAAGAAAAAGAACCTAAACTAACCCTATGTACACTAAATACAAAAGACAAGCTTGAAAAGATCAAGCAAGGAAATAATGCTTGAGGTGTTGCCCATTGACTAGCAATGGGAATCCTCTCCAATGAGTGTCTTAAGGTGAAAGGAATTATCTCCTAAAATTTCTAAAATTTGAAAGGGGCCAAGCCAGAGCTTGTTAAATTTATCATGTCCGCCTTTCTTTTCATGGGAAATGGCCCAACATTGTACTAAATAAACAATCTTAAAGGCCTTTACTTTGGCTCAACTATCGAACCATATTTTGACTATGCCCCGGTGTCTGGAAAAAATTGTAATTGCTTGATCATGGACTTCTTCTAAATGAAACAAATCAGCTAAATGGGCTTCTTGACGGTCTCCTTCCTCATATTATGTGTTGAGAAATTGGAGCATGGGGATCTTAAGGTGGATGGGGAAGATAGGCTCTAAGCCATAAAATAGATGAAATGGAGAATCACCTAGAGTAGCCTTATGTCGTGAACGATCTTCCCAAAGGGAAAAATGCAGCTCGGTGTGCCAGTCCTTGGGATTCCTATCAAGGAGTTTCTTGATCACAGTTATTGGATTTTTATTTGTTGATTCAGCTAGATCATTTCCCTAAGGATAGTAGTTGGAAGAAAATTTAAGCACAATCCCATAATCAAAGGCCCAACTAGAAAACTTAAGGGATGAAAAGGTAGGGCCATTATCGAACATAAGGGAAAATGGGAAATTGAAGTGATTCAATATAAAACTTTCTAAAAAATTGGTAACAACTTTAGTTGTACATTGCCAACGTGTTATTGCTTCTATCCATCTAGTGCAATAATCAAAAGTAGTTAGAATGTACCTATGGCCTATAGAGGATGGTGGGATTATTGGACCAATAAAGTCGAGTCCCCATTGAGAGAATGGTCTTACCTCTAGGACTAGTTACAACGGGACAACAACATTTCTTTCTCTGGTAGCAGCAGTTTGACAAATGTGATAGGTTTTGACATTGTTATGCGCATCCTTAAACACCGTTAGCTAGTAGTACCCAAACCACAGAATCTGGTGGGCGGTTGAAGGGCCAGATCTATGGCTAGTGCTAAATTTTTCATGAAATTATTTGAGGACCCTTGCTACTTCTTCTTTTCCAGGGCATCTAAGATAGATTCCCTCGTGATTTCTCTTATACAATATAGATCCTTGCAGCATGTAGTTGTTGATCTTCAGTCTTAGAGCACACTTTTGTACTCCTTATAGTTGGGATAGGCACATGTTGTTCAACAAATAGTAGACAATGTTGTCATATCATTCTTTGGGAGAAACATCTTCTAGCTAATACCACTGCATGGTGAGTTTAGGTCATATTTCAGCTATTGTTTGAGTGAGGGGTTGCCCTCAGACCAAATTCATGGGTTGAATCTCCATGTCATATTCCTATAATAAAGTGACCCACTTTTCCTTTCATTCTCCTAGCTCATTCTGCATTAAAAAAGTCTTGACTACCAGATCAAACATTGCAAACATCTTATTCCTCAAGATGTAATGCTAGAATTTCTTAACTCCTCTAACCAAAGTGTATGCTTTATTTTCAACATTTTGATACCTTAACTCTACAACCTTCAGTGGAGCACTCATAAAGGTGATAGGGTGTTCATTCTCTTCATCATCTTTTTGGGTCAATATGCTATCACATGAGTGATCTAAAGCAAATGAATAGATATAAAATGACTTCAAATAATCTGGGTTGACCAACACTGGAGCATGAGTAATTGCTTTCTTGATTTCTTCGAAAACTTGCTTGGCTTCTAGTGTCCATTCCACTCTATCATCTTGCTTAAGCATAGCATTCAACGACTTGACAATTTTGGAAAATCCCAGGATGAATTTTCTGACGAGTTGATCTTTCCAAAGAAACATTTCGATTCTTTCTTTCTCCCTAGAAGTTGAATTTTTAGTATAGCTTGGATGTGTTCTAGGTCTATTGAGATTCCCTTCTCTGAGATCTCATGTCCCAGTAGCTTACCTTTCGTAACTCTGAAGATACACTTCTTTGGATTCAACAAAATGCTAAACTCTTTGCATTTCTATAAGACCTTACATAGATCAGAGATGTGGTCTCCTCTTTTCTTTGAAAATATAGTAAGATCATCCATATATATGATGATGAATTTTCTAATTAGGTCCTTGAAGAAAATATCCATTGCGCACTGGAAGGTTGTGCTGGCGTTGATTAGCCCAAATAGAATTCTTCTATATGTGAAGGTCCCCCATTTCATAGTGAAATTTATTTTGTGTTTTTCCTCGTACTGTGCCATCACTTGATTGTGCCCTGAGTATCCACCCAGAAAGGAAATCAACTAAGATCCATTAACCATTTGCAATACTTCATCCAATGAGGGTACTAGATAGTTATCCTTTTCTAAGGCCCTATTCAAGTTTTGCAGGTCTACACACAATCTAATTTCATTGTTCTTCTTTCTAATTGGAACCAAATTTTCCACCCATGTGGACTACCTAATTGGTAAGATAATTTGAGTAGTTAGCAACTTCTAAACTTATTTGTAAATGATAAGCTCTAGCAATGCATTGATTGGTAATTGATGTTGCCAAAAATGCCTCACATCGGGCTTGAAAGGGATGGTGTGAGTGATGATCGAGGTATCATATGTCTTCAATTCCTTATAGCTCTATGTGGTCACATCATGATACGTGTGTAGGACATCAATGATCCCTTCCCTTTCTTCTAGAGTGCACACTTTTCCAATGAACACATTCTTGATTTCTTTAGCCATACCTAGGTTATGAGTATCACACTAATTGTCAATCAATTCATTATTTTTCTGGCCTTGATCCCTTATTTGGTCTAAATCAAATATTCTCTCCAGTTGAACCATACCTCATGGTATCGTGTTTGTTTTGAGATTAATGACTCCCTCTATGTCTAATCAGGCTTCTTTAGGCTCTACCTCATCAATTATTTGAGTTACAAACACATCGGAGCTCATGATGAAGTCCAAGATATGTTTATCATCATTGAATACTTGGAAGTTAGTAACATTTTTTGGCACTGATGGAGTGGAAGTAAGCTCAACAGTGAGCTTCTTTAGGCCAGCTAGGGAAAGGAGCTGAAGGTTGCTAGCTGCCTAAGCTAAGGCATCAACAATATAATTCTTACTTTGAGGGATCAATTGAATGTTGAATGAATCTAAGCCTTCTATGAGATCCCATACCCTATTCCTATATATTTCTAACCTTCTTTTGTGACAAGAATACAACTTCTTAACTTGTTTCACTACCAACTCCAAATCACCAAAGACTTGTAACATTTTAACCTTCTTTCTTAGTGCCATCAAGAGTCCATGAGCTAGTGCTTCATACTTTGCTACATTGTACAATAAAACTGAAGTCTGTGGGTAGCAAAATATTTCTTACCTGTGGGGCTGATGATTTTGAAGCCAGCTCCGACTCCTTGCTTGGACTTGGACCCATCAAAGTGCAATGTCCAAAATCCAGATGAATCTTTGAATTTGGAGCCAATGTAGCTTGTTTCCTTCCTTTCCAATATATCCATTTCAGTAGCTTTTGGTGACTGCATGGATTCTACATGGTCCTGGTTTGACTGCTTTGTTTGGAGCTCCCCTTTTGGGGTGAATTTTCCCTTAATATGTTCAACTTCTATTTGGCATAGGAAACATTCAAATTTTGAGTGGGTAGCATTGTGTACCCTACACCAATTGGGTAATAGGAGCTCTTGAAAGTCCATTCTTGCTCCTAGGCTGAGCTGATCTTGCACAATTTCTGCATAAACTCTTGGAATCTGTCCAACAATCCAGGACTACCATCCTCTTTAGATTCTTTATCATCTAATTCAATCAGTGCCTCGATACTCTTAGGTGCATGGGTTAGGTTGGTAGGATCACTGCACAACACAAGAAATACCTCCTCGACCACTTCCTCCTCTTGGAATTCTTGCTCATTCTGATAATCCATGGGATAGTAATTTCCCAATTCTATTTCAGCAAACAACACCTCATTTGTGTTGTTATAATCCGAAATCATGAACTTCATGTGGGGCTCCTGATCAATGTAGATCTGGTTTGGAAACTCTTTCCATGATAGCCATAAGTTAGAAAAATATATTTCAGCATATCCATTCAATGCCCAACTGAAATCTCTTCCCAATTATGTGGTATGTGTCAGGGATATCAGCAACTTGAATGTCAATTGTCTATTTCACCCTTGGATCAGCAATAATCTGTATGGGTGTTCTATTGATTTCTCTAACAATTTTCAATTCTTTCTTGTCCAACTGGGCCACCTTCCATCAGGAGGGAGTCAAAATTATTCCTAGAGCTTTGCATACTACTAATGACATAACATTGGTTGAGGCTCCTGAATTAAGCAAGCAGTTATTTAGGTTCTTTCCAAATATTCTGATGGTGGTTAGGAAAGGAGGAGTCTCCAACTTCCCTTGGAACAATCCCATTGAGACATCAGCCTAAGCTACTTGAGCCTTATCCTTATCATAGTTTTTATCTCTAGTTTGTGCTTGATTTTGTTCTTTGGCAGTTTGCTTGTTTACTTGCTAGTTTGGAGGATGATCCATTTTCTTCCCTATGATTTCCCTGATTACAGGCTCATTTTGTGAGGTGTCAAAGGAGACCACCTTGGTAGGTGATTCTTGAGTTGTCTTGGATGAAGCAGTCCTATTAAGTATCCTAAAGAAGGCAATTCTAATGGTTGGGACTCTAAGCAATTCGAAAGATGATAAGCTTAGTTTAACTTTCTTGAATTCTTCTGCCACATATTCCCCCATTTGCTCAATGTCAAATTCAAAAGATCTATCCTAAGAAGAGCTAGCAAGATGGCCTTGAGTTTGGTTCTATTACCTATTCTTATTGAAGTACTGGGTGGGCACGTGAGGGTAGCCCATGTTATTACTAGCATTTGGGTCAGGCAGAGTGCTGAAGTTATTGAGAGGAGTAGAGGTCATAAAAGGACCACCTACTTTCCTATTTATCAAGTTATAAGGGGTTTCCATTTGATGGAACATTTTAACTTCATCTTCATGTGGCTCTTCTTCATCTACTGAATCGAAGAGCTAGGATAATGGACTTTCGGTTCTTACCTCTTTTGCTTCTTCATCCTTTGGTTTAGCGATCTCCTTCTCGGGTATATTACTTTCACTTCACAGGAAAGGAGCTTGGTTAACCACTAGTATTGAGGAATCATATGGTTTAGATGGGACCAAGTCTCTACAGTCAATTCCACTGACCGCATTCTAAACTTCCACTTATAAAATTTCTGCTGCCATTTGGAATTATGGAAAATCTAGTTCAGAATGCCAACTTGTTTTGTGAATGTGACACCACCTGGATAATGCTGCCTCTTCCAAGTACACTCGAGTTTTCATCTTATCAGCATTAGCCAGTTGGTCAAGTGGCATGGGAACTCCTCTATTGTTGGGCCTTGTGTTCCATGTGTGAATCTGTCTTTGTGAGGTCCTCCTTTCAAAGCCTTGGCTTGAATTTTGACCCCTCTCATAGTTTTGTTTGGAGGAGGCACCCACATCACCATTATCATGGTTATCTCGACTAAGATTAGCTTTGATAGTCCTTTGAGAAGCTTGTAGTTGGTTACTTTGATTCCTCAAATGTGTCATTTCAATAGATAGGTTCTTTACTAACTCAGTCAACTCGTCAATCTGATCTTTCTTAGTGTTATTCGGTTGTGACGTTGAACTCTGAAGGAATACCAACTATACTACGAGTTGATTCTATTGAGCATGTGGGAACTCAGATCCTTGTAGGTATGTAGGAACTTAAGGCTGCTAAGAGTAATTTTGCTACTATTGTGATTGCAAGTAATGAGGCACTAGAGGTGCTTGGTTCAAAGGGTGCCCTAGATGAGGCACTATTGGTAGTTGCAAAAAATGATTCAGCATTGGTGTTTGATGGGCCAAGGCATGGGTAAGTCCCTATATCTGCATTGGATGGGTAGATGGCCCTAAGGAGGGCAAGGGCCCAACAATGTGTTGTCCCAAATTAGTGCTTGTTGTGAATGCTTCCACATATGCATCTACCAACCTCATCGATAGTGGGCACATTCTCTTTACTAGTGTAGACATGAGGTTATCCAAGGTGGCATAGTAGACCAATCTGGCTGAGGCATCACCAACCACATAGGGTGGCTACAACTTCATGTAAGCTTGGTGGAATTGATCATTGAAGGAACTAATTAGCTCATTGACCTCCCTTCAAACCGACATGAACTATTGGTACAATTCGGAGGGGCTGACCGAGATCTTGAACTTCAGCAAGAAATTTTCCTTTAATTGATCCCAAGTGGTGATGGATCTCGTTGGCAAATGAATATACCAATAAAATGCCTCTTCCCCAAAGGAGTAGGGAAATATCCTATAAGCCACATCTTCATGTTCTATTTGCATATCCTTCAGAGTTGTTTTAAAGATCTTAATATGTTCTTCGACTGTCCTCTATGGATCATGAGGATGGAACTTAGTGCAAAAGACTTCCAAATTCTTTGGCATATCATGATAATAATTGAAGGACAAAGGATACATGTTATTACCTACCCAAGCCATGATGGGAGGTGGAGGATGTACTATGTGCTATAGTTACTTGTGGTTGGGGAAGCACCCGAAAAAAGGAATGCAAGGTCAAGAACAACACATTGGCCATGGGGAATGGAGGGTAAGAAGGCTACTTGAGGTGAATGGAAAGATGGGATTTTTGCTAGGAGTGAGGGAGAGGAGTGGTATGGATGGGTGGAAGGAGATGGAGAAGAGAGAGGGGATGGAGTTTGAGTGGATGGGGCTGAAATGGATGCTTCCCCTTTCTTAGCTCTCTTAGCCTTGGTAGGGGGTGGTAGCTCTTGAAACTCCCCTTTGTCTAGTGTTGATCTAACACTCTATGGAACCTCTAAGGGGAGAAGGAACCAATTCAATACAACTTCAAAGATTCTCTCCTTCTAGTACTAGTTTTGTTCATGGGTGTTTTTACACCTTCTCAACACAAGTAGTACACAATTGCACTACCTCTCTTGAAAGATAATTCCTACAAACAAGTTGAAGAAAATATCCCACGATCTCTTGAGTGTCAGGTCATGACTTGGAAAATAGCCCAGTTGATTGATGTGATTTATTGGTAATCACAAATGGCATTTATGGTTCACTAAGTTTGGAAGGAATTGGATCTTTAAATGGAGTTTTGTGAAATTTTGAAAATGAAGTCCAATTGTTGCATGTTCAAAATAGTAGTTTAAAACTCCATGTTTAACATTAGATTTGGCTTTACAATGATGTTGGAACTTTACCTTAGCTTTAATTTCAAAGAAAATTTAAAAGGGAAAAGGGATATAAGGACTCCTAGACTTGCAACCAATGTTGAATAGTAACAATGGAGGATGCTACAGTGGATAGCCTTCCTAAAATCAAGTTCCACTTAACCAAAATAACTTACAGTCTCATGAAACTAGTGCTATCTTCTAAGCTCTACAAATTTTTAGCTATCCATTCACCATGAAGCATGAATAATAGATGAATTTTAGGTGCAACAATAAAGGAATGTTCAAACTAACTTTACACTACTACTAATCATGAATAAACAACAAAAAGTATGAACATGGAAGGCATCAATACCACAACATTATTCACTATGAATGTGTAGAATGAACTAAAAACTGAAAGCAACTTAAAAATTAGAACAACAAAGATAAAATCTAATTTTGAGGAGAAGAATCATGCACACATGTGAAGAAATACAAGAATCCACCAAAGCAATGTAATTCTCATTAAATTTCTGTAGTATATATCTTTACACAACTCAACTCTCTCTTTGAAATGAGAGGAGACCCATATTTAAAGTTTTCCAAACGTGAAATGAATGGCCAAGATTTACTTTCATCATGTGGCCAAGATTCATTTTACATTAGGGTTCCACCTACCCCCAAAATATAACATTATAAAATACATTTTGTCTTTTCTCTATTTTGTCCTCTAGTGGCTTTGACACTGTAGTAGTTTTGTCTTCTAGTGACTGCCTTATCTTTTCAACTATATTGTTAGATACTCATCATCAATGACTGGCTTCCATGCATTCTTCTAAAGGGTGGCATATTTCACAAATTTTCCAATCAAATCCTGGAGCTTATCCCATTCCATGATGTCAGATGGGAGGATCTAAAAGGTTAGCTTTTTGAATCTTCCATTGATTTTCTCCCATTGTTTGGTGCATTTTGGCATGGCCTTCATGACTTGCTCAGATTGGGTAAATTCCCTTGTAGAAAATTCCATGAAATCTGATGTCAATGCATCTACAACCCCTTGCTCCATCTTCTTATGGAAGAATGGCTTGATTTTCTCCGGATCCAATTCCAGGGCGGGCATGTCATAATCAGTCATTGTTTTGAGGTAGTCCTCTATGTTAGTCCTATGCTCCGTAACCCATTAAAGTTCAAGCTCAACTTCATGCAAGACCCTCTCTAGGACCACCTTTCTATGATCCAATCCCATCTTCTAGGTTTCCACTAGCCAGTGATCATGTTTTATGAGCCCTAATTCCTTTTCCCATGTCTTCTCGGGAAGCTTGAGAATTCTTTCGAGCTTAGGATATGTGATCCTATACAACTCAATGAATCTATGACATTTCTTCTCAGTGGCTTCCAACTGCTTTTGAAAATCCAAAAAATTGTTGAACATTCAGGCAACGTGGCGGATGCCCATGTCACCATTGTAGATCACCTATTGGAACCAATCCATTGTGGACTTGATCCAATTCTTCATCTTTTCCATTCAATTAAATTCTTCTTGAGAGAGAAGAGGGGGAAAAAATGTTGTCAGAGCCTCTTCCTCTAAGGATGTCCATTGTTGGATGTAGCAATGAGATCCACCACTTGTACTTTTAGTTCCTCTTTGGAAGACTTATCCTTGTTCATTTGTTGTATGTTTATTACCACCGACCCTTGGAATGCATCAATCTTTTGATCACTGGTTGCTAGGCCCAAGTTGATCATCAAGATACTGTAGCTAGTTCCCACATCCTTATCCATCACAGGGGTAGCAATCTATATTGTTCTTGATCCAGAGGTGTCAACCATGATATGAGAGTGGATTCTAGGTTTCTTCTCCTTTCTTGTCTTCTTTTTGGTTCTAGCCAGTATTTCTTTGAGCCTGGTCTTTGGATCAACAACCACTGGAGTCTTCTTTTTTAGTTGTGGCTCCAGCCAATCGGGAACCTTGGTTTCCCCTTTGGGCGATTCATGATCACCTTCCTCTCTTTGTTCATGTTGAGGTTTTTCCTCTTCATGGCCTGAGGCCTCTTGATCTATTCTCTCTTCTCCATCTAATTCCTTTATCTATATAGCCTTTTCTTTGTCTGAATCGGTAGAGGCCATGTTTTTTTTAATGATATCTTCCTTTTGGAAGGCCTTCCCTGCATGATTCTGAGGCTCTGGGCTCTTCCTCAATGTTTCTTCTTCTTTCTCTTCTTCTTCCCTTTCTGGAGGAACTTATTCTTCTTGGATGGGGCCTTTATCATGGCCTATTAGTTGAGGCTCTTTGAGTATCCCCACATTGACATCAGTACCAATTTTCTCCTCAGAAAGGTGCTCCTCAGAGTTGGCCTTTTCACCTAAATCTTTGAGTTGCTAGGATACCTCCTCTTCCAACTCTTAATATGAGGTTTCTATTATGTATCTTTTATTGAGAGCCTAAGTATCCTCCTCTGAAGAGTGTGAATTTTCTTCATTGGACACCACCTTATCCAAATTTATGTTTAACTCACTCTCTAGGTGTTCAAAATAATCATCTTTGAAAAGGTCCTTGGGATCTTCAACTATACCTTTGGTGGCCTCTCTTTGGTGTTTCTCCATCTCTTCAAATATTTACATAGTAGCATCCATATTCGGTGGCTCTTTAGGTGGTGGAGGGAGAGGTAGGCAAGTGACAATCTAGGCCATCAAGGCCTGAATTGTAGGATTCATGATTACTCCATAAACCTCAGTAGGTGTACCTTACATGTATTTCGCAAAGGCATCTGGAAGAGTGATAGGTGGCATAGTAATAGTGGAAACTTCAGGCATTGGGGCAGAGAGAAGGGGTAGTGGAGGTGGGAGCGAGGAAGATGACACTGGGGATGTAGTGGCCGAGGAGGAGTCGAATACCATTACTAGGGCCACTGGTGAGGTGGAAGCGAATTGGACTAAAATTTCCATGGTGGGTGGAGATGAAATGGGTAGTGCCTGAGATGCAGGAGGTGGAGTGGCAATGGTAGTAGTAGTGGTGGGAGTGGAGGTGGTAGGTGGGTATCACAATCACTTAGCTTCTTCTTCTCCTTCATGTTGGGGATCCTCCTCAGTTGTAGGCATCTCACTTACAAATCCCCTCGTTCTCTTTGCTTTCTTTGAAGATTCTCCCTTCGTATCCTTTTGTGTGTACACCTTGTGCTTGGGATTGCACTCGGGTGCATCCTTCCTTTTCTTCAATCTTGTTGTTGGAGGGGATTTAGGGGCCTCCTTTGTTGGTGCGGTATCTACTCCACTATCTGTTTTTCTCTTGAGTTCATCCTCGAGCTCACCATAAGTTAGCATAGTGCCTTACACTTTGAGCTAAGCAATCTAGGCATCTACCCATTGTCTGGTGTTGTTCTCAATAGGCCTTGTCAATATATCGAGGTCGGTGACCTCTTCTCCATCCCAGTCTATCAATGGTGGTAGCAAGTTGGCCACAACATTAAACCTATCATCAACGATATTATTATCTTCTTCTACCACTTGGTCAAGCATAGGGAACAAATTCACTGACCTCAGAAATTGGGTCATCAATCTCATGTAGTGCCTCATCTGCACCTCCTTATCATCTTGGTAATTGGCCTAGAAGTCTTTGACATGAGGCCAATGAGCATATTGTATTCTGACCCACTTCAATTTCCTATGGGTCCATTCTTCCTTGCCTTGTGTGGAGATCAAGATTGCATTCTACCAACTCCTTCTTTGAATACTGTGCCCACTGGGCAGCAGGAAAGACATACATTCCTTGCCCAAAGGTTAGGGGATATGGGATCCCCGCTCTATTCTTGTCACTCAATAAGGTGTGAGAATTCTGTAATTGTTGAGAGACCTCCAACAGGATCATGCAGTCGTTGGGGTAGCATGGAAACTTGTAGGGCCTATCAGAGAACCCTTCTATTCTAATGTATGTAAATTTTGGGAACTATATGAATAGATACCCAAACCACAGGATGAAGGCTCAAGTGCTATGTAAGACTCTTCTCTCAAAGTCTCCCCCAAGGAGTCTGATGATGTTCCCAATGAAGGAATTATTTACCCTTTGATATTCCTTTTTGAAGTTTTGTATTGTAACTGAGGGTAACGATTGTATACCTTGAGGTCTTATTTCCTTGGTTCAAGATTATTTTCTACAAAGAGTCCCTTGTACGAGAATTTCTCTGCTAGGAGGTACACTAGATAGGAGGTTATGTAGAACTTGGACATTTTCTTTATAGCCATAAGCTGATTATGCATGTTGTCATTGATGATCTTAGCTCAATGGAATTTTGTCTCACCTTAGATGATCTCCTCAATGAAGTGGAACATCCACTCTTCAAAGAAGGTAGTAGTAGGGAGGCCCATTACCCTACTCAGTAGGGTGACCAAGTCATGGTATTCTTCATGGAAATCACTTTTGAACAACTCTTGAGGCACCTTGGTGGCATTGTCCCTCTTTTCCTTCAACCAATGTTGGTTGATTAGTCTCTTGCATGCTAGACGGTCAGCTTTCCACATATTATTAGCATATCGCTTCTCAGTTTCCTCCATTACATTAAATGTGGGGATATGAAATGTCTTTCCCATGGATTTGGTGAAAAAAATAGCTAACACTCTACCATCATGGTCAATGATTTTTCTTTTATTATGATAACATTCTCAATATACCATCACTAATTTTGAAGCAACGAGTGCGGGTGGAAAGTTGACTTCCTTGGTGAGGCCACTTGTTCTAATTTTTTGTGCATTTCTAGTTATAGGGTGGATCATTACCCTTCGTGGGAACTCATTTATATCCACATGCCCAAGATTCGTATCTGACATGGAATACCTGGTGGAAGTGATCTTGGAGGTGCACTCCACCCCATGGAACTGATACTTCATTTGATCCTTCTCCTCCATTCCCCTCTATAGGTGTGTAATTTTATTTCCTTTTTCTTTCTCGGTAGACTTCCCTGATGGACCCATAGCAGATTCCATAAATTCTACATACAAAAATTAGGGAAGTGTTAGTTAAATCCTACAAAATGAAGTTCAAATCTAACAATGCATCTTTAGAAGGCCATAAATTCATCAATATTCATCATTTGAGGTTCACTTGGATTATTTTCCAGAATGCAAGCCTAGGGATGTAGGTTTCCCTAGGCTAGAGGCCGTTAGGAGTGATCGGGAGCAGGACGATGTTGGGGTCACCACAACCCACATATAGCTGCCTCCAACCACAGTACCGTAGTGTTAGTAAATAGATTGTCCCCTTCAAATAATTACATAAATGAATCAAATATTCCCAACAATGAAGAAAAATCAGTTACCAATAGCTCGAGAGATCGCTATTGGATTAGCGATTGTCCTATGAATTTTAGAGGTACAACTCCCTCTTATGATCTTCAAGGAATTAGAAAAACTAAGGTATGCTTTTAACCAGAAAGAAAAAAAGGACAAACCCAATATCTGAAAGAATCCTGATATCAGATGTAAGATACAGATAATAAAATATTGGCAAAGTCTAAATAATAGCAGCAAAGTCTAAATAATATTGAGCTTTCAAAAATGATCTCCCCCCCCCAATACTAAGAAAAAGATACAATATATATAACCTTTATTTCCCCCAAGAATTTTTAGTTTCATAACTATTCATCTTTAAAGAAGCAGTTATAATATGACCTTTCACATTCTAGTAACTCTCTCTTCAAAAAAATTCTGAAAAAAAGCTTTGTACGTCACAAGTGGGATTCCATGTACTTCCGCTAACTCAGGCGGGGTATGGTGAACTTTTGCTAACTTTCCACCTAGCAGGATTTTGAACAATTCTGCTTTACTCTCCATTAGGCGGGGATTTGTGAATTTTTCCTAACTCTCCACCTAGGTGGTGTTTCATGAACTTTTTATAACTTTCCACCCAAGCGGGACTGTGTATAATTTTTAACTTTGTAATCACCTCTTTGAGCTTGAAGATGAAAAATTTCATAACTTTCAACTGAAAGGTCTATTTTCCATGAAATTTGAACAATAAGAAGCATGAACTCTCTAGAATAAAACCTAGGAATCATTTTTTCTCCTGGATGCACAAATTTCAAGATCTAACATCATTTATATATTGCCATCCAAAAAAAAAAATTTAAAATCTCACCAACGATAAGGCATCTTGGCATGAAAATTTTCCACATTAGACAAAAAGAGGTTAGGATTAGATTTGCAAAAGGACTTTGCTCCAGCTTCATCAGATTTATTAATTGGTTTTCTTTTTGTGATTTGTCAAGCCAAAGGTTTTTAAAAGTTTAAAATGAGGGGGCACAAAAATTAGGTAAGATGCAGTAAGAATTTAGCGGTCAACGTTTTCAAGAAGGAATTTGGAATGTGTGGAAATAAACAAGGCTCTTGGATTCATATAATTGGTCATTATGCTTGTGCGGGCTTAGGGTATGCGAAGGACAAAGGCTCCAAAGTCATTTCAAACTTTTTCATTAAGCAATGGAAAATAGGGCACGATGCTCCGCAAGGAGAATTCCACAGTGCGGGACACACAGATTTCTTGGGGAACTTTAGGTTTATCATTGAAAGGTTTGATCAACTTGGAATCCATGGGGAAGAACTGGCAGAGAGTCGTTGCTTGAAGACTGTTAGGAATGACAATGGTGAGATGGTGGTCTACATGTAGTGGCCTATCTAGGTGGACCCGCAAAACACTTAAACTTAGCCACTTCATTTTAGATAAGCTTAGATAGTGGAGGAGGATGTAGGTTCCACCCCATGGGAAGAAGGTAGGGAACCATCATCGGCAAATGGAAATCGGGTAATGATAGGCCACAAATGGTGGCCTGCACAGAATGGTCTGCATGGTCACCAAAATTAGTCCTTTTGTTTAAGTCTTGAAGATAAATGACCTAGGAAAAGTTCACAACACGGGTGAATGATGTCACTTACTTGTTTGGAGCAGCGAAGGAGGTAGGGAGGTCTGCAGACGGACCCCCACAAATGTTAGCCCACATAAATTTTTTAACTCAATGCTTGGGAGGAACCTAGAATGGCCAAGAAGGTGGAAAAATCTACAATGCAAGAGGGAGCAATGGATGCATCATGAGGGAATGATGTTTATGGGACAGTGAGCCATAGACAACAACTCGTTAGGAATGACTCAGATATTGAGACTTAGTCACTTTTGCATTTAGCGGAAAAGGGCTTTAGCGGGGCTCATGATGCAGGAGGAAGGTGAGAGATGTTTTCTTTCCAACAACATCAAGGACATGACCTCTCACAAGTGATGGCCTGCATGAATGGACCTGTAAACGTGTGAAGACTTGAGTTTTTGTTCACTGCTAATCATTTTTGGTTCTAACTCGGCCAATGGCGGTAATGCTTCAGACCGCATGGATGTTCAAGCCATGTGAAGAATGGTACATGAGATAATAGGGTTTGCATGGTTTTGAGGGTTATTTTAAAAGGAATTTTAAGTGGGTTTCATGCAGAACCAAAATCACCAGGAACATTTCAAGATTTTCGTTAAAGATTTAACCATTTGTTTACAAACCCTAGTTATTGAAATTATGCATCTATCGGTATTGGATATGGGTATACCTAGAAGAGTGCAAGAAATTTAGTGAAGATCGCGTTCTTGATCCTTCAAAAGCTTATGTGGATGTAGCGGTTTCAATCTTTTTTTCCCTCTTCAAATTTTGAACTTAGTCGGTATGAAAATGACACACAATAAATGTAGGTATGGTGGCTAACATGGTCATTGGGCACGAGATTCAATGAACTGGCAGTGGGACGGGTAGGACTCACAATGTAGGATGACCCCATGACTTCACCACTAATTAGTGGTTGGGAGATAACGACGAAGCCAACTGTGGGTCTTGCCATGTAGGTTGACATCTTGGGTTAGCCATAGTTTCAATAGCAAAGTGATAATAGCATTGCACAGAAGGAAGCCCACAACTATAAACATACAAGGCTTGGAGGACGCCAGGGCAATGGGCCAAGGGAAACCTGCTTGGGATTTCGTGCAAGGGTAAAATACTCAGAAGAATTTGGGGTGGTGGCAAATTTTGGTCAATTGGAGCATGATGAATTTAGTGTTCCTAACCACTTTTTGCTCAAAATTAGGGGCATGCAAAACAAGGAAAAGGAAAAAAGTGACCTGATGAAGGTGAAAGGAGAGAGGGGGTCCCTATTCCTGAATGGGGCACGTGTGTTATAGGCACAACAAGACCAATTTTCAATTTTTATTCTTCTCAATCTACTTAAGTTCTTCTTTCATAGCTTCCATCCAATGTTCATCTTTACATGCTTCACTTATAGTCTTGAGTTCAATCTCAAAAAGTAAACACATATTAACTTTAACAACTCTAATTCTAGTTAATACTCCTTTAGTCTTGTCTCCAATAATCTAAATTTTAGAATGATTCTTCTATACATATCTAGGTTTCTTAGGTGACATCACCGAAGCATCTTCTTCTCTTCTTGCTCCTCATTTTCCTGTTCTTCCACAATCTCTTCAATTCTTACATGATTAGGTTCATCAAATTCATATCCATCAATTCCCATTAAATTCTTCACTGTCTCATCAACCTTGACATTTGCACTTTCTAAAATATTTCTCAGTCTTTTATTGAAGCATTTTTATGCTTTTCTTTTAGTAGAATATCCAAGAAAAATACCTTCATCACTTCTTGCATCAAACTTTCCCAAAGTTTCTCCATCTCTTTTGATATAGCATTTCCTTCGGAATACCTTGAAATACTTAATAGTAGGAATTCTTCCAAACCATAGCTCATAGGGGTTCTTTGTACTATTTTCTCTTGCTTGAACTCAATTGAATACATAAATATTAGTATGAATAGATTCTAATTTCTAATAAACTTATGGTAAACCAACCTCAGTAATCATTGATCTAGCAACCTCTTGAACTGTTCTATTTTTCCTTTCAACAACTCCATTCTACTAAGGAGTTCTCAGAGCAGATAATTGTCTCTTTATTTCATTCCCTTCACAAAACATATTAAACTCATAGGAGGTGAATTATCCACCTTTTACAGACCTTAATAATTTTATCTTTAATTTTACTTCATTTTCAACCATAGCTTTGAATGTCTTGAATCTATCTAATGTATCTAATTTCCATCTAAGAAATGTAACCCATGTATATCTAGAATAAACAACAATCAAAAGCATAAATTAACTTTCACCTTATAGACTTAGATCACTCTTGTAGGACCATAGAGATCTATATGAAATAAATCTAGTAGACTAGTAGTAGACTATTCCTTTGATCTATAGTGACTTCTTGCTTTCCAAACTGACAATTCCTACAGATAGCATTAACAAGCTTTGTAATTCTTGGTAAATCTCTCATGGCCTAAATTGTACTAATCCTTTCCAAGTTATAAAAATTCATGTGACACATTCTTCTATGCCATAACAAATAGTCATTAATTTGAGTCATAAAGCATCGCTCATCATCACCCTTAAGTTGATAGATATTTCCTTCAGATTTATTTCCTACAACAATTAATGTTCTAGATCCTTTCTAGATCTCACACCTCTCATCATTAAACACAAGATCATATCCTTTACTGCACATCTAACCAACACTCAAAAGATCATTCCTTAATCCCTTAACATAGTAGACATCATTAGTATTATGCTGGCCATCAAAACTTACTGAGCCTATCCCACAAATTTTAGCACCAGTATCATCTCCAAACATAACCAAGCCTTCATCATATTTTTCAAGCTTAAAAAAATTAATTTTATAACTAGTCATGTGATGTGAGCAACCACTATCAATAGTCCAATTGTTCATTTCTTATTTATCATGTAGGACAGAGATAACTATACCTTCATTTTTCTCCTTCTCCAAAGGGCTTTCCTTCACCTGTTTTTCAGAATTAGCAGAAGTAGGTTCTATCCCTTATAGCCAAGAACAAGCATTCATTATCATTATGATTTTCATACTTAGATTCTTCATCAGATATGCTAGCATTCTCATTCACATAATATACTCTATTAATCTTCTTTCCTTTCTTTTCTTTCTCATATTTTTGTTTGTTTCTCTTAGCTCTTTCTAGACATTTTGCAGCATAATGACCTATTTCTCCACAACTAAAAAATTTAAAGGGTAACTTACCTTCATACTGACCAAAGACTTTCCTCATCATTCTCACAAAGTTAGCTTCTATTTCATCAAATTTTTCTTCATCTAGATCTTCAACTTTTGTAGCCTTAAAAGCAGTTTTTGATTTACATCCATTCCTTAGACTCGGCTTCCTCATCTCATTAGATGTCAAAAGTTCCAACAATAGATCTTTAGTGTAGGTCTTATAATCTATACTTTGTTCAATATCACACACCTTCTCACTATAAGCATCAAGGAGAGTTTTAAGAATCTTCTTTACAATTTTGGTTTCATCTACAGTAGCACCAAGTCCTCACATTCTAGCCACTATCTCATCTAATCACTATACATAAGCTTTAACATTTTCATCTTCAAAAATATGCAGAAGCTCAAACTGTGTCTCCAAATTATGTATTTTTTCCTCTTTAACTGTCTCATCACCTTCATGCACCCTTTCCAAAGCATCCCATACTTCCTCTAGTCTTCAGATTCTAAACCTTAATCAACTCGAAATATACCAAACTGTTCTTCAAAATTTACTTCACCTTATTGTTCACTTCATGAGCTTTGATTTCATTAGTTGTGCTCGGACCATTAGTAAGAGGAGTGTAAGGATTCTTGTAAGGTTTCTCCACATCATATCCACAATACTCCAAATATTCTTCCATCAATATTTTTCATATAGCATAGTTAGTTCCATTGAACCTCAGATAATCATAAGTCATCTTTCTAACCATCCCATACCTTCCTCAAGTAGTTAAGCTCTTCACCAAGGAACCAAGCTTTAATACCAATTATTGAACAAGAAAACAGAGAGGGGGGTGAATCAGTTGTCATAGATTTAACATTTAATTCATTCACTAGAACTAAACCTTAACACTGCTTAGTAGATTAAACATTAAATACTAGTGCAAAAACTGAAAACCATCACATAAACACCATAACACTAGATTTACGTGAAAAACCCAATAAGGTAAAAACCATAGTGAGGATTAACTCACACCATAGAGAATATCAAAACCGATTACAAGAGGCTCACTACCTAAGAAATAAGGCTCACTACCAAAACAAGGACTCACTGTCCAACAAGGCTAACAAGGTTCAGAGGGCTCACTACCATAGAGATACAAAGAAGATAAAGAAGAATTGTTATATAGAGAAGAAAATCTCAATGCAACAAAGGATTCCACCATAATTCGCTCAATCCACTTGCAAACATGCACGAATGTTAGAATGCACCTTAGCTCACTACTTCTAGAAAAATAACATTTAGGCTTCATATTGATCTGCCATACTTGCATCACACACACACACATTGATTCACACTTGTCTCTATTCTCTTGCACTCTTGTCTCTATTTTCTTTGTCCTCTTCTTCGCTTCTTCTTCTCTAACTCATTTTTCATTTGTACCATCTTCAACTTTGAAACATATCCAAAGTCAACCATCCAAATTCAAATTCAAATTAGGTCAGCACCAAAAAATTCTAGGGTGGAATTAGAATGAGGGTGACCCAAACACACACTTCATTAGGACCATAATAGATCCAACACGCTTCACTAACTTTGAAAGTAGTATTTCACACAAGGTCAACCAAACTAGTGTAAAACACATAGAACAATTAAGCACAAACTTTCTAGATACCAAAATTATTTTCAATACAATCAAAATAAATCAACTTTAGAATCGCAAGTCATAAGACTTCATCAAAGAGAAATTCAGACCAACAATATTTCTCTTAGACCTCAACCAAAAACACAGAAAACCACAATTCACAACTGGTGAACACAACTCACATTGTACAATGAATCAACAACCAAAAATTAGGATATAGCAACTTCCAACAATCATGATCAACATATTTGAATGATACAAATATAGGAGAAAATCCAAAGAAAAACTCGAAGCAACTACTAAAAAACTTGCAACATATCTTCATTACAATTTTCTCAATATCCTTGCCATATACAACCAATAACCTGCATCCATGACATTAATGACAACAACAATTAGATGATAATGAATTGAATAGTTGACATCAATGACAACACCTTCAATCTTTCCATTCTTGCAATAAAGCATACGTGTTGAATTGTGGAATGGTAGATCAATTATATGTGGGATTTTGATAAGGGGGTGTGTTTGTGTTGAGTGTGTTACATGGTGTGTATGGTGGGATGTTTCAGTATTGTGGATTGAGTGGTGATAATGGTGGTGGTGTGTTGTATTCTCCTTATGGATTTTGATTCAAGACATTTTGTTGCAAATTTGTGTATGGTTGTTGTTAGTTATAATTATAGTCACTTAAAAATGTATTAATGGATCACATTGGCTAACTAACATCATTTCATCCTCAAACCCGTCCTCTTTTTTCTTGTTTAATTAAATAATCCTAATTATTTAATTAAATGCCTCATTTTCACCTATCAATCTAATTGACCTAATTAGGTTAATTCACCCCCTCTCACACTGACATTGTAATATAGGGGGATTCACTACTCACAATTTCTCTTCATTTAGAGAGCCTCACAGGGTGAACCGCCCTATACCACCTCAATGGAATAGCGGTGAGAGTCTTAAAATCCAAAAGAGTAGGTCATAGATATTTTCTGGACAAATTGATAAGCTCTCGGCCAAAGGATGTCAGTGTAGAATACGGATGACAGCGCGGCACACTGGCATCTCGTATGGACCAGAGAATGAGAATGTCTCAGAAAATAACAAAGTGAATGCTTCTATTCGATTATTAAGAGCTTATAGAATATAGGGAAATAATGAAACATGATAAAGTAACAGAAAGTGATAGAAAGGAAATAAAGTAAGGTAAAGAAGATAAGGAGGAGAAATGAAATACTTACGACTATGCGAGTGATGAAGCTTCCAGCTCGTGAGTGTCTTCAATACTTTCACACAAGAGAGAGAGAGAGAGAGAGAGAGAGAGAAATGGTTGGGTGGTTGTATAGGGGCATGCCTCAGTTAGACCCCATTTTGGTGTTCCCACCTCCACAAACAACCATATAGATAGAGAGAGAAAAGTAGAAATGAAGTAAAGATTACTTAAAGCACTACAAAATAGTGTTATGCTACTCAACCAAGTAATAGAGGAGAGGAGTGAAAGCTTACCACCTCCACCAAGAGCGCTCAAGGCTAATAGGGGAGAAAATGAGAGGAACTCAAGCCTCTACAGTAATGGTGTTTTGTTCCACACTTGCTCTACTGAAGAGGTGCAGTGTTGATGTTGTTGTTGTGAAGTGTAAAGTGTTTGGAGATTGGAGAGATGGTGGAGAAACTGCTTAGGGCTTGAGAAGAGCTTGTGAAGCTTGTGAATGAAGTAGAGAAGCTCTTAGAGATATGTGAAGGGATGTGTAGAAGATGGAAGAAGATTTGAAGAGATGGTAGAAGATCTAAAGAGAGATGAAATTCTTGTTCAAGGAATGAATTTGAAGGAAGGATGTAGAAAAATGGCCATATTCTAGTTGATTAGCCAAGGATGGCATTACAAATTGATGCCCAATGGGAAGTGTAACACCTCTGCAGGCTCCAGACGTGAGAATTTGTTAGGGACTTAAGCACGCTACATGGACATCTGCGTGTCGTGCGGGCATCCCTGATAGAAACGCCTCCACCAATGCTCAAAATAGGCACCAAGTGTGATGCAAGTAGTAGGCTTATGTGGAATTAAGCCTTTGAACTTGGTTTTCTAAGGTGGACAAAGGGAAAAATGGGAATTGCACATAGGGTGCAAATTCGCTCTTATACAAACATTTCATCCGATTTAATTAAATAATGAAAATTATTTAATTTTAACCCTGAGTCCTCTTATTTAATTAAATAACCTAAACTATTTAATTAAATATCATATTTCTATCTCCTTTTCATTAAATAAATCAATAATTTAATGAATATCCTCACATTCCTCATCTTGCACATTCAAATTTAGTTTTAATTAACTAAATGCTAATTTCCCTCTCATCCACTTACATAGTGAATATTCTAAAGGAATATTCTCCTATTTTCCTCCAAAAAAAGGTAATGATTACTCCAAACAAAATTTGAAACAACGTTTTAAAGTTGTTGCAAAGTGTGTTTGTTTGCATGATTGTGAGCCCTTGATCTTTTCTTGATCCATGTGATCTTTGATTCTCATCCATTGATGAGAATCTTTGATCCATGTTTCATCCTCCTTTCATTTGTGACCATTAATTGATCAAATCAATCTCATCCATTACTTTTTCATTTGATCTCCATTAAATCAATTATTTAATGAATATCATATAATTCCCCTAATTTGCATAATTGAAAATTTGTTTTAATTATCAAATTACCAATTCTTCCACTTGCAAGGGGATATTCCTCCTTTGCACATTCCTTCAAAAGGGGAACATTTCCATGGAATATTCCTTCCCCTTTTTGTACAATTAAAACTTTCTTTTAAATTGAAAAGTATCCATTTTTCCTCATCCATGAGAATATTCCATAGAATATTCTCTCTCCTCCAATCATTTGAAAAAGGGATATTCTTACTTGGCTTCTTTAGCAAGAAATTATTGTGACTTTTTGAGCAAGTTACCTTGTGACCTGTGTGTGCAGGTCAAAAGTGTGTTTGTTTGGAACTATACCATATAAAAATGGATCATTGAAATTTTCATAGTAATTTAGGTCTTTCTCCCATGATGCTTGACCCATTTTGCAATTTCAAAATTCAAGTGTTAGGAGTTTTCCACAATAAGCTTTATTTGCATTTTCTACAACAAAGTTGAAGCTTTAGGGCAGCAAACTAGGGGTTTTCAGGTCTTCAAGATCACTTCTTGATCAAGATTCAACATTGCAAAGAGTTGATGATGGATGAATATGGTGAATCATGGAGAAATCTAGGTTGAGGAGATGCAATTAGCCATCAAATCACACCTGACTTGTTTTCAAAGTGATTCCATCTTCCATCTTCTCTTTATCTTCAAACTTAAGGTTTGCATTATTTTTGCATGACATTTACATTCATTTCATATGTTATAGGGTTTCTAGGGTTGAAGTCTTGCATCATTCAACTCACATTTACACATCTTATTCTAACATAATAGAATAGGGTGTTTTTCATGTACTTCAAATTTTCCTAGTCTTTAACACACTTAAGGCTAGGGTTTTATGCATATTTTTATCCATTCAAGGTTTGATTACCCAATTAGGGGCTTGAGCAAGGAAAACCCCCCATTAGACAACAAAATTTAAGCTATTTTGTAGGTATTTTCCAATATCCCGATCTGGATTCCCATCAAGAAGTGTTGTGCAGGTGACAAGATGCAAGTCTGAGATCTGAGTTTGTAGAAAATTGAAGGTGGACAAATTTTCCATGGATGGTGATGAGTCCCTCATGAAGTGGATGAAAGATTTAACTACAGATTCCAGTACCCAAAAAGTAGAAACCAATTTCTAGGCAGAAAACCCTAACCTAGGACTAATTTGCCCAAGGTGGCGAATGAGTCCTAGTCAACCTAAAAGTCAAATTTTCTAGATTTCTAGAGTGCTTTCTAGTCTTTATTAGTCTCACAGGTGCACACGTTTTGAATTACAAATTTTTGCTTAGTTTCATTTGTGCTTTTGATCATATTTCTAAGCTTTTTGCAAACATCATTGTGTTTTCAAATATTACATATTTCATTAGTTTTGCATTAATAATAAATCAATTTCTTCACTTATTTGCATTTAGATCATTGCATTTAGTCTCAATTCCATCATACATTCCTTTATTTGAGTGAACCACCACAATTTTAGGGTTCTATCTCTCTCCTTTTAGTTGAAAGGTCCTAAGAGTGCAAGAGAACCACATAAAAGCACTCTAATCAGCCTCTTTCAATTTTGTTTACATTAGTTTATATTTTTAGTTCAGTTTTTACATACCTCACTGTGTTTTCAAACATTGCACATTTCATTAGTTTTTCATTAATAACCAATCAATCTCATCACTTAGCTACATTTAGATCATTCCATTTAGTCTTAATTCCATCATGCATTCCTTTATTTGAGTGAACCACCACAATTTTAGTGTTCTATCTCTCTCCTTTTAAGTGAAAGATCCTAAGAGTGTAAGGGAAGTGCATATAACACCACAAAATTGTTGGTTCATTTTGGTGAACCTGCATATTGAACACATTATCTTTTTTATTTCAATTGCATCTTGCATCCTAGGTTTCCTTTGCATCAACATTCAATTAGGTTTTGTTTTTTTATTTTCATCCTAGGGTATCTCAAATTGCATTAGTGAAAGAATCATATAGACTTCATTTTTGCATATCAACTCATTATAAAACTGAAAATCTGCATTTACATCTCCCTTTTGCATCTGAAAGACATACAAGTCATTTTAATTTTTCTGCAAAACACAAAAAATATCATACCTAGACTCATTCGCTACCCTGGGCGAATCAATCCAACTACACATTTTGAACTGCATTTTCAAACATTTTCTACACATATTTTGCATTACAGTTTGTTGTTATTACTTTTTCATACTTTCCTTATTTTCTATTTTATACACTTTCTTGCATATTAGTTTACTTTCATTCATTGTCATCATGGCTTTCTACTTTAATAAGCTTTGGAATTCATTGAAATCCTTAGTAAACATGTCCAATTATGGCTTTGGATGCGATCCTAATGACCTTGAGTTTCCTCATGCTCCTTCAACTCCAAATGAATGTCCTCCTCATGTTGTTGACATCATTGTAGAAGATGATGATAGCATGATCAAGTTCTTAAATTCATGCCTTGACAAACTTGAAGCCAATGTAGCCTTTTACCCATCCATGAAGTCACAAGATCTTCCCACTATTTCACCTCCTGACATGTTTGGTTATTTACATCCTAAAATGACTAAAGGACCTAAGTTCCCTCCCAGAGGTGGACCTAGTTCCTCTACATGACCACATCCTCACCCATTTTATGATAACAAATTGACACACCAATCAACCTTGAAGAAACATATGGAAAAGGCTTTACCATTTTAAGCAAACAAGGTTGTGACACAACAACCGAACATGACATTCACCAACTTTTAGAACAAAGACCAAAAAATGAAAACACAATAGGAGGATTAGGATATAAAGATCCTCATGAAAAAAAACCTCCTTTTGAATATTGGAGACTTTGAGATGATGGTACAGTGATCTCTTTGCTTCTCCCCCTAACTTGAATGCCCTTCTTCCACGTGAACATCCATTACCTGATTCTAATGATAAATATGCTAGGATCCCCATGGGCACTCTTCCTCCTTCTATCCATGGAAAAGGAGAAACTAGTAAATGAAAACTCCCTTACAAATTGAAAAAACTCAAGTTTCCTCCCCATCCACCACCTAAATGTGAAAGGAGACTCCAGATGCTCTGAAACAGGGGCCTTATACTCTTACCCCCTTCAAACAGGTTGGTCATCCATCCTAAAGACTCTAACATACCATATTGCAAATATCATCATATCCTTGGACAACAAATTGATGAATGTCAAACATTAAAGGACATATTGAACAAGTATCACTTCACTGATACCAATTGTTGTACTATCATCCCTTAAACCCAAATCTCTCCATCATGCAATAGTTGTAGAATTTCCTATTCTCACTATTGCATGATCCTTTCCCATCACCCACCTTGGCTCATTCTTGTCTTACATTCAGTGGGGGAAAGAAGTTGTTAGCCTTGTCCTAGTAATGCATTTGTCCTTGTCTCTTAACTATGTTATTCCTCTTTCGCTTGTATTACTTGAGATTGAGAAGCCAATAACTTAGATAGTGGTTGACTTACATTTGCATTACTAGCTCATTTTCCTTTTTCTTTGGTGTGCTTTCATGTATGTAGCATGTTTCCCTGTAATGTGTGTGTGATGTTCTCCCTCTCTTTGTGCACTTCCTCTATTTGTACCTCTATTCTTCTATATGTCATACATTGATTTTTCCTTTTTACATTGTTTTGTGTTTTTCCTTTTGGGGATGACGCAAATCATTGAGACACCCTATGTCTCTTCCATGTTGACCCAAATGGTCCCTTTTCCTTTTTTACTTTTTCTTTTTCTCGTGTTTTTCCTTTTGGGGATGATGCAAGGCATTGAGACCGAAATGTCTCCTTCATGTTGACCCAAAAAAATTTCCTTTTCCTTTGCTTTTTCATTTTCTTTTCGCTTGTGTTTTCCTTTTGGGGATGATGCAAAGTGTTGAGACCGCAATGTATCTTCCATGTTGACCCAAAATAGACTTCATTTTTCTTTTTTTTTTGCTCTCTTTGTGTCATTCTTCCAGTTCTATGTGTATTTGGGTAATTATGATATTTTTGAGCTCTTAAATCAAAACATTGCAGCAACAAACATACTGACCCCAAATCCATAGATCCCTTATGTGTTTGGAGTGTTTCTTTCTAGGGAGAAACCCTCCTTTTCTTTTTTTTTCTTTTTCATTTACATGAAGTAGCCTTACCTAGAAACATATGACTTGGTATAGGGGCTTTTTGAGTTGACACTAATGTCTTATTTTTCTTTTTTCTTTTTTTTCCTTTTCTACTTTAAAGTAATTGCTCAAGAACAGTGTGTAGCAATTCTTTTAAAGTGGGGGGCATACATTGGAATTATTTATTTACATTATTGGTTCTTAGTGTAGCCTTGTTACTTCATATGATGTGTTTTTCACTTTTTGGATGACATTGGGTGTGATGTCCTTCATAAGTGTGATCTATCTTAGCATATTATATTCCTCTTGGTGGCTTCATGTTATGCACTGCATCCCCTAAGTTGTGAATATACTATTATTTGATTGGTCATCTCTTGGAGACATTAGACACAAATTCCCCTAAGTGATAGACCGACCTTGCATGAACTTAACAAGACTCCTTTGAACACCGTTTACATTTTACATTTTTTCCACCTTGCATAACGCAACTTGCATGCCTACGGTACCATCCTACTTGTTCATGAGTTCTAATAATATGAATCTTTGCTTGTCTCATGAAGCATGAACTGATATTTTCCTTTTTGGTGCCTTGTTAAAGTTATTAGGAGGTATAACTTTGATATGGTTGAGTGGGAAGCCCATTCTGTGGCACAACTTTCCCCATAGCCACCTATGTGTTTGTGAGTGCATACCAACTAGTGTATGTTTCTCATCTTTTGGGCCTTCTCACCTAGTGGACCACCATGTGTTTTGTCGCCTCAAAGTGAGTATTCATTTTTATTTTTTGAACAAACAACCTAGATTTGATTCACAACTAGTTGAACAAACGATCGAAGCTTGATCCGACTTTTCCTTTTTCTCTTCCTTCTTTCTTTCTCTTTCACACATGTGTTACATTGTTCTTATGCTTATTTTTCCATGGGATCTTCATCTTGGGGGCTTGATCATCCCTCTTGATTCTTATCATTCCATCTTGCTAGCATAAGTCCATTTGGATCCTTCTTGATATGCATGGCTATTTTAGTGTGAGTTTAAAGCAAGTTCATCCTCTCACTAAAGTGGGGGCTAAATGTACCATAGAAAAATGGATCATTGAAATTTTCATGGTCTTTTAGGTCTTTCTCTCATGATTCTTGACCCATTTTTCTTTGATTTAATGTTGCAATGTAACTTATGCATTCACATTAGGTCTTGAATATTCAAATTATGATGTCTTGTGAAGGTGTTGTGAAGTGTTGTAGCAAATTTATACACCTTTCTAGACTCTTCTCATTATAATTCACCTAAAAAAAACCTTTTTCATCATTTATCAAGTCCTATTCTAAAGTGTTGTAAAGTATTGTAACAAGATTTCATGCTTTTCTAGGCTTGTTATCACTATTTACACCTTTCTTATGCTTTATTTGACCCCTTTATGCACTCATAAGAATTAATTAAGTGTAGTTTTGAATGTAAACCCAAAAAACAACATTAAATGCAACTTAATTCCCAACACCCACTTACAAACCTAAGGTGGGACCCATCTGCCATGGGTGGCGAATGAGTCCCTCTTGGCTCCAAATTCAAAGTAATTCAAATTTTCTTTTTGGTTTTTATTCAAAAAGACCTTATGTCGACCAGTGATGATGTATTATTGGGTTATTAGGGCATAAGAGTGTATAAATAAGTGTTTTTCTACCCATTTAATAGCTAATTCATTCACTAATTCATTCAAGCATTCAATCATCCATTCAATCATCTCATTCAAGCATTGAAGCATCATAACATTGTTGAATCAAGCATCTTGGAGCAGCCATTAACATATCTTCAGATTTCTTCAACAAGGTTGTGACTTTTGTATGCAAATTTTTCAAGAAAATAGGTGTTGAAAGGTGTTCAACAAGTCAACTAAACCCTAATTCAAGCTTGGAGACAACCTACAACCCGTTTTCTGTAGATTTGACTTTGTCAACCTGACAAGAAGACAAGTAAAGATCTAAAGCTATAGGTTTGACTTTTGAATTTGAAAATTTTTGGAGGAGGATTGATTCACCATCAGTGGAAAATGAGTCTCACTTGAAGGTTGAAAAAGTTGATTTTGTTAGAATCCAGTTCCCAATAGTCAAAAAGCAGTTTTAGGTGTTTTTATAAGTAGGACTGATTCACCAATAGTGGTGAATGAGTCCCACTGGTGATTTATAGTGATCTTTTCTAGTTTCTAGAACCTCCTAGATTCAACATTCAACTTCCAAGTGCACTCTAGTCAACCTCTTTCATTTTTGTTTACGTTAGTTTATGTTTTTAGTTCTTTTTTTTGCATACCTCACTATGTTTTCAAACATTGCACATTTCATTAGTTTTGCATTAATAATCAATCAATCTCATCACTTAGTTGTATTTAGATCATTCTATTTAGTCTTAATTACATCATACATTCCTTTATTTGAGTGAACCACCATAATTTTAGTGTTCTATCTCTCTTCTTTTAGGTGAAAGATCCTAAGAGTGTAAGGGAAGTACATAGAACACCTCAAAATTGTTGGTTTAGGAACAAATGAGAACCCTTGATTAAATATCATATTGCATTCTTAGTTGTTGATGAGAATCCATGATCCATGCCTCTTCTTCCTTTCATCCTTGATCGTTGATTGATATTTTTGATCTCAACCCTTCATTTCCCATTTGCTTTCCTATAAACAAAACATTATTTAGAGACAAATGGATCCATCTTTCAATTGCAAAATTATGTTGTTGAACTCGCTCACACTCACACTCATACTTTACTCACATTTAGCATATTTTAGTTCATTTTTAGTTGCACATTAGCTTTAAGCTTCCATTAATGACTTCCATTATAACATTGATTCATACATTTAGCTTATTTGTTAATTAGGATTTTAATCTTTTTAAGCTTGCATAAATTTAAAGTAGATCTGCATACACCCATATCAACCATCTTAGCATAAATCATGTTAAAATAGATTGCATAATTTTCATTTAGCTTTAAATCATGTTTTCATACACATATATCAATGGTTTCATCAGTTTTCTTTAATAAAACTGATTGAAACGAGCTCATTATCCAAGGGATTGGAAAAGGGTCATCATTCCACATCAATGCAACACCACTCCCCCAATAGGATAAGTTTCAATGTCTTAGATTAGAGGTTTTTCAAGCTTTCATGATTTAGAATGTTAGCTTTAATGGCTTCTTTATCTTTGTTTACACTGAATGATCTTATTGGGATTAATGCTTAATGGGTTAAATATGCCTCAAATTCATATGGATTGGGTGTAGTTAACCTTCACTATGTCATTGGTCACATTTTGGCGCTAGAAGGAGGGCGAACTTTAATGTTTTGGGTGTTTTTTGGAGAAATTTTGGGTTTTCTCTCTTAAATGCATGATTTTCCTTAATTTCTAATAAATTCTACATGACTAATCTTGTAGAAAGGTCGTTGGGTTTTGAAGATCTCATGTTTATCTTTCCAAAACATTTTATAATTTCAAAATTGATCAATATTTGAGGAAGTTTTCATTATCTCAAGTTGCTATCCATGATTAATTTTGCTGTTTTTTTTTTTTTAAATTGGGTTTAATCTCCTAAATACATGATTTTCCTTAACTTTTAATGAATTCTACATGACTAATCTTGCACAAAGGTTTTTGGGTCTTGAAGATCTCATGTTTAGATTTCCAAAACATTTTACAATTTCAAAATTGATCAAGATTTGAGGAAGTTGTCATTATCTCAAGTTGCTGTCCATGATTAATTTTTCTTTTTTTTTATAAAAAAATTTGGGTTTATTCTCTTAAATGCATGATTTTCCTTAATTTTTAATGAATTCAACATGACTAATCTTGCAAAAAGGTTGTTAGGTTTTGAGGATCTCATGTTTAGCTTTCCAAAACATTTTATGATTTTAAAATTGATCAAGATTTGAGGAAGTTGTCATTATCTCAAGTTGTTGTCCATGATTAATTTTGCTACTTTTTTTTAAAAAAAATTGTGTTTAATCTCTTAAATGCATGATTTTCCTTAGTTTTTAATGAATTCTACATGACTAATCTTGTAGAAAGGTTGTTTGGTTTTTAAGATCTCTCATGTTTAGCTTTCCAAAACATTTTATGATTTCAAAATTGATCAAGATTTGTGGAAGTTTTCATTATCTCAAGTTGTTGTCTGTGATTAATTTTGTTGTTTTTTGATTAAAAAATTTGGGTTTAATATCTTAAATGCATTATTTTCCTTAATTTTTAATGAATTCTACATGACTAATCTTGCATAAATGTTGTTTGGTTTTGAAGATCTCATGCTTAGCTTTCCAAAACATTTTACAATTTCAAAATTGATCAAGATTTGAGAAAGTTGTCATTATCTCAAGTTGTTATAATCTAATTTTCTAAAAATGTTTCTCAAACACTTGAAAGTATAAAATTAATTAGCTTTCAAAGTTAGATAAAATTGAACCAAACAACCTCACATTTAAAAAAAATAAATTATTTCATCTAATTTCTAACATGTCTCTAACTTCTTGTTTTGGTTTTTTGGGTTTTGCAGGTTTGGAAAATACAACTTGAAGAAAAGAAGCATATTATTATCATTTGAACTATAGTTGTAACAAGTTTTTGAACACTTTTGGGGAAATTATCACCCAATTGTAATGTTTTTTATTTCATGCTTTAAGACCACACTAGTTTTCAATTGGGTCTTAAAAATAACGCTCAAACGGGACTAAAATTGAACCCTTATTTCATCATTGTATTATGGGTCTAAAATTGAACAAGGAAACTTAATATTTTGTTTGGTGCATAAAATGAATTCATCTTTTCTTTGAGGGTTAAAATTAACAAGTTTTTGTTTTGTTTTGATTTACAAATCATTTTTATTGAATGCGTATGCAATTCTCTCGCACCACTCAGTGATCTTGAGAAACAAAAACATTCCTTAACACTTTGTATAATCACCTACATCTTTCAATTCAGATTAAAAAATGAACCCCTTGCTAGCATATGGAAAAGGTGTGGTGTGTGTTCTTTCCTCATTTCATGAAAACTGGGATGATCGAACTACAAACATACTTCCTTTCTATTGTTTATCTTTAGAGGGCCTACCTCCCTACTTTAAAAGGAGGGAATGACCCAAGCAGTAACGAGCTAAAGCCAAGCTCTTCCAAACTGCTATATAAGTGTGTGTTGAGATGAAAATTATGATCAACGAGAAGTGGTACATGATAGATCTCCCCTAGTACCTTTATGATGCAAAAATCCCTTGTTATAAGGGTTGGGAGACCTCTCAAGGGAGTTTACCATAGTATTCCTTGAATTGAAAGCCATTATTATGAACCATTGTTTAGAATCCAAAATCCTTAATACTTCTTGGTGCAAGAATGATCATTTTGAAGCCACCCCACATTTGTACTATTCATTGTTGAAACAGAAAAATCCTTAGGATCTTAGGATCTTTATGATTTTGAGATTTGGTGGTCCCGAGAAGTGTGTGTTGTGGAGGGGAGCCAATGTTGCCAACTCTCTAACTGTTCACATTTTCTTAGTGTTTGGAGAAATCTGAGTGGGGACTCAACAAGTATGGCCATTTTAGCCTAGGTGGTAAATAATTGTGAGTTAGATTAATAATTTTCTTGGTTCCAAAATGTTACAAAAAAAATTTCACAATCTTCCTCAAAATTTCAAACCTTTTGAAAAAACCTTGATACTACTACTTGTCCTAAGAATTTATTCTTAGAGGCTTCTAAATATTTTGGTTTACATCTCAATCCATATTTTCCAAAGTTAACCTAAGCAACTATGGCTTGAATTTCATCCTTTTCACAAAATGGACATTGCGAAAATTATGATGCTTTTGACATACACATTTAGTTTGGAAAATTTAATCAAGACGAGTGTTTGTGGTAAAATAAACTCACTTAAGAAAGATAATGGACAAATTGAACCCCACATGACCATTTTGCATTTGATCACTTTGATTGAACAACATGACGTTACACCCACTACCATACAAGGAAAACATTGCAAACATTGAGCCCAAAACCATTGAGTTCTATTGTCCAAATCATTAAGTTCCATTATCCAAATTCATTGAATTCTATTGTTAAAATCGTTTGTCCTATTTTACCAAAATCATTGAGTCCTTAGGGTTTGATCACTTTAGAGGTATAGCATGTTTCTCACTACCTTGGTCTTGGAAAACAAAGGTTCACTCTAGGTCAACATTGGGTCAAACATTTCACTCACCCTTCCATCAAATTTCATCCTTTACTTCACCAAACTTTGTAATTTTTTTGAAAAAACCAACACCTTTTGACTTAAACATTTATCAAACAAACCCCTATCTTAGCTACTCTGTAAGTGAAAATAATCCTTTTCCATTCATTTAGTTAAGTTAGTTATCATCTTTGGACTATTTAATCTTGAAGGTTACGAGTCTACCCTAAAGATTCACAAGTTCATAAGTATCCTTTATCCAAACATCAAATAATCAAACTTAAGTCAAAATTTTTGTCCCAAAATGTTTGCAAAGATCACTTCCCACATCATTCACTTTTTCATCTTCCATTATCACCATTGATCCAAAAATACTTAGAGCATCCCTTTTATCTAGATTTGAGTCAACTAAAGAGTTCAAACATTACAAATCTCAACATAACTCTCCCATAGGTGACCCACAATTTATAGTAACCACAAGATCACAACACAAGAGAATCATGGAGAAAACCAAAGTCACATTCACCTCAAGTGATCCAAATCCTCAAAAAATTGATCCTAGAATTCAAGTTACCCCATCACAACAAAAATCATCTCCATCAAGGTCATATGAGATAGAAGATTTCATGGAAAATCCATTTGGACTTACTAGGGAAGAAATCATGGAACATCAAGCCTTAGAAAATGTGGCTCCAATTTCCCCATCTTTTGTTGCACAATCATTGACACAAGGCTTGACTTCATCTATGATTCAACAAACTCCATCCTTTGTGCTGAGTCAACCCTCAACATCTATTCTTGCAACTAGGCTAGGAACCAAGCTTGGTCTCACTTCATGTCTAGGAATAGACACAACTTTGGCTATTCAAAACACAACTATTCCATTAACCACCAACCTTCCCCAAAACACAAGTTGGACACCAAGATTTGGAAAAACACTTACATTCCATGATACCACAAAAACCTCTACAATTCAAGCACATCCATCTTCATCCATCATCACAAATAAGCCAAGTGTGTCTAACGTTACACAAGGAAATGTGAACCAAGTACCTCAAGTAGGAAAACAAGTGAAATTTAACACTCTCACATAAAGTAAACCCTTGAAAAGTGGTTCCAACAACCCCATTGACACATCGAAACAAGTGGTTTCCCAAGCTACTCAAGTCAATCCACCATCCACATCAAACCCATCTATCATCGATCCAAATCAAAACAACACCATGGTTACAAATCCCATCAACCAAGGTAATACCTTGATCACACCTCAAATACAATAACAAAACCCCCTACACATCACTCAAGGGAACTCTTTCAATTAGTTACAAGGTTTGAATGTGTCATTACCATCACAATATCTAATGGCATCATAATCATTCCCCACAGTCCCTCTCACTATGCAAAATCAAATGGTACCTAAAACTTACACTCCTCCATCTCAATCCACCATCTTGCAAGAAATGTTGAACAAAGGGAACCTCCAATCTCTCATCAACAACCCACAACCCATGCAAAACATAAACACCCAAAAACCATCGTAGATATCTCAACAATCAAATGATCCTACATTACAAGCACATGCCTTAACTTTACAACAAACACAATAGGATTATCAACAAGTCGTCCAACAACAAAAAATATAGCAAGCAGCCTTAGTAGCATAGTAAAAACATCAAGCAACCTTAGCAGCACAACAACAACAACAACATCAAGTAGCCTTAGTAGCACAACAACAACAAGCTCAACAAGCGACCTTAGTAATGCAACAACAATAAGAACAACAACAAGCAGCCCTAGCAACCCAACAAGCCCAGTAATATGCCCAACAATAGTAATTGATCAGGCAACAACAAGGTTCCTACTATAACCCTCAACAAAACATCATTAATCCAAACATGTTAGGAACATATACACCCACACAATCATCACCTTATCCTACACTACCATATACACCATAAAACACCTTATCATATCAAAATCCTACATACAACTCATCCATCATCCCACAACACGCAATGTATGTTCCTCCACCAAACCCACAAGATGATCTAGCATCACAACTTAAGGGATTGTCACAAGAAATGTGGGACCTTTGGATGGGAAGGATAAAGAATCCCCATACATAGAACTTACGTCCCTATCCATTTGATTGAAACATCACAATGGTACCATTCCCTCTTAGCTTTGAAATCCCTAAATTCAATAAATACAAAGGGAGGGAAAATCTTGTAGACCACATCAAATAATTCAATGTCATGTGCATGGAGGTGGCCTATAATGATTCTTACTTAATGCACATATTCCCACGAAGTTTAACAGGTCCTACCATGGATTGGTTTTCTCAATTTCCTCCAGGTATTAAAAATTTCCAAGAAATCACTGATAAATTCATCGATCACTTCTCCTTTAATCTTGACATGGATGTAATCCTAGAAGAGTTGTACACTCTTAGAAATAAAAAGGGATAATCTTTTGCCAATTTCTTAAAATGGTGGAGACAAAGAGATAGTAAAAGCAAGTGGCTACTTCCCGACGAACAACAAGTGGGAATTATCATAGCAAATCTAGATCCAGATCTATCCTTCCACTTGAAAATGCAATGCATTACATCTTACAATGAGCTTGTCCCTAGTTCCCTTAACATCAAGAGAACCCTGATCTCACAGGGAAACACACAAGTGTATAAAGATAATCACCCATCCACTAGTTTTAATGACAAGCCCCACTATTGGGACAAGAACAAGAATGTTACTAGTGACAATGTTGTTGATGCAAAGGTGGTCTTAACTGCTCCTAGACAAGAAAACACCCAACCCATGAACATACAGCTATACACGCAACCAACAAACAATCAACTAATGATTAATGCTACAAACACTCAATGTGGACAACAAAGAACAAACAATGCTCCTAAACAACAATTCACTTCCTTAGGGGAACCTATGGAGGATGTAATGAAGCAGTTGATACAATCTAATCTTATCACACTCCTAGATTTCTCAAACTATCAAGAGCCACAAGTCAAACCTAGCAGTTATAGAGAAGATCATTTTTGTGAATTTCACCAATACAAAGTCCATAACACACAAAATTGTTTTAGACTAAAACATCTAATAGAAGATCTTATTGAACAAGGAGACATTCATGTCGATCAAAAATCAAGGAATGAAAATTTAAAAATTTATACAAACCCTATTCCTAACCATACAAAAGCAAAAGATTTAGGAAAGGCATAAACCTCTAAAAACATAAATAATACCCGTGATACAACAATGGGACATATTTATTTATCACAACATGAGGAATTAGACATGTATTAAGATACTATTTTAAAACAAAGTCCAAACCCATCAATAGTGTTTAGCACTATTTTATACCATAATGACATCAAGTGGATATCAGATTGTGATATATCTCCCACATATGACTCAATGATTGGGCATGTTGAAGAAGTTCCAAACAATCCAGAAATATACCTTGTTACACTCATACCCAAAAACTATTGTGAAGTATTTTACCGATGATGTATCATCCACCCAAGGATCATGTCAAGAGGAGGCTCTTGAGGATAACAAAATTTATTCTGAATTGAGTCAGGACCAAGAACCCCTATCCCCAGAGTTTCACCAAGAGATAAGGGACATCTTCCAAACCATTTTAAACTCCAAATATGTCCTCAATATCACCCCTGAGATGTTTCTTTCTAACGAACATATAGACATTCTTCATCCAAAACAAGAATCTCCCACTCTTGATATTCCTACACAAGAGTAAGCAACAGTCAAGATTCGTGATTCTTATAGTGATTGTGCATCATCGAAATATTTTGAGTCAACATCAACATCTTTTGAAGTAGTATCAAAAGATAATGATGCCATAGAACCATAGCAAATAGTACATATTCCTGAATAGTAGGAACCCATAGCAATATCATGTGTTCATGACAAGTCATATTCAATGGCTAAGGATCAGAGGATACATTATTAGGGCAAAGGATTAAGTATTAATAATACCTTCACAATGTCGAGGGCAATCTTGTCTACAAAAAAACATCAACATATAGGGAAAAAAGGATCCTTATGATGAAAATACTGTCAATACTATGACTAGTTGTATCATGAGTTGGAATTCACCCATCATCTCATATGCAAATTGGGACCAACATAAAAATAAAAAAATTCCTATCAAAGCAAGGTGAAGATTGTCAAATAAAATGAAGTAGTAAAGAAAAAAGGACATGTCAAGTCCAAATGGATACCAAAGAAAAATAAATAAAATCATCCCTCCAAAACTCTGCTAGTCAAAGAAACTATAGGTAAAAATAAAAAAGGGAAATGTATCCATCAAAAGAATCCTTAAATACAAAAGCAAGCTTCTCAAGCAAGGAACAAACTATATCCAATGGTTGGTCCAAATTCCACAAAAAGCTCCATTCCCACCCATCATCACTCATCTTCCCAAGTTTCAAGAGTCAAACATTCCAAACCATCAACCATTCCATCCCATATTCCTTCATGCATGATACCATACACTCCATTCACAATATCCAATTGTCACATTGACCATGTGTTGGCAACTACTCTTCATTATAAGGATTTTGAAGACACTCTATCACAATGTGTGCACATAGAAAAAGGTTAATTCTTGTATCCACAAGGTAGATTAGAGTTCTTCAAGGTTGCATGGATGATCCCACAATACTGCTTTACAATTTTTGGCCAAAGTAGACACTGAACTATTTTTTTCTAACTAAATCTTCACTTTCGGGCACCTGTAGTAGCTAAACCGTGAGGAATTTGAAGATGATGCAAACTAGTGATTTGTGAAATTTTGTGTGTAGATTCTAAATATATTTTTCTCAAAAAATTTGGAATTAGATTGCACTTCTTTTTCCATCCCCTTCGAAAACTAGTTTTTTTCTTTAGTAAACACCATTTTTAAGGAGTGATGCTCATCATATACAACATCATAACTTTTTTTCTATGAAGAATAAAATTCTATTTTTTTTAATTTAGATTTGTAACTACGATATCTAGTGCTTCCAATTGGTTTCATAATGTTTTATTAAATATTTTTCCCTTAATCAAGTTTCGAAGTCAAACCAATCACAACTTAGACGTAGGAAAACCATATACAACATAACTTTTTTATATGTATCGAAATTCATTTTTTTTGTTTGTTTGGATCAAAGACTTCAATATCTAGTGCACTAATATTTTTCAAAATTATTTTTTGATAATCTACTATTTTTCCACATGTGCAAAACATAGAGCTTTATTTTCAGTGAAAAACCTATGTTTAATAAAACTAAAAAATAAATACATAATAAAACCAAAACATATTAAAATTATATTCATTGGATAGCTCATTCCGAGGACTACCATCATCCAGTTGGGTTTGTGAAGTATCCTCCATTTTCATCCTCAACTCGAGCTTCAAAGGGAAAAATTCTAGAGTTTTTTGGTGCTAGAGGGGGAGAAGGGGGAAAAGGGGGGTTCGAGCAAACCCCCTTTCTACAACCCTTTCCTTTTGGTTTTTTCTCAGGAATGGTGGGACCCAACATTTAATGGGTTTTCTCTAAGGGGGGCTTTAGTGAACCCCCTTTGAGTTCACTCGAACTAGATGTTCGTTCAAACCCCCAAAAACTAATTTTTTTTGCATGGGGGCATTTTTGGCAACTTTTCCTTCCTCACTAGAATTGTAAACTAGTTTGTGGGTTTACCCACATTCAAGTTATCGTATCTTAGCAAAGAAACTTCTTCAAGTAGGATATTGCTGACACGTTATGGTAGTGGCCTCTACATTAGTTCCACCAAGTGGTTCAACATGAGGGTAACATTTCCAGAAAATCATAAAAAAATAAAAAAAATGATAAAAATGATAAAAATACAATAAAAGGATTGAATAAAATAAAGATAAAAATCATCCTCCAGTGAAAACCACTACTGTGGTGCTTTGGGAAAGTACTATGATAAAAACCTGGCAAACAAGCATCATGAGTAGAATCAAGTGTCTATATGATCCTTCTCAAATAGAAGCATCTCATCCTTGTCATGATAAAAATAATGTTCCCTCCATCCATCCAATACAAATTTATCCATATATTCCACTTTATCTTGATCTTGAAAAAGATTCAGCATATACTTCAACTCTACTCATGGAAAACTTTTGACAGGCTCTTTACCATTTTATCTCATGAAGTCCATAGCCTATATCTAGCATGCTAAAACTCTGTCAAAACTCTTCGCTTATACATTACCTATCTTGGTTATCCATTACATTATGAAGAATTGCTAGACACTGGGGGTAGGTTATTGCACTCTTGTTTTCAAATAAATCTTGATCCATTTCTTATACCTCATAATGTGACATCGACATCATGATCTAGGTATCATTTTCCTCAAAATCATATTGAAAATCCCAAAAACATTCATAAAATCTCATCAAAATCCAAAATCACTAGCCCATGGCACATATTGATGAGAAGATGTTCCTTATCAAGCTTTATCTTTTATCAAACATCAATCCAAATAATCCATATCAGTTGAATCTACCTTGCACTTTAACATCACATCAACTCATTCCAACAAACTTTGTTCCAAACTGAGCTTCAAAATCTTGATCAATCTTATCCAATCAATCCATCATCATCTCAAGATATCCTTCCCAATCCTTGTGTTGCTTAAATACTATCCTTGCATTGTTGTGTATCCTCAACAATGTTATCATCATCAATAAGATCAGTTAACCCTAGCTTGGTTTTCAATAAAATCCCAAAACAGATCATTGAAATTGCCATATCCATACACTCATCAACATCGTACAAAAAATCTAAAACACATCAAAATCCCTAAAAATTTCGACCATCAAAAATCCAAAAAACAATACCCTTTTCAAACTACGTCATCTCTGAACTTGAACATAGGAAAGGCCATCATTGATGTGCCACTGAGACACCCTAGGTCAGTATTTTAGGAGTCTATCATAATATTCTAACATTCCATCACCTATGCATTTCTCATCTTCAATAAGTCAAGTCAGTCAAACTACGTGGTCTCTACATGTATAGCGTAGGCAAGGCTTATCTTTGATCAGCCCCCAAGGCCCCTAGAATAGGTATTTTAGGTTAGGTTCTTGGTTGAATATTCTCTTGAAATTCCATAAAAAAACAAATATTTGAGAAACCCTAAACATTCAAATATCAAAAAATCCTTAAACATACAACTATTGGAAAATCCCTAAAAATTCAAAAATCTCAAAAACTCCTAAACATCCAAATATTCAAAAAACACCTAAACATCTAGATAACATAAAATTAAAAAAATATTGAAAGTTTCAAGAAAACCCTAAACATTTGAAAATCTCAGAAAATATCAAAAACATTAGAAAACATTCAAAAGACCTAAACATCCTCAAAAAAATTCAAAATACCAAAAACATTGAAATATTCCAGAAAATCCAAAACCACCCATCCCATTTCGCTTTCACCTATAATAACAATCCATCCATAATAAATCAAACATCACCTTCAACCTTTGGAAAAACACATAAAAAAAGTATCGCAAGTCATAAAGTGAGAACCTAAGTGTCAAAATCTAAAGTCTAGATCATAGGTAAACGAGTCAATGAAGTTTGTATCAATGGCTCATCATAGCATCATCATCCTAAATCAAACCATCTAATCAACATGTGGGTAAGTGCACAAAGTTGATTCCATGAAATGTGGAAGTTTTTCCCTTAGCCAAAATAATGAAATCAACATTGTAAAAATGGGTTTCTGTTTTTTATAAACGGGATCCTAATTTTTAAAAATCAGGATCCCGTTTAGCTTCGGGATCCCGAGCCTAAATGTCAAATGAGATCCAACTTTTTAAAAATTAGGATCCCATTTGTTAAAGGGTCTCGAAATGACGGACACAGAACGAGATCCCGATTAGTACAAAACGGGATCCCTATTTATAAAAATCGGGATCCCATTTTGTAATAATCAGGATTGCATTTTGTAATGGTATTTATTTTTTAAAAATGAACAAAACTTCATTTTCACTATGCACGGGATCCCAATTTGGTGGGAAACAACGACTACAAAAACCAGCCTCCAGGTCTGCTTCCACCCCCACTTTTTAGCATTTTTTCATTTTTTTATTGAAATTGTCAATAGAAGAATTGATTTTAGTATTTTTTTAATTTATTTGATATTTTAAGCATTTTTTTTTGTAACAGTAGAAATGAGGAATTGTAGAAATAGATGAAAAAATGCAATGAAACCTAAAGATATTGAATAGAAAGGAAAAAATGAACCTTGAATTGTATTTTAGAAATGAAATTTAGCTTTTGAAACCTAAATTGTTCAATCAAACCAAAAAAAAATGCATTTGAAAACCCTAATTGAAAGGAAACAAAAAAATTGCATTTTAAAACCCTAGAAATTGAAATGAAATAAAAAAATTGCATTTGGAAACCCTAATCAAGCATTTTGAAACCTTGAATTCAAATCAAACAAAAAAAAATTGGATTTGAAAACCCTAGTTTGAAATGAAACAAAAAAATTGCATTAAAAACCCTAATTGCTTAGATTGAAACCCTAAATTGAATTGAAACAAAAAAAAAATCCAAAACCCTAAATTGAAATTGAACAAATCATTTTGATTTTGAAAACCCTAATTTTGAGCTAAAGAAAATTCATTTGCATTGCTTAAATGTTTTAAATTTCATTTGCATTGTATGGAGAAAACAATATGTTAAACTTTAGTTTCAATGTCAAATTATAATTAGATTAGAAAATGATATGCTAAAGAATAGTTACAATTCATAATTTTTATTAATGTTTGTTTGCAAATTTAGTTAGCAAATTCGTAAATCCAAGTGTACAATCCATTTCCAATTGTCACTTAATTAGATAATATTCAACATTCATTTCTATTTTATGTTTTGATCTCTCTTAGTCATGCCTTGTTTCCATTTCTTGTTTGCATGTGTTGTCTGTTGTCTTTTGACAATCTTAACCCTCATTCTAGTCAATTACTTGTTAATTAGGCTTCTAGTTTAGTCTAAAATCTCAATTTGCACTAGTTACCTAGACACTAGAAGAATCTAAATATTTTTCTTTTCTTTTAGTTTCTTTCAATTCCAAACAATCAAAAATAAAATACTTGATTCAACATTAACTAATTTTATATTATACATTTTATATCATAAAATTCATTTAAGTGGGAAATATTAATGAAAAAAATGTTAAATAAAATAATCTTATAGTCAATTAAAAAAATATCCAATTAAAATATACATCAAACTCAATCTTAATAATATATAATTATGTGTTTCTATTATGGAAATAGTCAATCTATTCATAAAATAAAATATATTCATAAACTAGGCACTAAATTGCAAGTCCATTTTTCCAAGGGCCACCCAAACTTCACCCTAAGTTCCCTAAACCCTAAACCTTGAACTCTAAAATCTAAACCCTTAACACTAAAGCATTCATTTTGTCCTAGGACCTTAAAATGAAATTTGGTTGCCTTAAGCAACTCCACCAAATTTTATTCCCTTAAGCCACATCATTTTGTCGTAGGACCTTACTACATAGATCCCTTTAAGCCATCCTATTATCCTAAACCCTAACACCATCATTTTTTCCTGGGCCCTTAATGAAATTTGGTTGCCTTTGGCAACGTCACCAAATTTTATTCATTTGAGCCATGTCATTTTTTCCTAGGACCTCACTAGACATAAATCCCCTTAAGCCATCCTATCACACTAAATCATAAATCGATGTATTAAGGGGTCCTCATATGACATTTATTAAGGGGATCAAAGAAGTTCTCAAAATTTGGTGAAGTTGCCCAAGGCAACCAAATTTAACAATAATAAGATTGTGCAAGATTATAATATGAATGAGATTTCATGATCTAGGCTGGTTAGTTGAAACAAGAGCTACCTCAATCAACTGTTCCACATGAAAATGTTCTTCACTAACTTGCAAGTCCATTATATTCCAAGGGACACAAAAAATTCACCCTAAGTTCCCTAAACCCTAAACCCTAAACTCTAAAATCTAAACCCTAAACAATAAAGCATTCATTTTGTCCTAGGACCTTAAAATGAAATTTGGTTTCCTTAGGAAACTCCACCAAATTTTATTCCCTTAATCCATGTAATTTTGTCATAGGATCTTACTACATAGATCCCCTTAATCTATCCTATTACCATAAACCCTAAACTCTAATTCTAAACCCTAAACCCTAAAGCCATCATTTTTTTCTTTTTGGTTTCCTTGGGAAACTTCACCAAATTTTATTCACTTGATCCATGTCATTTTGTCCTAGGACCTCACTAGACATAGATCCCCTTAAGCCATCCTATCACCCTAAACTGTAAATTGATGTCTTAAGGGGTCCTAATATGAAATTTCTTAAGGGGATCAAAGAAGTTCTCAAAATTTGGTGAAGTTGCCCAAGGCAACCAAATTTAACAATAATAAGATCATTCAAGATTATAATATGAATGAGACTTCATGATCTAGGTTGGTCAGTTGAAACAAGAGCTATCTCAATCAACTGTTCCACAAGAAAATGTTCTTCACTAACTTGCAAGTCCATTATATTCCAAGGGACACCAAAACTTCACCCTAAGTTCCCTAAACCCTAAACCCTGAACTCTAAAATCTAAACCCTAAACACTAAAGCATTCATTTTTTCCTAGGACCTTAAAATGAAATTTGGTTTCCTTAGGCAACTCCACCAAATTTTATTCCCTTAAGCCATGTCATTTTTTTGTAGGATCTTACTACATAGATCCTCTTAAGCTATCCTATTACCCTTAACCCTAAACTCTAAACTCTAAACCCTAAACCCTAAATCCATCATTTTTTCTTAGGCTCTTAATGAAATTTGGTTGCCTTGGGAAACTTCACCAAATTTTATTCACTTGAGCCATGTAATTTTGTCCTAGGACCTCACTAGACATAGATCCCCTTAAGCCATCCTATCACCCTAAACCATAAATTGATTTTTTAAGGGGTCCTACTATGACATTTCTTAAGGGGATCAAATAAGTTCTCAAAATTTGGTGAAGTTTCCCAAGGCAACCGAATTTAAAATTAATAAGATCATGCAAGATTATAATATGAATGAGATAAATCATGATCTAGGTTGATAAATTTACGGTTTAGGGTGATAGGATGGCTTAAGGGGATCTATGTTTAGTAAGGTCCTAGGAAAAAATGACATGACTCAAGTGAATAAAATTTCATGAAGTTTCCTAGGACCTAAATGAAATTTGGTTGCCTTAGGCATCTTCACCAAATTTTATTCACTTAAGCCATGTCATTTTGTACCAGGACATTACTACATAGATCCCCTTAAGCCATACTTTAGGATTTCTTAAGGTGTCCTAATATGACATTTCTTAAGGGGATCAAATAAGTTCTCAAAATTTGGTGAAGTTGCCAAAGGCAACCAAATTTAACAATAATAAGATCATGCAAGATTATAATATGAATGAGATTTCATGATCTAGGTTGATCAATTTATGGTTTAGGGTGATAGGATGGCTTAAGGGGATCTATGTCTAGTAAGTTCCTAGGACAAAATGACATGTATCAAGTGAATAAAATTTGGTTGCCTTGGGCATCTTCACCAAATTTTATTCACTTAAAATCCATGTCATTTTGTACTAGGACCTTACTACATATATCCCCTTAAGCCATCCTATTACCCTAAAACCTAAATCCTAAACTCTAAACCGTAAACCCTATAACATTCATAAATTGTCGTATATTAATAGTTAATTGTATTTTCATTCAAGTAACATTCCTTAGACATAAATGAGGCTTACATATTTTATAATTTGTATTCAATTAGGCCATTTATATTGAATGGTTTAAGGGTATTTCCTAAACATGTATCTTACATTTTAAAATTACAAATCTAATGCAGGTTCGCTCATATCTTAGAGATCACATGGATTGATTCAATAATATTCGTAATCCACCTCCACACCATCCATCTTCACCACCTTCACCTCCACCTCCACCCACTCCACCTCATACCCCCCCACCTCCACCACTTGAAATCAATGGTTCTCATTTGTAAGCATGAATCAATGCTAATGTTAAAACCATCCAAGATCAAATTAACATTATTCAAAATAAAGAATGTGTCGCACCACCTATGAGGATGTTTGCATCTAGGATACAAATAGTTGTTTATGCTATCAGGGCTATGGATGGGATCTTAGATGAGCATCGACAATGGCTAGAGGAAAGGAGAACTTCCGATTCTGAAAAGGAAAATGCAAAGAAATGAAGAGATGCAGTAGAGAGCCACAATAGATTCTAAATTAAGATAATGATCTTAAGAAGTTATGAATTTATGAATTTGGTTCGATGGATATTTTGTGTGATGAATTTATAAACTTGGTTGGATGGATAGTTTTAGTGACGTGAATTTACGATTTTGGTTCTAGATGGATATTTTTTAGTGACATGAATTTATGAATTTGGTGGAATTTATGAACTTATAATGATGAATTTATAATAGTATATGTTTTATGACTATCTACTAGATCATGATTTCTCCAGTTGGAAAATTGTAATATATATATATATATATGCGTTAGACATAAAATGAGCTTTTTGTGAATGTTTCAAGTTTATTTTTTAGTATGTACACATGTATTAAAATTGCTTATAGTTCTTAAATTTTGAAATTTGTATGTATGTACATAGTTTAGTTTAATGATGTATGCATGCCAATTATGCATCGTATTTTTTATTTTAAATGTATGTACATGTCAAATTTTGAATTTTGTATGCACATGCTCAAGTTCAATCAATTTATATGTATGTGTATGTATATGTATGCACATCCTATTTAAACAATGAGCCAACCAATATTCTATTTGCTCTTCATTCCCCTTAGGTGCAACAATAGCATACACATGTCCTAAAAGAAAAATTTGATTTAATAACTTGCGCATATCCATATAAATAATTTAGTATTACAAAATAACCTAATAAAGTGAAATAAAATGAAATAAATTGAATTAAATTACCTTCTTGTACAAGGTGTGAAGCACAGTCATAGTCTTCAAATGCAAACACTTGATCATTTTATTAAATAGTTCTTTCATATTTATCATGTGCTTGTGCAGGTGTCAACGATCTTTGCTCCCACTGTTCAACCCATTCTGTATTTTCACATGCTTCCCAATCTCCTAAGATACAAAATTGGCAAAAACTTGCAAGCTCCCTTGTCTAGATAGTCCATGTGCTTGTTGTCAAACTCCTAAATGAATGCCATTTAGTAGATCCATTGATTGTCTCACAGTCAACTCTAGTTACAATGTTCTCTTCTTCAACCAACCAAAAGAATCGGTGAACTGTAGAGTACTCACTCAAACCAGGTGCAGATAATCTTGTATTACACCAATCCACAATCCCATGTGCATCTTTAAATTTTACTGAATCCTCACATTTTAATTGTTCTCTAGCAAGAATTATTTTGACACACGCATCAACTCCATCATGTTCTCTTGTACCATGCCCAGCTTCAAGAAAACTCCATATATGCTAGAAATTAAGTTCCTTGTGAGCCCTACTTAACCAATACAACATTCGAGCATTCTTGAACTACCCCATACAATTATCTGACCATATGAGGTGTTCATTCATCTGGATTCCTCTTTCTCTTAAATTTCTATAAAATATATTGAAACAGTATTGAACAAACTCTTAAGAGCGTAACTATTTGTCACTCGAATAAAAATGATACTACCTCAAAAAATTTCTATCATCCTCAATGCTATCATCTACATGTCTACAAACAATGTGGACAAACATAGCTACTTGCACTGAATTATAATACTGTGATTGAATTTCCTCGTGTGGAGCTAGAGTATGATTTTCTGCAAAATCAACCACTAAAAGTATAGTACCAATTGGAAATGTGTTTCTACATGTGCAAAATTGGCCATCAAGCCATCAGGCATGTTGAGAGTGCATGACATGTTTTAGTACAATCTTATTCTTAAATTCACTCATGAATGCATGCACACTAACTTTTTCTGTAACTAAATCACAACACTTTCCTATTTTTCCATCTTTTAAAGAATAGTGAACATTCTTAAATCTTTTAACATCTACTAATTATTGTCCAAAACCATTATCAACACTTTCATGCATACAAATTCTTAAGAATGAAATATTTCCACAGTTAATGCATTGTCTAGAAATACAAGAACTTAAATAAAATAATTTACCATTAGATCTTTCACAAAAAAAACTTGAAATAAACTCCCTTATTGCTTCAGGTGGCATATTAATACCACATTCCTATATAATCATGTTAGTATGCAAGGTACAATGTATATATCGAAAAACATCATAAAAATAACGAAATTGAACATGTGTTTTACAACAACAAGATATTCGTTGCTTATTGATTTTTGCATACCAGGGTTTACATTTTTCAAAAGACCTTTGAATTATTTTAATATTACCAAGTAACAATAAATCACCACAAAAATTTCTATAAAATTCAGTTTGTGTTGTATCTACTAGTTGTTTTGGGTGAGGATCGTGGACTTTGGACCCCACCCTTAATTTTAAAACATCTCTAGCATTAGATGAAACTCTAGTATTATCATGCCAATATTTTTTTATCAAAGATTTAATTTCAACATTCAATTTCATATCAGATCTCGAGAAATGACTACTGAAACTCCAACATTGGTTGATAGGATCATTTTCTATACTTTCTCTTCTTTTTGCCGCTCTTAGCAATGTTTTATGATGTATTTTTAAAATTTCACTAATATTGCTTATCATTCTTTTATTCAAAGTTTATTTATTAACTATAGCAGTTGTTATAGCTCTTCTCAAGCTGCATTTTTATCTTTAGATTAACTATTTTTCTCAATAGATTGAATGGCACTAGCAACAATAGACATAGCATGTTTTAATGATTGATCTTTTCTTTTTGGTTTAACATAAAAGCCTAATATTTTCATTAATTTCCTCATTTTTTGCATTCTCATCAATTGCATCATTAGTTGACATTGAAATACAATTTTTTTATGATAAAAGAATTTGTTGTATATTCTATTCACTTGTGTTCTTATTTGCCTCCAAGAAATTTGACTAGGAAGATTATCGAAAACACCACTTTCAATTTTAAAAAAAAAGTATTTTCATTAAATTCAACATCACATTCTAGATATTCATCTTCATTTTCATTTTCATTTGCATTTTCAACTTCAAAATGATTTACATTTTCATCTTCATTTTCATCAACAAAATAGTTTTCATTTTCATTTTCATCAACAAAACAGTTTTTGTTTTCATTTTCAACAAAAAGATCATTCTCATTTTCATTTGCAACAAAATATTTTTCTTTTTCATTTTCAACAAATTCTATAAAAGTTTCATCTCTCTGAATTTTATCAATATCAACATCATTAAGTCCAACATCTTGTAAAACTTCGACATACGAATTTACCATTTCACCAACATGTGGATTTGAAGATGTATCTGGATTTGTGCATATTGAAACATTATCCATAGCATTGAAAGAGGGATTTGAAGACATAGTAGGAATTGCTTGTATAATCATATTCTTCTCCAAATTGACTTCTTGCAAATTAGCTTCATCTACAACCATGGTCTCCTCAATGTTTTCATCTTCAATAGTTGTGGAATTGGATGCTCCACCATCATTCATTGTTTTAATTCTGATTCTTCTTTCTCTTTGTCTTTGTTTCTCCTTCTCTCTATTTGCTTCAACTTCTTGAGGAGTCAATGTCTTCCTCCTCTTATTACGAGCTTTTGAACCCATGACTATAAAATTCTCAAGCACAAATGAATGTCAATAGTGAAATTCTTCAAAAAATTCAATCCAAATTGGAAGTTGAAGACCTATAAGGACAAAATTCTTCCTTTTGTGTCCCTCAAAACAAGTAGAAAACTAGCACAATTCCACTTTAAAAACTGTTTTCTTCATGTCTCCTTTGAAAAATTCAATCCATATTGCAAGTTGAAGACCTTTTGTTCCTCCAAACAAGTACAAAACTAATACAATTCCACTTCAAAAATGGTTTACATGATGCCTCCTTTAAAAGAATCAATTAAAAATGCAAGCTCACCACCTGTAAAGACAATAGTTGATGAAAAATAGCGCAATATGTCACACTCAACCATACATGTGAAGTTGCAAACTTCACAGTAAATTTTGTCAGTAAATTTAAATAAAACAGTTAAAAACAAACGAGATCCCATTTATATTAAAAACTAGATCTCGTTTTATAATCAGGATCTTGCTCCCCAATATTAAATGTGGGGACCATTGACAAAGGAACGAGATCCCATTTATAAAGCGGGATCTCGTTTCCCTGTCAATGGTCACCACATTTAATATTAAGAAACGAGATCCCGATTTACAAAACGGGATCCTGTTTCTAAAAAAATGAAATTGGATTTGTTTTGTGGTCGGGTTTTTGGCTTGTATTTTGGTTCAGCAAAATCATTGGGAATCTGAACCCAGGCCTTCAACCTAGTTTGACCTACAAGTTGAAGCTCCTAACAATGTCAGAGAAAAATACCGAGTTTGGACATATGGCTGATGACTTTTTTTGCAGAATCTTTTGACGAAATTAAAACCCATTTTAGATGAGACAATGCAAATTCCAAATATGTAATTTTTTTACAATTGGATTATTTTTTCTATTTCTCAATTAATTTATGATGAAACTGGTCCATAAACTTTAAATATCAGGGTTTTTTTACTATTTTAATAACTTTTGATCAACATAACATTTTGACAAACATATTGCACAAGATTGTACTTCAAAAAATTCTTTTCAATTTAAAAAAAATTAAAAAAAATGATAATTTTAGGTCATCTTATGTGTCGTACACGACGATTTTTCAAAATGACAAATATTGGCTCATAAAAATTTAACAAAAAAAAATATTCAATAAAAAATTACAAAAAAATATTAAAAACGTGCTTTAGTGAGTCACAAATATTTTCCCAAAATTATTTAGAAAAATACAATAATTTAGGTCAAAATATGGATGTTGTACATGTGCATGGTATGGTAAAAAAAAGTGACTTTTAAACAGTGGTTTTTAGAAATGCCTATTGAAACTCAATTTGTACCATCAGGGTATTGAAATAAATTAGATATTTGGAAACTAGACTCTGAGTACTACATTTTATGATTACTAACTTTTTTGAAGATTCCATCTCTAAGTGCTTCAAATTTTAAGGTCAAATGTGTCAAATTCTGAAAATTAGGGAAAACACTTCCACTTTTTGGCCAAAAAGTGGACTCAACTTCTTACCAACACCCATGTGCTAGGATGTATCCTTCCTGCAATGGACATCAACATTAGAAATCACCTTAGCTAAATTAAAACTAGCAAGAGATATAGATAACACTGATTGTTTATCTTCGATCGTTTCTTATGATTTATCTTAATGACCCATTTCAAGGACCTCTCGATGATGGTCTATCAAAAATATTTAGAGAGAAAGGAATGGGGCATCAATCATTATCTTTCATTTGTTGTGCTTGTGGATACTCTTGTAAAATAATCTTGGTGCATACTTGCTTGGTTTTGTGTAGGGAGGTTGTTTTGAGTATGTTGTTGACTATTGCATATGCTTTGGTATGATATATTCTAAGCTTCTAACTTACATTCCAACGAGGTTTCTGTATATCAAGGTGTGAACAAAAACTATTCTATTTGTTTGCAGAGTCAAAGTCCATCACAGTAGATACAACGCCATCTTGGTTTTCAATACCTTGATGCATCGTGTCTATGTGTTATATCAAAAATAAGGAATGATGGAAAATCCCAATCCCAAGATATGATCAAATCATATCATCATCATGCATATATCATTACCATCTCTAATAAATTCTTGGTGGATCATGGACTTGTTGGACTTCTAAATCAATCTTGAAATCATGAAAGTTCAATCCATTCATCTTATTTTTCTTATCCTTCTATCTTTACTAACAATTCTATCCAAGTATCAAATATCTTTGATATATCAAAATATACATGAGGCTACCCATAGCCAATGATTGTCTATACATCTTGAAATCTATCTACATTAGTATTTGAGATAGGGTATGTGCAGGATCATCATGGAAAAAATAGGCCCTTAAGTGGCGAAAATTTTAGAAAAATCAGAGTTAGGCAACTTGACGTAAAAAATTGAATAAGTTATCTATACTATTTCAAAAATATGCAAGAATAGAATTTGTAGCAAATTGAATGTAGTTTCTAAACTACTAGGTTTTTTTTTTTTTTAAATCTATTTGGTGAAAATTTGAAATTTCAATGCAGTAGTACTTAAATTTCAGGGAAAAAATAAGAAGTAGGTGTCTATCTAACCCCCCTAACCACAATAAAATGATAATATTTTTTTATAATATTTTAGATATAAGTAGAGGACTCATGTCCTGATGTGATCCATATTTTTTTGTAATTTTTTTCCAAGTAAATAATTAATTATGATTTTTTTATTACAACTTTTAAAAAATATAAAAACTCATATGTCTAACCACCTTAACTCGGACAAAACTTCATGAAATTCAATTTTATTTATTTTAATCCTATAGTATGCAAAGCATAGAATGTGACGCATGTTTCAGATTCAAAAAATGTGACACTGTTTGAAAGCTACAAATGTTATACAATCAGCCTATCAATTAGGACTTTAATTGTAATTCAAATAGAAAATGAATAATAATTATTTATTAAATTCAAAGTAAATCATAATTTATATTGGTGGTAAGCTAAGAATCTCCTTTAAAAACCCTTTTTGTTTCATCAATTTTGGGTAAAAGAAAAGTCATTAGCCACATACCCTACACATAGCCATCATATCACCACTTTTTGGCTCATCATGATCCTGCACATACCCGATAGCACATTAGCAATCCCTCTTCCACTGGGGGATAGTGGGGCATCTATATCATCTTCAACTCAACAATCTAAAAATTTGCATCTCTTTGATTCAAAAGCAATCTGAAATCTCAAGCATAAGTTTGATTTTCACCTATCGTGAGTTTGATCAGAACACTTTATTCCTTGATTGATCTCTCGAGGGGGCAACCAAAAATCCTTCAATCATATCAATATCAAATCATCTAACGAATTTTTTTCCTAGCCTTGCTAACAAATCTTGATCAAATTATCAAATCAATCATCATTGGGATATATCTTTCCCTATCAATTCTCATGTTATTTAACACAATCCTTGTATTGTTGTGAATCCTCAACAATGTCATCAATCAATCAATCAACTTTAGCTTGGCTATCAACATCTCAAAGAGATCATCAATATCTATTTCAAATCGTCATCAACATCAAAATCAGCATCGAAATTAGCATAAGTCTTTGAACCAATGCAACAAATACATTGCTTCAAAGAGGGGAAAAATGTAGACACTTAAAAATGTCTCAATGGATCACATTGACTAACTAACATCATTTCGTCCTCAAAGCCATCCTCTTTTTCATTGTTTAATTAAATAAGTCTAATTATTTAATTAAATACCTCACTTTCACTTATTGATCTAATTGACCTAATTGGGTTAATTCACCCCCTCTCACACTAACATTTCATTTGATTTAATTAAATAATGCAAATTATTTCATTTTAACCCTAATTCCTCTTATTTAATTAAATAACCTAAACTATTTAATTAAATATCATATTTGCATCTCCTTTTCATTAAATAAATCAATAATTTAATGAATATCCTCACATTCCTCATCTTGCACGGGTAAACTTGCACCAAGATGGTTCCCAAAAAGGGGGCTTAAGTGGCCACTTTTTTTCTAAAATCAAGAAATGCTGACCTTGGACTTGAAATTGAGGATAGTTACACTAAATTTTTTGAGATGGAACAAAAAAAATGATCAAAGTACTCCGAGTCTACTTTCTAAAATAATAATTTATTTTGAAAATGGTTGAGATTAAGGGGTTCAAAAGAGGGATGTACACAAATTAGTGTTGTTTTTGTCAGAAAAACATAACATAGCAACTCTTGTACAACCTGAGCACGGTGAGTTTTTTTGTAGTATTTTTAAAATCGCTATGGTCAAAAGTTATCTAATAGTATCTAGTTGATGCACAATTTTTCTGATAATTTTTTAATGAATATTTGATTTTTTACTAATTTTCTAAGTGGGAACTTCCTGAAAAGCAGAATTTTGGCCGTGCTCCCACTACAAATTTTGGAAAATAATTGATTTTTTTTAAAAACAAAAAAATTGTAGAATGGAGTCTAGTTTCTAAAAATGTAATTTATTTGAAATTTTGATGAATGGTTAATTTATAACAAAAAAAACACCAAACGTTGCTTTTTAGCAAAAAATAGAAATACAAACAAAATAAATTATGGATGAAAGGCTTAACATTGTCAAAAAGTGAAAAAAATTACATCGTTGGATAGCTAAGAGAGAACTTAACATTACCCATGTGTTCGATTTTTTCGATATTGAACTAGATGCAATCTTGATGGTGAGCATGGACTCGATTATGTGAAAACTTGTAGAATTTGCAAAAACGCGTCTTTGGCTTTGTTGGGAATGCCCTCCAAGCCTTTGGGTTGGTATCCCAAGGCAAATAATTTCACTTTTTTCTTTGTTTTTAACGCGAAATAACGCGAGCGCATTTTTTAAAACTTTTTTGAAAAGTGGCCACAAAATTGGTACCCAACTTCATGCACCTGCCCGCACATTCAAATTTAGTTTTAATTAACTAAATTTCTAATTTCCCTCTCATCCACTTGCATAGGGAATATTCCAAAGGAATATTCTCCTATTTTCCTCCAAAAAAAGGTAATGATTACTACAAACTATTGTTACAAAATGTGTTTGTTTGCATGATTGTGAGCCCTTGATCTTTTCTTGATCCATGTGATCTTTTATTCTCATCCATTCATGATAATCATTGATCCATGTTTTATCCTCCTTTCATTTGTGACCATTGATAGATCAAATCAATCTCATCCATTGATTTTTCATTTGATTTCCATTAAATAAATTATTTAATGAATATCATATAATTCCCCTAATTTGCATAATTGATTTTTTTTTTAATTGTCAAATTACTAATTCTTCCACTTGCAAGGGAATATTCCTCCTTTGTACATTCCTCCAAAAGGGGAATATTCCCATGGAATATTCCTTCCCCTTTTTGCACAATTAAAACTTTGTTTCAAATTGCAAAGTATCATTTTTTCCTCACCCATGAGAATATTCCAAAGAATATTCTCTCTCCTCCAATCATTTGAAAAAGAGATATTCTCACTTGGCTTCTTGAGCAAGCTAAACTTGTGACTTCTTGAGCAAGTTACCTTGTGACATGTGTGCAGGTCAAAAGTGTGTTTGTTTGGAACAAATGAGAACCCTTGATTAAATCTCATCTTGTATTCTCACTCATTGATGAGAATTCATGATCCATGCCTCTTCTTCCATTCATCCTTGGCCGTTGATTGATCTTTTTGATCTCAACCCTTCATTTCTCATTTGCTTTCCTATAAATAGAACACTATTTGGAGACAAATGGATCCATCTTTCAATTGAAAACTTATGTTGTTGAACTCACTCACACTCACACTCATACTCTACTCACATTTAACATATTTTAGTTCATTTTTAGTTGCATATTAGCTTTAAGCTTCCATTAATGGCTTCCATGATAAAATTGATGCATACATTTAACTTATTTGTTAATTAGGATTTTAATCTTTTTTAGCTTGTATACATTTAGAGTAGATTTGCATACACCTATAGTAATCATCTTAGCATAAATCATGTTAAAATACCTTGCATCATATTCATTTAGCTTTAAATCATGTTTTCATACACATCTACCAATGATTTCATCAGTTTTCTTCAATAAAACTAATTGAAACAAGCTCATTATCCAAGGGATTGGGAAAGGGTCACCATTCCACATCAATGCAACACCACTCCCCCAATAGGATAAGTTTCAATGTCTTAGATTATAGGTTTTTGAAGCTTTCATGATTTAGAATGTTAGTTTTAATGGCTTCTTTGTCTTTGTTTATAGTGAATGATCTTATTGAGATTAATGCTTAGTGGGTTAAATATGCCTCAAATTCATATGGATCAAGCATGGTTAATCTTCACAATGTCATTTGTCACAATAATACAAGCCTAGTTGTTGTTGTTGGGAAATTTGTTGTGCTTGTAATTGTGCTTGTTGTTGCACTTGCAATTAAGCTTGTGTTTGTGCTTGCAATTGAGCTTATGCTTGTTGTGCTTGCAATTGGGCTTGTTATTTTTGTGCAAGTAATTGAGCTTGTTGTTGTGCATGTAATTGAGCTTACTGTTGTGCATGTAATTGAGCTTGTTGTTGTTGATATGTAATAGATTGTTGATAAGCCAAAGCATTTTGTCTTTGAGGTGATGGAATGGAAATTGATTTTGATCCACAAGTGGTTGATTTTGTGGAATCATGCTATGAGTGGATTGTGATGGAGGATTGAATTGATTTGGTTTGTTTGATGTGTGATCAAATTTTTATTGTTGGAAACATGATTTTGATTTGGCACATGTTGACCTTGTTGTGAAATTTGTCCTTGATTTTTTTGTGCTTTCAATCCTTACAAAATTTTGGATTGTGATGGAGGAATGTAAGTTTGAGGACCCATTTGATTTTGTATTGTTTGAGTGACTCCTTGATATTGAACCAGAGGTTGGGATACTTGATATGATGCCACTTGGTGTTGTGATGTTAGTAGCAAAATTTTATTTGTGACCAATTGATTTGAAGGATTACCTTGATTGATTTGATTTGGGACAAATTTATTTGATGCATTTCCTTGATATTGATGGACTTGTTGTGGAACCATTTGATTGTGAGGGTAAATTGGATGATTTTGTGATGTTTATCCTTGTTATGTTGATGATTGACCTTGCACTATTGTGCTCACTTGTCCTTGTACATTCACTTGGGATGTTTGACTCACTTGAATTTGTTGAATATTAGGAACATTTTGGGTGTTTCTTGTGATTGAAGAATATGGTTGGGCATGAAATTTTGATGCCATGTTTGTGTTGTGGATATGTGATGTAAGTAGCATGTTTGGATGTTGAGGATTTTGTGGAATGGAGATCTTTTGGGGAATGCTTATGTTTTGAGTCCCTAAATTTGTGTTCTTCCCTAGATTTTGAGAAATACCAAGTTGAGTTCCTTGTTGTATTGCAAGAATAGATGAAACCACCCTAGAAGTTAAAGGTTGACTTGGTACATGCGAAGAATATGGTTGAGTGATAGATTGAACAAAATTTTGGACCAAGGGTTGTGTGATAGACATTTGAGGAATAGATGTAACATTTCCCAAAGGTTTTTCCCTAAGTGTGCTCAAATAAAATGTGGAAGGGATTTTAGCTCCTTTTTCCAAGGATAAAATGTATTGATTTGGATTCAATTTCATCATGGTGTTGATAAGATGGTGAGTCTTAGGGTCTAGTTGAAACTCAAGTAGTTCCTCTAGGGCAAGTTCATTTGGATTATTGGTAACATCCTCTACTTGGTACCCCATTTCTTGTGAAGCTTGAGATGGATTTTGTGATGGAGTTGTGAAACCTCTAGAATTGAATTCTTGCATTGTAAGGTTTTGTTGGTTTGGATCACTCATGATTGATAAATTTTGGTTTTTCTCCATGTCTCTCTTGTGTTTCGACCTTGTTGTTACCATAAAACTGGGATCAACTTTGGGACTAGTGTGATGGGATTTGCATTGTTGAAACTCTTGAGTTGACTCAATTTTTTGTAAAAGTGAACCTCTAAGGTGTTTAGGACCAATGATGTTATGAATGGTGAATGGATGAGTGGTGTGGATGATAAAGACCAATTTTGGACAAAACTAGACTTAGTTTTTGATTTTTTTTTTATGACGATGCTAATGAACTTGTAAATCCTAGAAGTAGACTTGTGACTTTAGGATAATTTTTTTCAAAAGGATGTGTGCTAATCCAAATAAATGTGTGAAGATGGATGTGTTTCCAAACATGTAGCTAGGTTAGATGATGTTGGATGAAAAATTTAGTCTAGGAGATTTTTTTGTCCAATATTTAAAGTTGTTGGTAAGATGAGATGTTTTGATTTTTATGTGTTGGTTGATAATTGATCCTAATGTTTGAACCTAAGACAGACTTGTGACAAGATAAAGGTGTTGAAAGACATCATTTTTCCATTAAGTGTTTAAACCTAAAAGATCAATGATTGTTTGATGAACTTTGGTATGATGTTTGAAGGTGTAATATAAACAAAATTGTTTTGATAAAAATAACTTAAGTGTGTATTTCCTTGTTTTCTCTTAAATTGTTGTTGTGGAAGACCAAAATGTTTTAAAAATAGGTCCAAGGTGTACCTACTTTGTGGTTCAATTCTTAAAACTTGATTAATGATTTTTTTTTTACCACACGGAGATCTTGATTATGTTGAAACTAAAATTCCTACAACTAAGAAAATGATTTTTCACAAAGCTTGAATTTATGAAAATCAAGATGCTAAATTCATTGTCCCCTAGGTTAACTTTGAAATAATGAGTAGAGATATGAAACCAAATAATAGGAAGCCACTAATATATTGTTTTAATAAAAACAAGATATACTTAGGGTCATGCAATAGTATAGTGTCCTTCAAGAATACTCCATTATATTCAAAGGGTTTAAAATTTTGTGACAATGTTGATTTTTGTTTTTGAGTTTCAATGTCAAGCAATATATTTACCAACTCAATGGGTGATGTGGATATTTTTCAAGCCTTCTTCCATAAGACTTAGTAGCTTAGCTCAAAAAAATCAGTCAATAACATCCTAGTGGAATAAAGGTACATTTCTTTGTAGTAGGCTTACCTCACCCATGAAGGAATGATGTTAAATCTGAATTTATAGAGGGGTCAAATAGGGAATATCAAGGAAATGTATCATCTTGATACTCTTAGCTTTGTACAAGAGAATGTACTCTTAAGCTTTATGCCTAAACCATAAACCAAATGTGGTAAGTAACTTCTAGGAACGATGCTATTCTTGTGCACTACTTCAAAGAAACATTTTGAAAAAACTTGGTTGGCCTCTTAATACAATGTTTTCTAATGACACCATGAACACCACAAGTATACTTTAGAAGGTAGACACTAAATTCTCTAGCTTCCCCTAAGAGACCCATTCATTTGCATGAAAGTAGGTCTGTAAGGTATAATGTCCACAAATTTATGCTACTTTGATTTTTGCATACTTTAAATAGCCTGGCGGTAAACATGCTTGATGGACACTAATGATTTCTCCATTGCGAGATGTCTCTCAAAGGTAAGACCTCTCTAATAAAAGAAAAGGAATGATATTTCTCTTCACCAAAGATCGCACGAAGTGCAAGGGGAGAGGATACATAGGAAGCCTTTGGGTGACTCCAAAATTTTGTAAAATTAGAGTGTTTCTCTTCACCCAAGATCACATGAAGCACAAGGGGATATGATACACTAAATTTTACCAATCATGGCAAGAAAAGAACATAATGGCTCATTTTAGTGCAGTAAAAGAGATGTGAATATTCATTTTAATAGCACCAAACTAAGTGTGATTTTTTCTGGTTCAATTTTAAATCTAAGGGACAATGAGGATGTTTGGTATTTTTCAAGTCATACATCCTATGACCACTTACTAGATTGCAGGTTTATTGTTAATCCAAATTGAAGTGTGAATTGATTTTAAGCCCCAAAATGAAGTGTGATTTAACTAAAGCATGAAAATGAAAGGCTCTTAGGTCATCCTTCTCATAAATATTTAGAAATACTTTGAAATTTTAGACAAGATAAGTGTTGATGAACACTATTTTTCTTCACTCCATGCTTCAAATGTTAAATTAAATCAAGAAAACAAGATGTTAGGGTTAGAAAAATGATTAAGCATCAAAACCCTACAATAGGTAGAACAAATTGCAATGTGATTTGACTTTAGGTGCACAAAGGGAAAATTTAACTTTACCAAAATTCAAAAACACCTGCACCTTTGTGTAGAGCATGTAATTCTCTAAAAAATACCACTGTATGACCAAGATATGGCCATTTTAAGATGGAGTGCAAAATCAGAAATACAATTACATTGGAGTTTCACAATTGTGTCACTATTTTACAATTGCATCACTATGTCATTTAAAATTGTGTTGCTATGTCAAACAATTGTACTCCAGTGCATACAAATGTGTCACTTTTCCTCAAAAAATGCATCGCTCAAATTTGAATAGTAAGGCCCTCCTTTGAGTGCCAAAATGTGAAAATGATCATGAACTAACATAAACATGATGGAATTAGAAGAATTAATCCAATATTTAGCTAATTAAGCCATGCTCCCGTGAAATTATTGAAAATATTAAACTAAGAAGGCATTAAAAAATCAAAGATCAATTAAATGCTTAAAGGAAACCTAATTTAATACATCAAACCTCATCCCATTGGGGGATTAGTGCTAAATTGATTTGGAATGTCATCCCTTTTCTAATCCCTTAGTTGAAACAAGCTTGAAGATGGATGCTCCAATGGAGAATTGATGGAAATCGATGCAAGATTGGCTAAAATGGATGAAAATGGATGAAATGCTCATATAGATTGCTATGGAAATGACTATAATGTAGATTCTCTCAAATGAATGTGGATGAATTTCTCAAGAAATGAAGGCTATTTATGGGAAAATTGAGTGAATCAATGGTCAAGATCAATTTTCTTAATCAATGGATGAAAATGAATAAGAGGAATCGAAATGGATCAAGAATTCAATCCATGAAGGAGATTGAAAGTTGAAATGGATTGATGAATGTAATCAATAGTTGAAATTGATTTGAAGAAACACAAATCCTAAAATTTAGGAGGAATGTGCAAGATATTTCCATTTGAGAGGGAAATTATTTGAATTTGAAATGGAAGAATATTGTAAGTGGGAGAAATTGGAGGGATGAATGAAATTAGTCAATTAAATAATTAGAATATTATTTAATTGTGCATGGAGGAATTGAGAAATTTAATTAAACAATTTGGTCATTTATTTAGAAAAGGGGAATTAATGACATTTAATTAAACAATTTATATTATTTAATCAAATGAGAGGACTTAGGGAATTTAATTAAATAATTCACATTAAATTTAATTAAATAGGATGAAAATTAATATGAAAGGGGATGCATTAACCTAATAATGTCGATTATTCGATTAATAGAAAAAATTGGTGAATTTAATTAAACATTTATGATTATTTAATTAAATAGTTGAAATGAGGTGAATTAGGATGAAAATGGTGTTAATAATCGAATTCAGATACGTAATATCAATCAGTTTAATTTTAAATGTCTACAATAACAAAGTACATAAGCATATTAAATTGGTAGAAAACATGAAATACTTGCAAGAGAGGGTCCTATCTACTAACTTGGCACTTTCATCAACATTGGATAATCTAAGAGAAGGTTATTCAAACTGAGTGGTCCATGTGCTAGACTATTAGATCATCATTGAACTATCATGTATGCATGTCCAATTTTAGTTAGTTACATATTTACACCTTGGGAAAGGAAATTTACTCGAATTAGTAGGTGTTACTTCCCAAAAAATCATGTGGCACCTTAGAACTTACTTGTACTTACCTTATTCATTGTCCCAATCTAGACAACAAATTGAACGAAGAGATCATAAATAGTATAAAGTAGTTTTGAAAGTATGATTGATGATAAAATACAAACAAGAGAACTAACCATAAATGTGGGGCTTGAGAAATATAACCTTTACCACATGCTCCTATCACTTACCTAGACTTGTGAAATAAAAACTATATAGACTTGTATCCCACTATTCCATCTTTGAGGTACATAGTGAGTTACTCCTCAAGGCTAAGATCTTATCAATGGATCGTAAATAAAAAGTCGCATATTACCTAGGGTTAGGCTAAAAATTCCTAGGTTATCTTTAGATACACCCATAGGTACATGTGGAAGTTTGCAAGCATATAAAGACACTATTTGAGGCCTAAGGTATTAAAGCCAGAATATTCCTCAATTCACCAAACCCATTATGAAGAATATAACTTAGCTAAAATTGGTAACTATTTTGACGGCATTTAAAAATTCCCACTACAAGGTTTCCAACCTCTAAAAATAAACTAATTACAAGGGAAATTTCTTTTGGTAAAAATAAAGGTAAAAATTTTAGTACTAGTATGGTTGTATCCACTTTTTGAGTACCAAGAACTATCTACGAAGAGGATAAAACATATGATGGGTAGTTCACACTAACCCTAATTATGTAAAAGTAATTATGGTCTTTAAAAAGAACTTAGATACCACTTGTAATGAAAATATAAGACAAAATATGGGGAACACACAAATACTAAAGAAATAAGAGAAATATAAGTTCTTTTATTTATTCATAGTCTCACTTTTGAGCAGGGGAACTTCTAAATAGAGAATATTATCTAGTTATAAATATTTCAAGATGTGTTTACAATTGAGAAGTCAATAAAATACATAAATTCTTATCAAAGGAATCTACTACTATCTCATACATGTGTTATTAATATTTTATTACATCAACTAGTGGGTGCCCCATCAATAGTAGCCATCATAAATAGAATGTGGTTCATAACATCCATACTCATTTGTCACATGATTCTATATCTGTCATTTATCATCTAAGTTTACATAATCTATTTTCTCATGTGTTTATTTATAGTTATATTACTTTTACTTTTTATGTATTAATTTGTCTCTCCTCTAATTCTTGTATTTAGTTCATACAATCAATTGAAGGCAACACATCTTCTCATTACCACATTACATGGTCATATCTAAGACTTCATACCACATTACTATCACCACACTAAGTAGAGTATTATATTATTGCTTTCCATGTAGATATAATTTGTGTGTGTGTGTGTGAGAGAGAGAGAGAGAAAGAGAGATTTTTTGACAAGTAAAAATTAAGTTACAATTATACTTGTTTTTTTAAAAGCTATTTATTACATAAATTTAATCTATTTACAAGTTCTTATAAAGAACTGAAATCAAGGAAGGGAACCCACTAAGAATTTGAGATGAGTGCATTACTTTACATGGACCCTATATCATTTTATGTCTAGATATTTCCTTTCCATGTTGATTAAGAATGCTCATATATTTGAAATACATGTCCGTGCTAGATTCACACACCTTAAATTGGAATCAAAATATGATGCTGAAATGAAATAACTTTATACGTTTGACATATTCTTATACTATATTGGAGCATTCCTTAATCTTCATTCCATTCACATTTACACACATTTATTTGTATTCAAGTTTATTCTAGACATTCACCTTATTACCAATGTTTCATTTCCATATACCTATTCTAAATCCCAAGACTTAGCATATCCCCATCTTTAAAGGCGTGAAGAAGAGAATACACTCTTTAAAAGCTCACATTTCCGGAAGTGGGAATAATAAAAAGTTTGTTATAGTTATGGTATTATGTCAATGAGCAACCTGGAAGCTTTCAACGCGTTCACGCAACCCAGGGAACTTTAATTTATGAAGTGGTCACAAGATGCACGAGTTTCCAAACTTCCCATACAAACAGCCATTCACCGTATACCTGTGCAGAAAATAATTGACATGCAATTTCCCTGAACAGAATTTTCTGGTATACATCATATTGTCACTTCACTACAGATTGAAGTGAAATTTACGTTTTGAAAGGAACCCAAATTTCCTGAGAATGAGCCATAATTAAATTCTCTGAAACAAAAATACGGAATAAAGCAGAAAGATGTCGGTGTCTTGGACGTGGTCCACTCCCAATCCCATAGACCCAAAATTACGCTGATAAATTCCATAAGCCTGTTCATTCTTATCTGTGGCACAGCTGTAACTTTACATCTTCAAATGAACGTAAACCACAAATAACATTCACGAGACTTTTGGGTGCATGATGATGAATGAATACGAAGCACACAGACAAATCAGAATTTGAGATGTTGACTTGTGTATTGCGAGGAAAGAGTCGTCAAAAACATTACACGTTTCCATTTTCATTTACAAAGAGTATGTGACCCAATTTGCTCATAGACATCTTGTGAGCCGTAATTGAAATAATGTAAGACCTAAAAGAGGCTTTGGCTTTACGAATATGGAAATAAAATATATGTTATCCTCCCGAATTCCGAAAGGTTGTCCTTGAAAACATTTTATCTGTGGGAGAAGTGGGCGCACAGTGATGAACAGGAGAGGAACGTTGAAGGCCCACATAAACAACCCATCCAAGGGGTGCACATGACAACGAAAAGGACATACAGAGAATTGTGTTGTTTTTAGTAGAGGACCAGAAAAGGGAAACGCCACATCTTCAGTGCCACCTTGGGGTGGTCACCTACACACCCTTTGTTTTTGGGACAAGTGTCAGAGTTTATGCTACACATTTTATTTTTTAGTAGGTGGGACAAGGAAATTTACTTGAATTAGTAGATGTTACTTCCCAAAAAATCATGTGGGACCTTAGAACTTACTTGTACTTACCTTAGTCATTGCCCCAATCTAGACCAACAAATTGAAAGAAGAGATGTATGTAGTGTAAAGTGATTTTGAAAATATGATTGATGATAAAATACAAATAATAGAACTTACCATCAATGCAGAAATACAACCCTTACCATATACTCTTATCACTTACCTGGACTTGTGAAATGAAAACTATATATACATGTATCCCATTATTCCATCTCTAAGGCACGCTAATTTCTAATCAATGCATCATAAAGTAAAAAGTCACATATTATCTAGGGTTAGGTTAAAAAAAGTCTTAGGTTATCTTTAGATACATCTATAGGTATTGGAAGTTCACAATCATATAAAAACACTATTTGAAGCCTAGGGTATTAGAGTCAAAATATTCTTCAATTCACCAAATCCATTGCGAAAAATCTGGCTTACCTAAAAATGGTAACTCTTTTGAGGTCATTTAAAAACTCCAACTACAAGGTTTCAAAATGTTGTAATGGGGAAATTAGAAGCATACGGAAATCAACATAAACTAATCAAACAAAGGCTTAATTCAAACAAAGATCAAGATTCCATACCCATTACTCACGAAATGAACAATATAACAAACAATGAAATCAATGAACTATATTGTTACCCATCTCGTGTCGAAGTGTATTTGCATTTGATGTTGAATGTCGGATTGTTGTAATCAATGCAAAACCTCCATTATGCATTGCAAAAGCTTTGATGTGTGCGATGTTGAAATTTTATTGTGATGATAAATCGTAACATGCTCAAGAGTAATTGTGCAGCGCTTCACTTCTATAAAATCTAGATGATTTGTGAGAAGGTTGAAGGTTATTTAATAGATTTTATGATTCAAGATGAACGTGCAAGATTAAACAATGTTCAATCAAGACCAATGGTTAAAAGTTGTTGAGAGGAATTAGATTGCTTAGTTAGCTTCTGTAATCGAATCAATTAAGGATGTTAACTAATCAATCAGAGGAAATAGATTTCCTAATTTGTGGAATTGAGGAAATTGAGTTGAGTATTAAGTGGGATAGAAAAATACATTAAGAGGTTAGTGGGATTGAAGAATTGATGAATCAGCTGGAAATAGATGAATTAGTTAGCCAATTAGAGTGATCAATTGGTGGTTGTGATTTGATCAATTACAAAAGGGGGTGAGGATAATTAATTAATTGAATTAATTAATTAATATTTTTGATTTGAACGCGCAAATATTGTTTGACTTTAACAAATAAAAGTTATATTTGCTTTGTTGACGTCTTTGAATGAGGTTGAATGGTGCAATCATGGTAGGAGGGTTCCAGAAGGAACAGTTTAGATCGTGCAACAATGAGTCAACACAGCAGAAATAAGACAGACCATAGATATGTGAACATGAATCTTCATTAATATAGAATGATTCCATGCAACATTGGCCACGAGGTGAATATCCAAGGCTCACATGCCTTGCTTTAAAGGCTTACAACATACCACTAGAATAGGCCTTATTACATTCCCTAGAAGGGTTATTGTGAAAATGTATTGATCTGAATCTAAATCTATTGAATGATGATTCCTAAATGATTACAATGCTTATAAATATGCTCCTCAAGCTCCATAATAGATCCACATCAACCATGAAGGTTAATAATCCATTGAATGATCAAAATTGAAGGTCAGCCACAAAACATGAATCGATAACTCCATACAAAAAGATGTAAATTGTAGATCTCAAAGATAGGTCCCAATGAACCCAAGATACTCGAATGATATTCCATTTAGGTCTGCATGATCTAGAATAAGTCTGTAATAAGATTTCAAGACCAGGTCAGCCCCCAAATGCTCTGACCGATAACATAGTGAAAATTTGAGAGCGATAACTTTCAGTAGAAAAATGCAAATGATCTGAGATTTGGATATGTAGTATATGTCAATGTGTAAACACTATATCCCACTATATACCACTCCACGAGTTGAGAAATAATGATGTGGTAAAATGAGGAATGAGCTACTGAAGCTGCTACTAAATGTGATGCATAAAGAACTATTGTTTTTTTTTTGTTGATACAGGATTGCTTTACAACTAGAGATGCTCCTGCATCAAACACCTGGGGTTGGAAGAAAAGTAAGTCACTCACTTTCCAAGGCTAAGAGGGAAACCAAGATGCTCCACCTTAGCCTGAGAAATCCATGATGAATCTTCTACTGGTCTACCTTTCCATTTCATAAGATATTCTTTATACTACTTGTTCCTACTGCTTCTTCTAGTTCTGGTATCCAAAATTTGTTCAATATCCTCTGGTTCTTGATGTGGTAACTACTCCTTCAAATCTACTTCATCATTACTGCCACTCGATTCTCCTTTATGGAACTCATAGATGTCTGCAACATTGAAAATAGGTGATATACCCAATGTCTCTAGTAACTCCAGTTCATATGCATTTATAGTTCACGAAACTTCCTTAGAATCTTACATGGTTGAAACTTCCTCATCTTAAACTTATTATATGTAGTGATTGGAAATATCCCCTTCCTCAAATATACCATCACCTCGTCTCCAACAACAAATTCCTTGTCTCTATTGTTCATCTGCTTTCTCCTTATACTTATTGTTCATGTCTTCCAAATACTTCTAGACCTAATTATGCAATGTCTCCATGAAATCTGCAAACTTTTCTACCTCTGTACTCCTTTTAATGTCCATACTAATGTCTCTTAACTCAAAAAATCCTCTAGGATGTGTTTCAATAACAACCTCAAATGGTGTCTTTCCTGTACTCCGATTCACTGAGTTATTGTGTGCAAACTCTGCCTATGGTAAGACTATATCACATCTTCCTACCTTATCTCCAACCAAACATCTTAATAGGTTACCCAAAAAAAAATTTCACTACCTTTGTTTGTCCATCTGTTTGTGGGTGATATGTTGAATTGAACTTCAAATATGTCTCCATCTTCTTCCATAATGTCCTCCAAAAGTATCCAATGAATTTAGTGTTTCTATCTAAAACTATACTCTTAGGTAATCCATGCAATCTCACAATCTTTTTGAAAAATAATTTAGCAACATGCACAACATGATTAGTCTTCTTACAAGGAATAAAATGTACCATTTTAGAAAATCTATCCACTACAACCATAATAGAATCATATCCTCTATGTGTTCTAGGTAATCCCAAAATGAAATCCATGTTCAAATCTTCCCAAGGTCTCTCCAGTACTATTAATGGTTTATATAATCTGGTATTCTAACTACTTCCTTTTGCAACTTGACAAATTCTGCAATTCTAAATGTACTTCCTTACATCCTTATATATTTATGGCTAAAAATAGTGTTCATTTACCAAAGCTACTATCTTATATACTCCAAAATGGCTTGATAAACCTCCACTATGCTTCTCCTTGATCAAATTATCCCTCATTGAACTCCTCGATATACACAATTGATTTCCTTTGAACAACATATCTTCTTGAATGAAATAATCCAACCACTAGCTTTGGTCTATCACTACTAGTTACTTGCATGCTCTCCATGCTTCTCCAAAGTCTACATCATATTCATACATATGTTTCAATTCTTCAAATCCAAACACTGCTACTCTCATTTCTATTATCAAATTCCCTCTACTTAATGCATCTACAACTTTGTTTATTACTCCTATGCTTAAACATAAATGTATAACTTTGCAAGAATTTATCCCATCTCATAGTTTTCTAATTCAACTTCCCTTGACTGTTCAAATATTGCAACACTTCATGATCGATATACAACACAAACTCTTTAGGTAACAAGTAATGTCTCCACTTCTTCAAAACTTGACTTATGGCATAGAATTCTTGATCATAAACTGTGTATCTTCTTCTGGCATCATTCAAATTTTCACTGAAATAAGCTATAGGTCTTCCTTCTTGAATCAACATTGCACCAATTTCATTTCCACTTGCATCAGAGTCAACTTGAAATAATTTTTCAAAATCTGGTAGTGCTAATATTGTCTACTCTATCACCTTTTGCTTCAACAATTCAAAACTCTTTTGTGCTCTGGACATCAACTTAAAATCCTTTTTATCTCCTCTCATTGTCTCTGTCATAGGGTTACAAACACTACTGAAACTTTTGATAAACTTTCGGTAGAAACTAGCTAATCTGTGAAATGATCTTACTTCTCCAATGTTTACCGGTGTAGGCCAATCTAAAATTTCTCTCACTTTCTCTAGATCCATCTTCAATCCTTCAACAAAAATAAAAAATCCAATAAATACAAACTTTGTCTTAATGGAACTACACTTCTTGACATTAATCAACAATTTCTCTTCTCTCAACCTCTGCAATACTTGTCGGATGTGCACCCCAAATGTTCCTCTTTAGTCTTACTGAAAATCAAAATATCATCCAAGTAAACAATGAAAAACTTACCCAAGAATTTATTCAATACCTCATTCATCAACCTCATGAAAGTTCTTTGTGCATTGGTCAATTCAAAAGGCATCAATAACCACTTATACAATCCTTCATTATTCTTAAATGCAGTCTTCCATTCATCTCCTTTGATTCTGATTTGATGATATCCACTCTTTAGGTTAATCTTTGTAAACTACTTATCTTTGGACTCAAGAAATCCATAATGTCATCCATTCTCGGTAATGGAAATATATACTTGGCAATGATCTTATTGATTGCTCTTGAATTTTTATACATTCTCCACTCTCCATCTTTCTTTGGTGCAAGTACAACAAGTACCACACATGGGACAAAAATTTCTCTGATCAATCCTTTCCTCAACAATTCTTGTCTCTACCAGTTCAATTTTGTATTTTCTACTGGTGTCATTCTATGTGTTTCTTTGTTTAGCAAACTAGCTCTTGATTTAATATCTATATGATGACTAATACTCTAGATAGGTGGTAATCTGTCTGGCACATTCTCTAACATGATATTGTCATATTTTGTCAGCAATTCTACACCTTTTGGTAGATCTTTATCTCTTGCAATTTTTGGACTTTCTCCTTTTTCTGGAATCAATGCATAAAACATGTTCTTGTGCCTCAATCCATTAAGAAAGTTCCTTCCATCCACCAAACATTGTCTAGCGGTGCCACAAAATTCAGTCTTCTCTTCCTCCAAAGGTATCAACTTGATTCTCTTTCCATTTGATGTCACAGTATAATTATTCGTTCTTCCATCATGAATAGATTTCTTATCATATTGCCATGTGTAGTGTAGAAAAATGTATCCCTCTACATTTTCACACTTGTTTGGGCCCTCCCTACTAAAATTGGGCTTCTTTATGCCTTATTTGGTCCTATTTTTCATCCACAACCTTATTTAATGCATCTTTCCAAGGATAATCTCGACTTATATCTAATACCTAATCATAATTTAGTGATTTTGGATTGTATGGCCAGGATTTAGTGATCTAGGACTCATACGCCAGATTGTATGACAAACCCACTAATGGGATATTAATTGATCTCGTCTGTGGAGAGAATGTGATCACTGAAGAATTCTTACTTGTGCATGAACTCTATGAATCTATACATATGATAAACCAAAAGCATGGATAACAAAGCATAATGGTTTTTCTTTCCCTACAATGGGATCAATCACCCTTTAAAATCAAATTGAAACAATTAGATGTCTCATTCTCCATCATCCCAATGTTGCATCAATTCCATGTGAAGCTTGGCTATCCATGGCTACAATCCATGGAAGTCGTCCCGTCAGTCATGCATAAATGTTTGAAGTTTTCCTTTGACAAAGAAATATTTTCTTTACACCATAGTGGCTTTAATCTTGTGTCTTCCCATAGAAACTTTTCATTGGATTTCTTTTGGCTTGAGCCTATGGAACCTATTAAACCTCATGAGGACTTATTTTTCAAATCCTATTAGAAGTTTAAGATGAAATGAATATAAAAACTATCCCTTCGAAACATGCCTCAACCCATGATTGAGACTCCTATCCTTGGTGAAACTATGATTAAACCAAAATACATTCTAATTAACCAAGACTAACCAAAGATAGACACTTTTCGTATCTCCTACAAATGACCAAGAGGTAACCAAAGCAATGTTGCCACACCTCCTAAGATAAAACAAGTTTACACAACTAAAAATAAAGTGATAGAACAACCTCCCATGGTTCCTTTTGTTCCTCCCCTTAGGGAAGAAAAGAAACCTATGGTTGATAAACTTGATCCTACACAAGTTAAACAACTTGAAAATCATACTGAAAGAAATATAAATGCTAGAGAGGGTAGGAATAGATATCGTGCTCTTGCCCGAAGGTTAAATGAAGAGAACAACAAAGAAAATAAACATCTAAACTTTACTAAATCAATACACGATGATTCCCCCTCTTCTCCACAACATAAAGATCCTATATTGCAACTGCAACAAGAGCTAAATCCTTCTTTAGACATTACCATTTGACCTCCCATTGTGATTAACTTGGATGACGATGATGAGGTTACTAAAATTGATGAAGAAGTTCATAATGAATTGAATACATTATTTTCCTCTTCTATGAGCTTAAATGATAATCCTCCTAGGAAGAGTGTTGAACTTGGTGATACCCCTAGTTGGGAACCTGCTATTGTCCCTTTGGCTAGTTGTTTGCGTTTTGTATACGATGAACAAGATTGGGATGTGGACAACCTACTATAGGTTGATTCACATGTGCCTTAATAGTCTTGCTTTTATTTTCATTTTTATGTTGTGTGTGATTGCATGTGCGTAATGTGATCTCCTCGTACTATTTTGTTTGATGTATCTCTCTCTTTGTGACATTCCTCTATTTGTACCTACATTATTCTCTATGCTGTAAACTTTTATCTTTTCTTTTTCTTGTGTTTTCCTTTTGGGGATACATTTAGGCCTCTTCCATGTTGACCCAAAAGCTTTTCCTTTATCTTTTCATTTTTCTTATGTTTTCCTTTTGGGGATGACGCAAGGCATCGAGACATTTAGGTCTCTTCCATGTTGACCGAAAAGTTTTTCTTGGTTTTCACTCTCTTTGTGTCACTCTTACTATTCTATGAGTATTTGGAGAATGATGATAGTTCTAAGCTCTCTAAAAAAATTGTAGCAAAGACATACTGAGCCTAAATTTGTGGATCCCTTATGTGTTATTTTGGGATTTCATTTTGGGGGAAACCTCTTTTCATGACATAGCTTTATTTGGAAACATATGACTTGGCATAGGGATTTCAAAATAAGCTCTCATGTCCTCTTTACCATTAGCATTTATCATTTTCTACTTTAAAGTAATTGCTCACATCATGGTGTTTAGCAATTTCTTTAAAGTGGGGGCATACATTGGCATTATTCTTTTGCATTTTTACAACTCATGTTTTCATTTTGCAGTCTTCTTACTTTATGCAATGTTTCTTTCTCTTTGTGGTGACATTGGGTGTGATTTCCTTCAAGAGTGTGATCTCTTTTAGCATATTATATTATTCTTAGTGGCTTGATGCAACACACTACATCCCCTCAGTTTTGAATCTTCTATTCTTCAGTTGGTCCTCTCTTGGAGACATTAGGCACAATGTTCCCTAAGTTGAGACCTTACATGAAATAAGAAAAACTCCTTTGAATGTACCTTACACTATATTTTTCTTTTACAATATATGTTATATGGAAACCTTGCATAACACACTTTACTTTCTTATGGAGCCATCTTGTTCATTCATGGGTGTCAAGCATACAAATATTTGCTTGCCTCATGGATCCTACTATTTGTGTTGTGTGGTACCTTATCAAAGTTATCAAGAGGTATAACTTTGGTATGGTTACCATATGGGAGTCAAACTTAGGTGTGACTTTCCCATAGCCACTTTCTTTCCTGTGTGAGCACATACCGACCACATGCCTATGTGTCTCGCTAGGGGCTCACCTAGTGGATAGCCTAAGGTTCCACTAGCCCTTGTGACCATGCGTTGGTTTGCATAGTGGACATCATGTTCTACTTGTAAGCATTTTTGGAAAAACAACTTAGATCTGATCCACATTATGCAAGACAAATGGTCGAGGCTTGATCCACCCCTTTTATTTTTCTTTTTCTTTCTTTCTTTTGTATGTCTTTGGCAGTGTATTCTTGTATCTTGTTTTTTCTCCTTAAATTATTCACATGTGTGTTCTTTTGTGCCTATTTTGGTTTTCCATAGAATCTTGAACCTAGGGGCTTGAGCAACCCTCTTGATCATTGTCATCCTATCCTACTAGCATTGGAACACTTGGACCCCTCTTGATAGAAGTTTGTCTACTTTAGTGTGAGTTTGAAGTAAGTTCCTCCTCTCACTAAAGTGGGAACTAAATGTAGTGTATAAAAATGTATCCCTCTACATTTTCACACTTTCTTGGGCCCTCCATGCTAAATTTTGGCTTCTTTATGCCTTATTTGGTCCTATTTTGTATCCACAATCCTTATTTAATGCATATTTTCAACAATAATCCTGACATATATCTAATACCCAATCATAATTTAGTGATTTTGGATTGCATGACCCAAATTTAGTGATTTGGGACTCATACACCACCTTGGGCATATGGTTCACACCTAAGTTTTGGGGCCTAGTATTGGATTTTGCATAGAACTTCACCTTTCTTGAAATTTGTGTCCTGAGCTTAGCCTACTAGGACTCATACGCCCCAATTGGCATATGAGTTCCACTTAGGTTGGAACTATTTTAAATTCAAATTCGTTAAGGTATTTTATTCTCCTAGATCTAATCTCAGCTTGTAGTATTTTAGTTTTGGGAAAGTTGGCATAAATAAGTATAAATACAAGGTTAATTCACATAATTTCTCCTAATATTTTCAAGAGAGAATTCATATAGAAAATTTATGATCAAGAGCATTCAAGAGTTGATTATGAAGTATTTTGGAGCTACATTTAAGAATCAAACATCATGTCAAAGTCATCATGCATCATGTTTTTTTTTTAGCTAACATTTTTGATGTAGGTTCTTATGATTCAAGAAAGCATTCAAGTACATTCATGCTAGCCATTTCATACAAGCTTGTATCCTTTGTTATGAGGGTTTGGTGAGTTTCAACATAGCATATTTTTTTATTCATCATTCATTTATTCTATTTCATTTAATTTCAAGGTTTGATTACCAAAATGGGGCTTGACCAAGGAAAACCCCTATCTACTAGCAAAAAAACATTTTCCCCTCTCCTTGATGTGATTTGCAGATTTAGGTTGAAGATCCATTGAAGAGAAAGATTGGAGAAAGTTGTCAAAGTTGCAAAGTTTTCAAAGTTGTCACCTACCTTGCAAGATCACAGAAAGTCACCTACAGGTTGAAATTCAGTGTGTCAGACTCATAGATCAAAAGGGAGTGAAGCTAAAGGAAGTCACTAGAGGATATCAAAGTTTTATATCAACCCTAATACTAGGACTAAATCACCACTTGTGGCATATGAGTCCTAGTATACCAGATTTCAAGCATTTTCTATAGATCTTGGTTTAGCAGTTGTAGATTCTATTTTTAGCCCGAAACCCTAAATTGGGACTAAATCACCCCAAATGGTATATGAGTCCTAGTATACATTAAAATTCAAAATTTTAGGAGTGCAGACCTTATTTGAAGCTTCTTCATTTTTCTAGGTGCCCCTCTGCCCTTTCTTGGTTTATTATTCTAATTTTCAGTTTCATATTCTAGGTTACATAGTTAAGTTTGCATGCCATGTGCATCTTCTTCTTTCCAAGCCTTATCTTGGTGGTGAACCCCCTTTATTATTTAATCACACCCCTAGGACACTCTATTGCAGATCTATTTTCCTGATTCCATCCCTAGATTGAGATCTCTAGGGTTTCCTTTAATGAAACATAAATGAAATGGGCAGAGGATCCCTAACCCCCCTTTAGTTCCATCTCCAAAAAGGTGGAACCTTATTTCCAAGGTTTCACCATGGTCTTCCTAATAGTAAATTTCATGCATCCATAGGCATAACATCACACAATACTTCATCCGTATATGACCCAATGTGAAATTTCACCAAACACTGTTAATTCACCAATATATTATGTTCATCTTGAATCCATGCTATCCTATAAGGCTTTGGATATTTCAATATCTCCAAATTCAACTTTGTTACCATCTCCTCTAAAAATATATTATCAATACTTCCACTATCAATGATAACTTTACATACCTTTCCTTTGGACTTACATCTAGTTTTGAATAGACTTTTCCTCTGTGGTGGTTCTTCAGTCACTTCTTCATGCATCAAAGATCTTCCCATTACCAATGATTCTCCCTTCTCAGGTTTCCCAATAGAATTAGGGGATCCAACTTGTTCCTCCTCCACATATGTTGTCCTTCTAGTATGCCCAGGTTTCTTTCTGGTACTTCCTTGATGACACTCAAATGCTCTATGTCTTTCACCTCCACACTTGAAATAGGTTCCTCTGAATGGTCTTCTCTCAGATCTTCCTTCATTCCTTTGAAATCCATGTTTGCAGTGAGAATCATGACCTTTTATGTTATTGGGGTAGAAATTTCTATCTTCTCTTCTTCTCCAGTGTGAATTAGCATCATTTTCTTTGCTCCGATAGGATTTTGAATCTTTGTTTTGCTCCACATAGGGTCTTCTTTCTCTAGATTGGGATCCACTCTTTTGAAATCTTCCTCTTGAACTTCTCTGTCTTTGTTCAAATTTATTGTTCAGCTTCTCTTCAACAGATGTCATCTTCACTAGGCTCAACTCTTCTTGAATATTTTTTCTAAGTCCATTGATATATCTAGCAACCTTTTCTTTGCTTGCTTCACTATGACGAGTTCTTATTATCATCTTGTAGAATTCTTCGGTGTACTCTTTCATAGGCCTTTCTTTTTGTCTCAGGTTTTGCAATCTTTTCAACAATTCCAATTCATAATCTGCTGGTATGAACTGGTTCTTTAATTTTGTCACCATTCTATCCCATTTGATGATTCTTTCTTTTCCTCTTCTATTTCAGTCTAATTGAAGTTATTTCCACCATAATGCGGTTTGTCCTTTCAACTTTGTTAAATTCAAAAATCTGACTCTTTTTAGATCTTCAATTTCTTCATATTCGAAGTATTCCTCCATTTCATTGATCTAATCAATCAACTGTTCAGGATTCAAATTTTCTACATAATTTGGAATTTCAGCTCTAGGTTGCTTTCCAATTTTTGAAATCACTTTCAACATCTTGACTTGGTTTGATTCTTCTTCTTATTTGCCTAGGGTTTCTACAATTTGATTCATGACATGATTTTCTTCATCATCACTGTCATCATTCTACCTACAGCTTAGGCCTTTAGGCATTGTCTTCGATCTTCTTCAACAACATCTAATCAGGCTCACATTTCACACATCATCTACAACATTTCATCCATTCTTCCAGCAACATTTTCCATAGTAGGCACTATCCTTGGCATCATCTCTCCCCTCGAATCGATGCAGTTGCCTCAGTTCAACGATCTGGCTACAAGGGTTTCAACTACCTCAAAATTAGTGATCAGTTGAAAAAAATGTAGTTTGACTTAGTGTGGTGATCTGTTCACCTCAAGGAATTCCTTCAAGAATTGAATCTTGCTTTGATACTAATTGGTGCAGTCACGGTAGGAGGGTTCTAGAAGGAACAATTTAAATCATGTAGAAATGAGTCAACACAGCATAAACAACATAGACAATAGATATGTGAACATGAATCTTCATTAATATAGAATTCTTACATGTAACATTGGCCATGGGGTGAATATCCAAGGCTCACAGGCCTTGCCTTAAAGGCTTACAACATACCACTAGCCAACAAGCCTTATTACATGCCCTCAAAGGGTTATTAAAAAAATGTATTGATCTAAATCTAAATCTATTGAATGATTATTCTCAAATGACTATATTGCTTATAAATATGCTCCTCAAGCTCTATGATAGATCAATGTTGTCCACGAAGGTTAATAACCCACTGAATGATCAAACATGAAGGTCGGCCACAAAACATGAATAAATAACTCCACATGAGAAGATGTAAATTGTAGATCTCCAAGATAGGTCCCAATAAACCCAAGATACTCTAATGATATCCCATTTAGGCCTACATGATCTAGAATAGGTTTGTAATAAGATTTCAGGACCAGGTCGACCACCAAATGCTCTGACTAGTAACATAGTGAAATTCTAAGAGTGATAAATTATGGTAGACAAATGCAAATGATCTGAGATTTGGATATGCAATAGATGTCAATATGTAAACGCTATATCCTACTCTGTGAATTGAGAAACGTTGATGTGGTAAAATGTGGAATGAGCTACTGAAACTATAACTAAATGCAATGCAGAAAGAACTATTGTTTTTTTTCGGTTGATATAGGATTGCTTTACAAATAGGGATGATCTTTCATCATTGAATAATTAATTTAAATTTTATTTTTTTTAGAAAATGGGAAAGTGATTTAGTTAAACTACTAAGTGATAATAATTTAATTGATTTTTTGGAATAGGGTTTATTAGTGACATAATTAAATAAATTGCATTATTTAATTAATCAGGAGGAATACAGATTAGATAAATGATAACATAGGTGAATTAATTAAATAATTTAAAGATTATTTAATTAATAGAGGAATTTAGGGTTTTTGATGTGAATGATGTGAAATACAGTGATATTAAATTATAATGATGCCAATGATGAGAAAATATCATTTAGAATTTATGATGAGTGTTGAGTCATTTTTACATGTCTAAACCAACCTCTAAAAATGAACTAATTACAATTTGGGAATAATAAGGTACATAGTGTGTTGCTCCTCAAGGCTAATTTATTATGAATGGATCATAAAATAAAGAGTCACATATTATCTAAGGTTAGACTACCAAATTTCCTAGGTTATCTTTACATATACTCATAGGTATGTGGAAGTTCACAATCATATAAAGACACTATTTGAGGTCTAGAGCCAAAATATTTCCCAATTCACCAAATCCATTATGAAAAATATGGTTTAACTAAAAATGGTAACTCTTTTGAGATCATTTAAAAACTCCAACTTCAAGGTTTCCAACCTCTAAAAATGAACTAATTGCAATGGATTTTTTTTGGTAAAAATAAAGGTAAAAAAATTAATCTTACTATGATTGTATCCACTTCTTGAGCACCAAGATCTATCTAGGGAGAGGATAAAACATATCTTGGGTAGTTAGAAACAACCCTAATTATGTAAAAGTACTTGTATAAATGGCCTTTAAAAAGAGCTCAAATACCACTTGTAATGAACCTAAAAGACAAAAAAAGTGGAACACACAAATACTAAAGAAATAAGAGAAATATATTTTTTTTTATTTGTAGTGTCATTTTTGAGGGGGGAACCTCTAAATAGAACATATAATCTAATTATAAATATTTCAAGATGCCTTTGAAATTGAGAAGTCATTAAAATACACAAATTCTTACTAAAGGCATCTACTAGTATCCCATACATGTGTGATAAATGTAAGAAAATTTACAATGCATAATAGACAAAGAAAAGAAATAAGCACAAATTTAACATAGTATTTACATGGAAATCCTGGTAAAATTATGCCAAAAAAAAACCATAGGCAAAGATCTCATATTTTTTATTTCTCAACAAATTCGCAATTGTGACAATCTTCAAAACTATAACTAAAAACATGTAACTTCAAAATAATATAAGAAATCCAAGTTGTAGAGTTCTTGTTGAACAAAAATTTCCAAATATAAATAGTGTGACTCATGCAACTACATGTCAAACATTTGTCAAAATTACTTAGGTACACAATGATGACTATTTGTCACTATTGGAATAACAATAAAATTCACTTCATCTTTCAACAATAAATACTTTACTATAGTAACTAGGGGGTGCCCAAGTAATAGTAGTTGTCATAAATAGAATGGGGTTCATAACATATTCATACTCATTTGTGACATGATTCTATTTATTTCATTTATCATGTAAGTGTGTATAATCTGTGTGTTCACGTGTTTATTTAAGGTTATAATACCTTTACTTTTTATGTATTAATTTATCTCTCCTCAAGTTCTTGTATTAAGTCCATGCAATCAATTGAAAGCAACACATGTTGTCATTATCACATTACATGGTCATGTCTAAGGCTTCATACCACATTACTATTACCACACTAAGTAGAGTATTACACTATTGCTTTCTATGTAGGTATAATTTGTGTGTGTGTGTGTGTGTGTGTGAGAGAGAGAGAGAGAGAGAGATTTATTGACAAGTAAAAATTAAGTCAAGTACAATTATACTTATTTTTTAAAAATTTACTAAAGCTACTTATTACATAGATTTTCTCTATTTTACAAACTCTTATACAATAGTTAGACCAAGGAAGGGAACACACTAAGAATTTGAGATAGGTACATTACTTTACATGGATCACATATCATTTTATGTATAAATATTTTTTGTTAATTCTGATTGAGAATGCTCATACATTTGAAATACATATTGAAGCTAAATTCACACACCTTAAAATAGAAACAAAATGTGCTAATGAAATTTACACACCCATAATTTTTTCATTTTATTTTAGATCTATTTTAATAAAATGACTTTATACAATTACATTTTTGTACTATATCATAACATTCCTTTATCTTCTACCCATTCACATTTACACACATTTATTTCACCTTATTACCAATCTTTCATTTTCATATACCAACTCCAAGTCCCAAGACTTAGCATATCCCCATCTTTAAAAGTGACAAGAAGAGAATACACTCTTTAAAAGCTCAAATTTCCATTTTGTACTATACTGGGAAACACCACATCTTCACTACCACCTTTGGGTGGTCACCCACACACCCTTGGGTATTATATTGCTAATTTTAAAATGAATATATGATTTTTTACTAATTTTCAAAGTGCACACATCGTAAGAAATGGAAAAACTGAATGTGCCCCATCCTAATTTTTTTGGAAACTAATAAAAAATACTTCTTTTAATGTGTATAGAATATCATCTATATTCTAAAAATGTTTTTTTTTTTTTTTAATTTGATGAATGGATAAAAAATTAAAAAATACTATACATAGATTTTTGACAAAAAATGAAGACATTAGCAAAACAAATTAAAGATCACAACATTAACATAATTGAAATGTAGAAAAAATACATGGTTAGAAAGGTAAGAGAGTTAAACATTATTGTGGTATTTTTTTATCTCAACATTGAAAGACATGTAAACTCAAGATCGAGAAAATGCTTGAGAATACATCATTTTTTAATACTTACAAAAAATGTCTTTAGGCATTGACATACAATTCCCACCCTTTGGGTTGGATTCCAAAGAAAAATCCAACTCTAAGGATTGATAATACCCAAGGAAACTAAAAACATGTGCATATTATAGTGTGATTGGATTATAATGCACTCGCTTTTTGAAAAGTAAAAATACATGTCTCTCTCTCCCTCTCTTCCTCTACCTATCTCACTCCCTCTCTAACTCCATCTCCATCATCTCTCTCTATCTCCTCTCCTCTCTCCCTCCATCCCTCTATCTCTCACTTTGTATCTCTACCTCTCTCTTTCTCTTCCCATCTTTCTCTCTCTCTATCACTCCCCCCATATCTACCTCTCTATCTCCTTATATCCCTATATCGGTATCACTCTATCTCACCCCTCCATATCCATCTCTATCTCTCGCTCTCCCTCTTCCTCTATATCTCTTTATCTCTTCCTCTTTATATTTTCTTTTATATCTCCCTCTCTCTATCAATTTTACATAATTTTTATTCTATTTCACATAGCTCCCTTGGACTCCCTAGCAAAAATAGTCAGGGAGCAAGCCCCCCACACCTCCCATCATGAACTAAGATCTAAACACATATGAAATAAAACATATAAATTAGGAAGGTAACAAAGCTCCATTACTAACACTACTCCCCTATCTCTCTTTATATTTATATCTTCCTCTACCTCTATCTATCTACTTATTTCTCTCTCCCTTTTTCTTCATCACTACCTCTATCTTCCACTCTTTGTCTCTATATATACATACTTATCCCTTTCTATCCATCCATCTCTCTCTTCCCTCTTCTTCTATACCTCTATATCTATAAATCTATTTGCCTCTCTCTATTTCTCTCTTATCTCTATCTCTCCATATTTCTCCTTCTATCTCTCCCTCTCTTTATCTCTATCTCCTTATGTCTCCATCTCTCTCACCCTTTCGTATAAATCTATTTGTGTGTGTGTGTGTGTGAGAGAGAGAGAGAGAGAGAGAGAGATTTATTGACAAGTAAAAATTAAGTCAAGTACAATTATACTTATTTTTTAAAAATTTACTAAAGCTACTTATTACATAGATTTTCTCTATTTTACAAACTCTTATACAATAGTTAGACCAAGGAAGGGAACACACTAAGAATTTGAGATAGGTACATTACTCTACATGGATCACATATCATTTTATGTATAAATATTTTTTGTTAATTCTGATTGAGAATGCTCATACATTTGAAATACATATTGAAGCTAAATTCACACACCTTAAAATAGAAACAAAATGTGCTAATGAAATTTACACACCCATAATTTTTTCATTTTATTTTAGATCTATTTTAATAAAATGACTTTATACAATTACATTTTTGTACTATATCATAACATTCCTTTATCTTCTACCCATTCACATTTACACACATTTATTTCACCTTATTACCAATCTTTCATTTTCATATACCAACTCCAAGTCCCAAGACTTAGCATATCCCCATCTTTAAAAGTGACAAGAAGAGAATACACTCTTTAAAAGCTCAAATTTCCATTTTGTACTATACTGGGAAACACCACATCTTCACTACCACCTTTGGGTGGTCACCCACACACCCTTGGGTATTATATTGCTAATTTTAAAATGAATATATGATTTTTTACTAATTTTCAAAGTGCACACATCGTAAGAAATGGAAAAACTGAATGTGCCCCATCCTAATTTTTTTGGAAACTAATAAAAAATACTTCTTTTAATGTGTATAGAATATAATCTATATTCTAAAAATGTTTTTTTTCTTTTTTAATTTGATGAATGGATAAAAAATTAAAAAATACTATACATAGATTTTTGACAAAAAATGAAGACATTAGCAAAACAAATTAAAGATCACAACATTAACATAATTGAAATGTAGAAAAAATACATGGTTAGAAAGGTAAGAGAGTTAAACATTATTGTGGTATTTTTTTATCTCAACATTGAAAGACATGTAAACTCAAGATCGAGAAAATGCTTGAGAATACATCATTTTTTAATACTTACAAAAAATGTCTTTAGGCATTGACATACAATTCCCACCCTTTGGGTTGGATTCCAAAGAAAAATCCAACTCTAAGGATTGATAATACCCAAGGAAACTAAAAACATGTGCATATTATAGTGTGATTGGATTATAATGCACTCGCTTTTTGAAAAGTAAAAATACATGTCTCTCTCTCCCTCTCTTCCTCTACCTATCTCACTCCCTTCTCTAACTCCATCTCCATCATCTCTCTCTATCTCCTCTCCTCTCTCCCTCCATCCCTCTATCTCTCACTTTGTATCTCTACCTCTCTCTTTCTCTTCCCATCTTTCTCTCTCTCTATCACTCCCCCCATATCTACCTCTCTATCTCCTTATATCCCTATATCGGTATCACTCTATCTCACCCCTCCATATCCATCTCTATCTCTCGCTCTCCCTCTTCCTCTATATCTCTTTATCTCTTCCTCTTTATATTTTCTTTTATATCTCCCTCTCTCTATCAATTTTACATAATTTTTATTCTATTTCACATAGCTCCCTTGGACTCCCTAGCAAAAATAGTCAGGGAGCAAGCCCCCCACACCTCCCATCATGAACTAAGATCTAAACACATATGAAATAAAACATATAAATTAGGAAGGCAACAAAGCTCCATTACTAACACTACTCCCCTATCTCTCTTTATATTTATATCTTCCTCTACCTCTATCTATCTACTTATTTCTCTCTCCCTTTTTCTTCATCACTACCTCTATCTTCCACTCTTTGTCTCTATATATACATACTTATCCCTTTCTATCCATCCATCTCTCTCTTCCCTCTTCTTCTATACCTCTATATCTATAAATCTATTTGCCTCTCTCTATTTCTCTCTTATCTCTATCTCTCCATATTTCTCCTTCTATCTCTCCCTCTCTTTATCTCTATCTCCTTATGTCTCCATCTCTCTCACCCTTTCGTATAAATCTATTTGTGTGTGTGTGTGTGTGAGAGAGAGAGAGAGAGAGAGAGAGATTTATTGACAAGTAAAAATTAAGTCAAGTACAATTATACTTATTTTTTAAAAATTTACTAAAGCTACTTATTACATAGATTTTCTCTATTTTACAAACTCTTATACAATAGTTAGACCAAGGAAGGGAACACACTAAGAATTTGAGATAGGTACATTACTCTACATGGATCACATATCATTTTATGTATAAATATTTTTTGTTAATTCTGATTGAGAATGCTCATACATTTGAAATACATATTGAAGCTAAATTCACACACCTTAAAATAGAAACAAAATGTGCTAATGAAATTTACACACCCATAATTTTTTCATTTTATTTTAGATCTATTTTAATAAAATGACTTTATACAATTACATTTTTGTACTATATCATAACATTCCTTTATCTTCTACCCATTCACATTTACACACATTTATTTCACCTTATTACCAATCTTTCATTTTCATATACCAACTCCAAGTCCCAAGACTTAGCATATCCCCATCTTTAAAAGTGACAAGAAGAGAATACACTCTTTAAAAGCTCAAATTTCCATTTTGTACTATACTGGGAAACACCACATCTTCACTACCACCTTTGGGTGGTCACCCACACACCCTTGGGTATTATATTGCTAATTTTAAAATGAATATATGATTTTTTACTAATTTTCAAAGTGCACACATCGTAAGAAATGGAAAAACTGAATGTGCCCCATCCTAATTTTTTTGGAAACTAATAAAAAATACTTCTTTTAATGTGTATAGAATATAATCTATATTCTAAAAATATTTTTTTTCTTTTTTAATTTGATGAATGGATAAAAAATTAAAAAATACTATACATAGATTTTTGACAAAAAATGAAGACATTAGCAAAACAAATTAAAGATCACAACATTAACATAATTGAAATGTAGAAAAAATACATGGTTAGAAAGGTAAGAGAGTTAAACATTATTGTGGTATTTTTTTATCTCAACATTGAAAGACATGTAAACTCAAGATCGAGAAAATGCTTGAGAATACATCATTTTTTAATACTTACAAAAAATGTCTTTAGGCATTGACATACAATTCCCACCCTTTGGGTTGGATTCCAAAGAAAAATCCAACTCTAAGGATTGATAATACCCAAGGAAACTAAAAACATGTGCATATTATAGTGTGATTGGATTATAATGCACTCGCTTTTTGAAAAGTAAAAATACATGTCTCTCTCTCCCTCTCTTCCTCTACCTATCTCACTCCCTTCTCTAACTCCATCTCCATCATCTCTCTCTATCTCCTCTCCTCTCTCCCTCCATCCCTCTATCTCTCACTTTGTATCTCTACCTCTCTCTTTCTCTTCCCATCTTTCTCTCTCTCTATCACTCCCCCCATATCTACCTCTTTATCTCCTTATATCCCTATATCGGTATCACTCTATCTCACCCCTCCATATCCATCTCTATCTCTCGCTCTCCCTCTTCCTCTATATCTCTTTATCTCTTCCTCTTTATATTTTCTTTTATATCTCCCTCTCTCTATCAATTTTACATAATTTTTATTCTATTTCACATAGCTCCCTTGGACTCCCTAGCAAAAATAGTCAGGGAGCAAGCCCCCCACACCTCCCATCATGAACTAAGATCTAAACACATATGAAATAAAACATATAAATTAGGAAGGTAACAAAGCTCCATTACTAACACTACTCCCCTATCTCTCTTTATATTTATATCTTCCTCTACCTCTATCTATCTACTTATTTCTCTCTCCCTTTTTCTTCATCACTACCTCTATCTTCCACTCTTTGTCTCTATATATACATACTTATCCCTTTCTATCCATCCATCTCTCTCTTCCCTCTTCTTCTATACCTCTATATCTATAAATCTATTTGCCTCTCTCTATTTCTCTCTTATCTCTATCTCTCCATATTTCTCCTTCTATCTCTCCCTCTCTTTATCTCTATCTCCTTATGTCTCCATCTCTCTCACCCTTTCGTATAAATCTATTTGTGTGTGTGTGTGTGTGTGAGAGAGAGAGAGAGAGAGAGAGAGAAATTTATTGACAAGTAAAAATTAATTCAAGTACAATTATACTTATTTTTAAAAAATTTACTAAAGCTACTTATTACATAGATTTTCTCTATTTTACAAACTCTTATAAAATAGTTAGACCAAGGAAGGGAACACACTAAGAATTTGAGATAGGTACATTACTTTACATGGATCACATATCATTTTATGTATAAATATTTTTTGTTAATTCTAATTGAGAATGCTCATACATTTGAAATACATATTGAAGCTAAATTCACACACCTTAAAATAGAAACAAAATGTGCTAATGAAATTTACACACCCATAATTTTTTCATTTTATTTTAGATCTGTTTTAATAAAATGACTTTATACAACTACATTTTTGTACTATATCATAACATTCCTTTATCTTCTACCCATTCACATTTACACACATTTATTTCACCTTATTACCAATCTTTCATTTTCATATACCAACTCCAAGTCCCAAGACTTAGCATATCCCCATCTTTAAAAGTGACAAGAAGAGAATACACTCTTTAAAAGCTCAAATTTCCATTTTGTACTATACTGGGAAACACCACATCTTCACTACCACCTTTGGGTGGTCACCCACACACCCTTGGGTATTATATTGCTAATTTTAAAATGAATATATGATTTTTTACTAATTTTCAAAGTGCACACATCGTAAGAAATGGAAAAACTGAATGTGCCCCATCCTAATTTTTTTGGAAACTAATAAAAAATACTTCTTTTAATGTGTATAGAATATAATCTATATTCTAAAAATATTTTTTTTCTTTTTTAATTTGATGAATGGATAAAAAATTAAAAAATACTATACATAGATTTTTGACAAAAAATGAAGACATTAGCAAAACAAATTAAAGATCACAACATTAACATAATTGAAATGTAGAAAAAATACATGGTTAGAAAGGTAAGAGAGTTAAACATTATTGTGGTATTTTTTTATCTCAACATTGAAAGACATGTAAACTCAAGATCGAGAAAATGCTTGAGAATACATCATTTTTTAATACTTACAAAAAATGTCTTTAGGCATTGACATACAATTCCCACCCTTTGGGTTGGATTCCAAAGAAAAATCCAACTCTAAGGATTGATAATACCCAAGGAAACTAAAAACATGTGCATATTATAGTGTGATTGGATTATAATGCACTCGCTTTTTGAAAAGTAAAAATACATGTCTCTCTCTCCCTCTCTTCCTCTACCTATCTCACTCCCTTCTCTAACTCCATCTCCATTATCTCTCTCTATCTCCTCTCCTCTCTCCCTCCATCCCTCTATCTCTCACTTTGTATCTCTACCTCTCTCTTTCTCTTCCCATCTTTCTCTCTCTCTATCACTCCCCCCATATCTACCTCTCTATCTCCTTATATCCCTATATCGGTATCACTCTATCTCACCCCTCCATATCCATCTCTATCTCTCGCTCTCCCTCTTCCTCTATATCTCTTTATCTCTTCCTCTTTATATTTTCTTTTATATCTCCCTCTCTCTATCAATTTTACATAATTTTTATTATATTTCACATAGCTCCCTTGGACTCCCTAGCAAAAATAGTCAGGGAGCAAGCCCCCCACACCTCCCATCATGAACTAAGATCTAAACACATATGAAATAAAACATATAAATTAGGAAGGTAACAAAGCTCCATTACTAACACTACTCCTCTATCTCTCTTTATATTTATATCTTCCTCTACCTCTATCTATCTACTTATTTCTCTCTCCCTTTTTCTTCATCACTACCTCTATCTTCCACTCTTTGTCTCTATATATACATACTTATCCCTTTCTATCCATCCATCTCTCTCTTCCCTCTTCTTCTATACCTCTATATCTATAAATCTATTTGCCTCTCTCTATTTCTCTCTTATCTCTATCTCTCCATATTTCTCCTTCTATCTCTCCCTCTCTTTATCTCTATCTCCTTATGTCTCCATCTCTCTCACCCTTTCGTATAATATACTTCTATCACTTTTTTTCTCCTTATCTCTCTCCCTTTCTCTCCCCACTCTATCTGTCCAAAGTTATATCTATCTATAGATATCTCTCCCTCTCTACTCCTATCTCCTCTCTATTTCTCTCCACCTCTCTCTCTCTCTCTCTCTCTCTCTATATATATATATATATATATATATCCCTCTTTATCTTTATATTTATATATATGTCACTCATATACACACACTACCTATTTCTCCCTCCCTATCTCTATCTATCTCTCCACCTTTTTCTATCTCTCTCTCTCCCTCTTTATCTATATCTCTACCTCTCTTTGTAAGATGGGGTAAAGCAGTTCTAGCCTAGATAAAGTGACAATCAAACACTTCTAAGCTATAAACCTCATGTAGACAAGAGAATGAAAAAAAAGAGAAATAAAATGAAAGCATTAAAAGTAAAGCACTCCCTATTGCAATTGATTCCTTCTCTTGTGGTGATCCCACAATACTATTTTACAATTTTTGGCCAAATTGGACACTGAACTAATTTTTTCTAACTAAATCTTCACTTTCGGGCACATATAGTGGCTAAACCGTGAGAAATTTGAAGATTATTTAATATAGTGGTTTGTGATATTTTGTCTATAGATTCTAAATATATTTTTTTCAAAAATTTTGGAATCAAATTGCACTTCTTTTTCCATCTCCTTCAAAAACTAATTTTTTCAGGAAACACCATTTTTAAGGTGTGATGTTCACCATATATAACATAATTTGTTTTCCATGAAGTATAAAATTCTAATTTTTTTGAGTTTAGATTTGTAACTATGATATATAGCACTTTCATTTGGTTTCATAGTGTTTAATTAAATATTTTTTCCTTAATCAAGTTTCGAAGTAAAATGAATTACAATTTAGACATAGGCAGACTGTATATAACTTAAATTTTTTTTGTATGTATCGAAATTAATTCTTTCTCTATTTGTTGGATCAAGGACTTCAATATCTAGTGCACTGATATTTTTCATTGTTTCTTTGATAATCTGCTATTTTTCCAAATGTACAGAATAGAGAGCTTGATTTTCAGTGAAAAACCTACATTCACAAAAAATAAAAACTAAATATAATAATAAAATTAAATTTATTTAAAATTATACTTTTTGGGAAGCTTATAATAAGGACTACATACTTACAAAAAATAAATTTTAAATGAATTCATTTGATCCCCCAAAAGGGAAATCAAAAATTGTTTTTTATCACATTTTGATAAGTGTAAAGGAGACTCCATTATACGTATGGTTTAAAACTAGCAGGGTTCTATCCAAGGGGGTTTCATCTAAGGTGGTTTGATCAAATCCTCTTCAATTGGAATCCTTTAATGGAACTTTTCAAGGCATAAATCATTATATTTTCTAAAAATATGTGATTTCAGCAAAAATGAAGATCTCCCAGAAATTATAAACCAATATTGTGGGATCACCCCTTGTCTCTCCTATTTATCGTTTTGCAAAATTTTCCCTCAGATTTTGAAGTAAAAATTGTGCAATAACCTACAAATAGTAAGTAGAAAGTTGGAGATAAAATGGTTGTTAAGGAAAAAATGGAGGAGAAAGGCTTCTTTTATAGACATCCATTCGAATGGACGGATGAGATCGATCTTCTAGAAAGATTCCAAGATCGACGGTGGAGGATTGATGCCCCAAGAATATGTTATTCATGGGAGGGTTATGATGCTGATGACTATGACAGAGATGAAAATGACATGAATTAATGAGCAGGTGGAGGAAATAGAATGAATTAAAAATTGAAAAATAATTAATTCATTAGAAGAGAATATTTGACCAAATGGAGAATAAATAATTATATAGTGTAGAAAAATGCATACCCTTGCATTTTCCAACTTGATTGGGCCCGCCTTGCTTTATTTATCCCTATTTATATCTTAATTGGTCCTATTTTGCATCCACAAGCCCAATGAATTACATATTTTTATGCCTAATCCCAACAAATATCAAAGGATAAATGATAATTTAATGATTATGGCCATGTGTCATTGATTTTTGGGTCAGGACTAAATCACCACCTAGGGCATCCTAGCCACCCAAAGGTCTTGGGACCCTTATTTCAAGTGTGCCTTAAAGATGTATCTTTTTGGAGTCGGTGCCTTGAGTTTCATGCATCAGGACTAAGACACCACCTAGGGTGTCTTAACCCCCCTTAAGGTATTTTCGGGATTTAATTTCAAATTCTGGCGGGATTTAGCCTCCTTTAATTAATGAATTCATATGTTGGCTTGGTGTGGTGTAATTTTGGGATATTAAGCATGGATAAGTATAAATACAAGGTTCGCTCATTCATTTTAAAACAATTCTTTTGTGAGAGAATTCATTGATTTCACAAGAGCATTCAAGAGCATTTCATCAAGTATTTAGAGCCATCATCAAGATCCAAGCATCATATCCAAGATATTGTTGCATCGTGTTTGTTATTGTGCTAACATTTGTGATGTAGGGTTTATGATTCAAGCAAGTGTTTTATGCAAGATATATATCCTTCAAGAAAGAGTCAAGAACCACATCCATTGCAACACCTTATTACAAGGGTTTGGTGAATTGTAGCATTTCATGTTGATCCCTCATCATTTCCCTTCATTATTTCATTTCATTGCAAGGTTTAATTACCAAAAAAGGGTTTGACTAAGGAAAACCCCCATGTACAAACAATCAACAAGTTTTTTCCCTCTTGTGTGTTTGTGATTGCAAATTTAGTTTGAAGACTTGAAGATCATTTGAAGTGTAAAGTTACAAAGTTGCATTGCAAAGTTGTCATCTTCACATAAACTCACCTACAGGCTAAATTCAGAAGTTTCAGAAATTGAGATTAGAGAAGAAGAAAGTGCAAACATCAAGCTTCAAGACCACATTCAGAGATTCCTGAAATTCCAAATGGGACTAAGTCACCACCTAGGGCATCTTAGTCCTCTCGAGGGTATTTTTTAGAAATTCTTCTAGATCCGGTTCTAGCATCCGAAGATTCTGCATATGTCCCAAAAAATAGCAGCGGGACTAAGAGAATAGTAAGGGCATCTTTGTCCTCCATAGCACATTTTGACAGCTTCTTTACATTTCTAGAATCCTCATTGCATTTCTAGACTTCCTAGGTACACATATCCTAACTCCCTATTGCATAATTTCATCATTTTCATCCCTCATGTAGCTTCCATTACTAGGTTTTGTGAGTTGAATTCTTATTTGTCTTTTCCAAGCATTTTCTTGGTGGTGAACCACTAAAAGCATAAAGAACCCCCTCCTAGGTCCTCCTTGTTGAGAATTGACTCACCTTTTGAGGTCGATAGTCAATCTAATTAGGACTCCTAGGACATTATTGAATGATCAAAGGATAATAAGTGGTCCATCCACTACCCATTTTTCTTTGGTTCATTTGGGTGAACCTGACTTTTTTAGCATTCAATTTTCTAATTTGGAGTTGATTAAAGTCCTAGATCGAGGTTTCATTAATTCTTGCATTGCATCTTGCACTAGTGAAAGTGCATATAGGTTGTATTTTTTCTTTCTTGCATCATTTTATCTCATTAAAAAATTGCAAAGTGCATTGTTCATCATCCTAATTGCATTTAGGAACATTTTTATTGCATTCAAAATTGAAAAAATTGCATTCACTTTTGCATCCAATTGTTTGTCACTAGTTACTTTGTTTTGCATTCGTTTGCACAAATTTCTATTTCTCAACATCAAGTCCTTGGGTAGGCAACCTGGGAACATTGTTAACAACTCAGAATTTGTTGTTTTTCTGAAAAATACCTCTACTGGGACAAAAATTCCATTCTTGGAGTCTTAGTCCCTCTCTAATTTTTTGTTTCAGAATCTTGTCTCTATTGTTTCCTTTTTGTTTCACTTTCTGGAACCTCAAAATCTCACCAGTGGGACCAAGACACCCTTACTAGTGTCTTAGTCCAACTGTTGACTTTGACATTGCAGTTTTCAGGATTTGAAATTGCTTTTTTGTGCTTCTATTTGCTACCATTGGAAATTTGTTTCAGTGGGTTGAATTTCTGTTTCATGCATTTTACTAAATCTAGCTTAAAGTGCTTCATGTCATGCATTGCTCAATTCCAATTTTTCATTTACAAAATTTCATCTTTCAAGTTGTTGCATAGTGTAATCAACAAATTACCTTCTTTCAAATTTAAAAATTGCACTTAAACATTTCACTTTAGATCATTGCATTGCACTTTATTTACTTTACCATGATAACATGTTTTCTTTCAAGATATGTGGCATTGATATGGTTAAAAATGTATTGCATAAGTACAACATGCCCTCTTATGACTTCAATCTAGAGTACAAAAATGAGGTCATTAAGAAACATATTAGTCATCTTTCTACTATCTTTCAAAGTTATGAGAACATCTTAGAGCAAAAGGAACAAACAATTGACCTAATCCTTAATATTGCATTGCCTATTGGTGAGGACAATAAAATACAAGAAGATACAAGCATAGACAATCATGAAAACCATAATTGCTATTCTCTCGATGCCTCTCCTACTAGAGATGAAGGTATCTTAGTGAAAGAAGACACAATCATTATGGATCATGAGAGTCTTGATTGTCTCTCTCCTCCTCCCCCTTGGAAATATAGTATAACACAAGAAGATGAGATCATTTCCACCACTTTTCTTATCCCAAATCCATCTCCCAACACCTCCCCTAATTGCAAGAAGGCTTTAGTAAAAGAGGATAAAATCATGAACAATCATGAAAATGACATTTGTTAGGAGGACATGTGGGTTGAAAGTGATAACCGTATCTCTCTCCTTCCTAATGTCCCTAACATTTGGAAAGACCTATTTGAACAAAATCATTTAACTATTCATAATAATGAAAACCATAGTAGTCCTTCTCTTGATGCTTCACCTATTAGTGATGAAGTTACTTTACATGGCATAATAATGGAGAGTGATGAACCTTTTGTTTGAATCTCTCCTAAAATATCTCCTACTAGGGTAGAAGTTATGGCACAAGAGAATGAGACCCTAGAAAACAAGAATGAAATCACAAGCAATCAAGACGATCACATCTATCCTTCTCCTGATATCTCTCCTAGTTGTGAAGAAGATATTCCAGTGTTAGAAGATAAAAGCTGTGAGAGTCACAAAAATCCCATTTGCCTCTCTCCCTCTAGAGAAAATATTGATCATTCCCCTACTTGCAATGAAATCATTTTGGAAAAACCAATCCTTGAATGTCAAGAACATTTGGTTTGTAGTTCTCCTAAAAACTCTCCTACTAGGGAAGATATCATGGTGCAGGAAAATATTGACAACAATAATGCCTTAGATGAAGATGATGAAGTGACACTAGACTCCCATTCACTAAGACATCATGAAAAGTCTTCTAAGGTTATGCACATTAGATACCCCTTGGAGTACTCTCCTGAGTCTAAACTTATCATTTACCCACCCTCTCAAAAACCACAAGTTCAAAAAAAACCTATTCTTATCCTTGAACCACCTAAGAAAAATGTTTCACAACAACAGAGTTACAATACCATTGCTCATGCATACAAAACTAGGAACAATCCGCAACCAAGACAAGCACCTTCAACATCCTTCCCATTGCCTAATCCTATCTTACTAGGTCCCCCTTGTTTTCCTTTAGAAAATGGAAAGGAGTATGATCTTGTTGAACAACCTAAGAATACTCCCACAAAGATATCCCTCTGGGAATTGATTCAAAATTCACCTAATGATCACACTATGCTTCAAACATCCTTGCAACAAGTTGTGGTTCCCTCTACTAAAAAATTGAAGGACATAGTAGCAATGATTCAAGGAATAAATGTTGACATTGTTTTCCACCAAAGTGAGCTCCCTCCTTTGGAAGTGAAAAAACAATATGATGCTTTCATGATCATAGCTCAATACAATAGCATAGGGATAAAGCGAACCCTTGTTGATAATGGCTCTGCCCTTAATTTGTGTAGTATAAACCTTTTGGATAAGCTTGGTGTTGATAAATCAAAAATCCAACTCACCTCTTTATCTATTAGTGGCTTTGATAACATGGGAAAACAACCACTTGGGGTGATCACATTACCTATTAAAGTTGATAAAGTTACATTACAAACCCCGGTCCATGCTATTCATGTTGATCTTTCATACAATCTTCTTTTAGGTAGACCATGGATTGATGAAATCCATGTTGTTCCCTCTACCCTTCATCGTATAATGAAATATTTCTACAAAAAAAATAATTATACAATCAAAGCTAACTCTCAACCAAGTAGTTGATTGAACATTGAGAAAGGTAAAGAGAATCCTTTTAAAACATTAACACCAACTACACAAGTAGAACCTATGCAATGAAAATAAAAAGAAAAACACATAGAAGAATTCACGAAGCTATTAGAAGATGATTGGGGTTCATTGGATTTTGAACCTACATTCATGGGAGAATACAAGATCATAAACAAATATTCAGACAAGGGAAAATAAAAAGCGATATTGTCAACACAAAATTTGAAAGACCCTTCAAAAGCATCCACCTCAACCACTTTTGAAGAAAAAGGAAATTATACAACAAAATTGGACGAAACTGACTATCAAAAACCACCAAATCATAAATAAATGAGAAAGCTTTATGGAAAAGGTTATGAAATTATGAAACAACTAGGATATAGTGGAAAAGGATTTGGTGCTATAGAACAAGGTATCTATGTCCCTATATAGCCTAACATGCAAGAAATAACTCATGGTGTTGGTTATTGTCCTTTCATAGAAATCAACTCATCAAACAAGCCTTCACTCAATATCAACACTCTTACAAAAGATGCCTCTAAACCAACTTTAACAATAATGCATCATGAATTGATAGAAACTAGTGGTCTTGATTATTATCCTTTGAAATAAATGAAATAAACAAAGAAATCTTCGCTTAATGTCAATGTCATCTCAAAACACTAATGCTTTGAACTCGTTAGATTTTACACCCTCCTGTATAGGAGAGAACAAAATCTTGCAATCTAAAGAGTCCTATGTAGGTATGACATTTTATACTAAGAAAGAGTTATCTTTGTCACAAAATAACGAAACATCCTCTACTTTTGATCAAGAAAGTATCTTTTTGAGACTGCTCTAAGATCATTTGATATCCCTCCCTCCAAGAACACAAAAGAAATTTTATTACAAACATTCATTTTGTGCATATCATAGATTTCATGGTCATTTGACGCAGGAGCATCCTGGAGCACAATCAACATCTCAAAAAAAAATTGGTTTGAATTTTTTTTTTCTTTTTGGTTTTTTGGCTCAATTTGGATTTCATGATCAGAATGGTTTCATGGAAAGTTTATAACACATCTTTGATTGCATGGTGGAAAATAGTTATAAGTTTATTCTTTTGACAAATATGATTTTTGACAATATTATGGGAATGGAAAGAGATCTCAAAACCATTGGAAGCAATTTAATTATTGAATATATCAATTCAATTATCTGTACATTTCACCTTCCTAATAGGATACCAAGACTTTGTTTAAAGGTTGGAAAAGAGTAATGAAAGAGTGTGTGCAATGGTCGAAAGAGATAGGGAGGACATTGGAAACCTTCAATTACCTGCACCTTGGTGAGCAAGAAATAGAAGAGAATTGGGAAGAGAATGTGGCACAACATTTTCCTTAGTGCAATAGAATACATTTTGATGCCATGAAGAGGAATTTTAATTTGAACACAACTTTTATCTAGTAGTGATGAGATTGATCATAGGAAAATCAAGGAGGTAGAATATAAGGGAATCTAGTGATTAAATTTTGCAGATAAAACTGGTGCTAAGGATGAAAAGTTCAATTGAGTGTGATGTTTGAAATCAATAAATATAACTTGTATAAAATCTAGCACCCGAAGGAAAGAGGGATGATACAGAGCAATTGGTGTTTGTTTGCTATGAAAGAAGTCGGAGCAGATTGAAACCCTATGAGAGGGGTGCATAGGAGGATTATGTGAAGTATATGGTGGTTGCGTGGGAGTTGGAAATAAAGGTTTTAATATGATTGCAGATCTTTGAAGGTGGGATTCACTGATAGAACGAAGAAATGGGGGCTGTGAAAAGAACCCGCACAAGATAGAAGCCATAGGTATGAAGGAAAATAGTTTTCTTAGTTTGCTTAGAATTTCATTTCATGTTTGAAAACCATGAGATTTAATTGGGTCAAGTAGAATGCACATACGAGAGATAAATGAGAAAAGGAGTTTGGAAGAATCCAATACATGTTGAAGGTGGCATGTTGAACGCTTCTACCAGAGCAGCATGTAGGTGAGTTGGAGATATGGAAAAAAATAGAGAAAGGGGTGTTTCCTGATGATTGTAATGTGTTATTTTTTTACATGAAATCAAAGATCAATGTATTCAGTTGGTTTTCAAATTATGATTAATTTAATATTGTGCAATTTTCAACGATTTAATTCGACACAAGTAATTGTCAAATTGGAGTAATTTTTTTTTTAAGTTTGTGTAATCTAGATTATTGAGTTGGTTGAGAGTGTGTTGTTTTTTTCTCTACATCATCATTCTACTAATGAATATAAGGCTTTGAGTAGTAAAATCGAACATCTTAAGGAGTTTGGTGCTCTTCCTTATGTTGGGGCACCTAATTCCTCTAATTGATACTAATTTTCACTCTAGAATTCATCTCCTAAATTTCAGCTCACCCTTGTCCTGCACTAAGTGGGGGTAAGGGGTTAGGTAGCCTTGTCCTCATATGTCACCTGTCATTGTCTCTTTTGGATAGTTGACCACCTTTCATGTATATATAAGATCAAGCTTGGGATGTCGATGGCATGCCTTAAGTTGGATCGCATGTGACTTACTCAGTAACCCTTCCATCCTATTGCATGACATAGCTTATTGGAAACATATGACTTGGCATAGGGATTTTTGAATAAGCTCTCATGTGTTAGTCTACTTTAAAGGAGTTTCCCATATTAATAGTGTTAGCAACCACTTTAAAGTGGGGCCATACATCGAAACTCATGTTTCATTGTGCGATTTTCTTTTTTCTTGCAATGCATCCTTTTCTTGGTGGTTTCATGGTGCAGTTTGATTTCCTTCAAGAGCATGATATTTCTTTGACTTTTCCTCTCTTGGAGACATTAAGCACAATGTTCCCTAAGATGACACCTTGCATGAACAAAGCAAAATCCCTTTGAACATCCCTCTTTCTTGTGTAAGGGAAAAATGGAAGGCATCTCATAGAAACTCTAAACAGTAGTGCCTTCGGTAACTTTCATTTCGATTAGGTTGCCTCAAAGACACGTAAAACTATGTCCTAAAGCAAAAATAGACACAATTTATTTCCCACATTGATCCTTCTGAGAAAAACACATGTAAATTCAACAGCAAGCATTAATAGATTCTACAACAAGAATCAACAAACATGAAAGATGAGACATAAACTAGAACAAACATATTTACGTAGGGAAAATCCTTTCGGATAAAAAACACCACTCTCCAAAGTTTGAGCCATTGTATTATTCAGCAACAGAAAGTTACAATACAGTTTCAGGCTATTAGCCTTTCAAAGATTACATCTTGTTCATTCTAGATACAACTAGTAGCAAACTCTCCCAGAGAGATCAACCATGGCATTCATGATCAAGAGAGATTCGAGCACAACTCTGCCTCTCTCTTCCTTTGCTTTGACCTCATGGCCTTGGCCTTTCGGCCAGCCACTCGGTCCTTACTATATCTCTCTCACTGGCTCTCGGCTCTTCAGCTCCTTCTCTTACCAGCACCTGATATAGAACGTCCAATACATACATATATGCATTCATTCTCAATGGGCTTCATTTTCAACTGTCAGACATCAATCTCCGACTCAACATCATTATCGTCATTCCATTATGGTGTATATTTTTCCTTGTAAACTGTTCAGTTCCATTGCAACTACTGCAAAAAACCAACCGCCAACCGTTTGAATTTTGCTTCCTCTAATTGGTCCATGAGCCACCACATCGGGTAGTCAAATGGTCAAGGAAACAATCCACTGAGTTCGCATGTCAGTGAGACACGAGAAGTGTCTCCTCGATGCTTAAAGGATTCATAGACGATATCGGCATAGGTTCCAACAGTCGGCAAGAGGTTATATCGAATGCCATGAGTCATACCGAATCTACTGATAGCCATTGCACTTCTATTGGAAACCATCAAAAAGTCAGAAAGACCTACTACTCTCGCCAGGACATCACACCAAGCCTTCATGTGTTACTCTGAGTGCATACTGTCCGCAAGACAATCGAGGTCACCAGGAGTTCACACCGAGCCTTCAAGTCATACCGAAACCCATTGTATCAACATTCATCTATTAGCATGAGTCTCCTTATCAGCATGATCGGAAAGACCTCTCACCAACCTCTAGTTGAACTCATCCACCAACGCTATCGCTAAGACATCCAACTGTCGCCAAGAGGTTATACTGAGTCTCCTCAAGTTTCATTGAAGCACCCAACAGTCGGCAAAACATTCATCTTTTGCCAAGACCATACACCGAGCGGACATTTCACCCCAAAGACCTTTGTCAGCCAGACATTCCACATTCATTGAGACTTCATACCGAAGCCTTTGTGTTTCTCTGATGACTCCATTCGCTAGGAGTCTCACCGAAAACACTTGATCACATGTTGCTTTGTCAGCCAGACATACTGCTGTCACCAAGAGGTTACACCAAGCCTCTTATGTTACACCAAAGTCACACAGCCATCAGTGAGACCAACACTTGTAGCCAAGACTTCACGCCGAAGTCTCTAGGTTACCTCAAGCCCACCTTTCTCCAGGAGTCATGCTGAACACATCCCACAACATCGGTGAGACAAATTCCTGTCACCAAGACTTCACAGTGATGCCTCTGTGTCACCCCGAAGACTCCAATTGGCGAGACATCTCCCAGTTGCCAAGGCTTCATAGCAATGCCTCCGTCTTACCCCAAAGACTCTAATCGGTGAGACATCTCCCAGTCGCCAAGACTTCTTCCCGAGTGTTCAAGTCACCACAATGGCTCCAAGAGAATACGTATCAGTGAGACAACCCTCCATCGCTAAGACTTCATATCGAAGCAAATGGGTTACACTGATGACTCCAGTCGCTATAGGTCTCCCTAACATATGCTAGGCACCCGATAACAAACCCTTCTATCGGCAATACATTCCATATCGGTAAGACTACATACTGAGTCTCCATGTCATAGCGATAGGTTCATTCAGCAAGACTGAAACAAGGTCTCAACAATATGAGCAAAACACAAGGTAAACTGCCAGTCGGCCAGACACCAGGAATGTCATAGCGACCATTCTTTCTTAGAGGTTTCAGCCTATGAGATTGAGGCAATAATTCCAACAATATCCCACTTGACAAAGATCACACAAGCACCTCCAAAGCAACCAAAAACTATGAACACACTAGCTCCACCAATTCAGACCCCGCAACACTGAAGACAGCCAACCAACAAGATTTCACAGATAATAGTCCACCAAACAATCTGCAACAAAGACTAGGCATCTAACTGTAACTCACTGACCAACAAAGCAACCGATCACAACCCTCCAGGAAACCACATAGATCTCAACATGCTCTCATGCTCCATCAAGAATTCTTCTCCAACATCCAAGATATCCACCATTCAAGAAACAATCTTGTCTTCTTCCAACATGCCACCTGTGGAAGAAAGATACAATGCCAAGGTGTATAAGCACCATTCCAATGAACACAAGAAAAAGATCCCAGTGATATCACCAACAATCATTGTGCTCAAACGCTATATAAAGCAATTTCAACTTCAAAGCTTCAAACAAAACACAACAGTGAAGTCATTCTCTAGAAACAAGATACTAAACATTAGCTAGAACAACAATCAGACTGACTACTTCCATCCAACTGATAAACCCACGTGACTGAAAATAGCACCCACAGCTCATGCTATGCCATCCAATCTCACATACCTCACAGGTATCAACATTAGTAAACTTATGCCAAACCATAACCAACTCATTAACAACAAATACAAGCTCCAAATGTCAACCAGTCGAAGAAGACAAGACACATACAGGAACTCCCACTACCTGAGTAATCCATATCTGAAAGATCAAAGGCATCACAAGTCTACCAATACCAGCACATAGAAAATGTAACCCTGTAGTACCAAGGAAAAATCCACAATGATATGCACAACCTGCAAAAACCTACCACAAGAAACATTTCTCTCACCACAAACCTTCACGATCATAGAGAGAAACTTTGCACATCATCTTCCTGTAGAGCATCCTCCTACATACACTTCTAACAACCAGCTGTGTCAAGAATGATCTTCTTCACATCCCAAAAGAAAAAAACCTTAACAACATCCATTTGTTCAATCACCAAGATCAAACCGACTTAAAAAAAAAACATGGATGTAAGCTTCTTAAAGAAGATCAAACTACTTCATTCCCCATTTCAGGAAATCAGCCCATACAATATCTCCTACCAATTCTCATTAGCAACAAGGAGATAGAACAAAATTGTACAACTTCCACTATGAATCCTCCAGAACCATTAGACAACAATTCAAGATCCATATCATGAAAGTGAACTTAATAAAACACATCTAAAAAATACAATGGGCCAAATACCTTTTAGATAAACTGCTGAGTAGACCAAGAGTGGGAATGAGAATACTCCTTCAAGATACAAGTCATCATGACTAATCCAAGAGCAATCTCCTCATAGGTCTCTTATTGAACTCACGTTCAACCAAGGTGTAGGCTTCTCAGACTTTCTACTGAAAAACTTTAACAGGAGTAATAAGTAGCAATACTTCTCTCATAAGAGAAAGACAACCTCACCTTATTCTTCATGTATCCATGAGTACTAGCAACCGATCATCTCATGCTAAACTTCAATTGCATTACTGCACTATCACGAAGTACCAAGCAAATAATCAAAGCACCCAATACACAAAGAATTACCAGACCACTGTCAAAGCTCCAATCCTCTAAATGAGGAACTTATCATGACACCATGATCTACACATCCCCATAGGAGATCCCATGCTTCAAGTGACTTCACCATGGTCTAATGCACAATGCCAAAACTCTAGTGCACCAGGAGTATACCATGACATAAAGAAAATAGACTCAAAACCAACATCACCTATCAAGCACCACCAAAATCTCAACCAAAGAATCCAAGCATCCTCCATGGTTCCAAGATGTTGCACATCTTCAAATGATGTCCATGCAAATGCGAAAGAAGCCTTCTACAACAACAAGATCTAAAAGCTCTCCCTAGAAACATCTACAACACCAAAGAAGACCATTCACCACCATGTGATGAATCCACAGTCACTGCTAGAGCTCCCACTGAAACGTGACACCCGAGCTCTCCGAGCATCATGACTACCTACTATAGGTTCCCATAACCGACTATTCAGGTACTCTATAGTATCCATCATCTTACCTCAAAACAATCACACCAATGCACAAGTGACCAACGACAAGGACAACTAACAAGTCTGCACCAGCAATGAATCAACCTCATGGATAAAGATAGTCCACATCCAAGTTATCTCACTATAGCCAATGGGTAGCTAATCCACTAACCGCATAACTCGTATATCACAAACATCGAACATGCAAACCTATCATTGCATTGGAAACTGCAACACTGAGATATCAAAGAGAATCACCATGTAGACAACATGACTCAAACACCAGATCACTCCAAATTTGATTTGCCAATAATGTCCACAATGAGCACCATAATCAAGGAACCCACAAGCACCACCTCAAGAATCCTGAGTGACAAATCACGTACCAACACTCCCATGCAGAGAAGAAAACACACCTCCTCAAAACCATGCACCAGTAATGCATGCATAACTGCAACTATCTCATCCAACAACGCCCAAAAATTCAGGGTCTAGACAATAGCTTAAAAACAACTCCACATAGTCGCAAGTTTTGCTTAACCGTGTAAAACCTGCAAAACCATAAAGCCATGCAAGTACAAAACATCTTTCAAAAGAAAACAACAGTTTAGAAAATCTAGGCCCTTTTCAAGCCAAATCTGAACCACCAACATGTACATGCATCTAAGAAAGAAAGAAAGGCTATTTCAGAAGCTTGCAAATCATCTAATGATTAACTCCATAGCCTTCAAGCAATCGAGGTTAACAGGAAACAGTTCCTTCCAACACTAGGAACCACCACCTAGCATAAGCACTCTCTTCCATGGCTGAGAAACAACCTAGGCTTCTCCATATCACCCAACAGCCTATCACACAGACACCCAATATGAAAGCTTTACTGCTACATAGTCATGAAGCATAGAAATCCACCTCATACTCCAAGGTTAAACCACTACCAACCACGAGACATAGATCAAAACATGATCAATTCCATTTTCCATCTTTACCATCCTTCAAGTTGCATGCTATCTTAGAATACCACAAGGCTTCTACTCACCAAAGGATCAATACATTAGTCCATTCCTCCATATCTCTTCTAGCCTATCAAGCTAAGAAATCTTCATAGGAGAAATACCCAGAACCAGCAACAAGGCTCTGATACCACTTGTAAGGGAAAAATGGAGGGCATCTCATAGAAACTCCAAACAGTAGTGCCTTCAGTAACTTTCATTTCAATTAGGTTGCCTCAAAGACACATACAACTATGTCCTAAAGCGGAAACAAACATAGTTTATTTCCTACATTGATCCTTCTGAGAAAAACACATGTAAATTCAACATCAAGCATTAACAGATTCTACAACAAGAACCAATAGACATGAAAGATGAGACAAAAACCAGAACAAACAGATTTACGTGGGGAAAATCCTTTCAGATAAAAAACCCCTCTCCAAAGTTTGAGCCATTATATTATTCAGCAACAGAAAGTTACAATATAGTTTCAGGCTCTTAGCCTTTCAGAGATTACATCTTGTTCATTCTGGATACAACTGGTAGCAAACTCTCCCAGAGAGATCAACCATGGCATTCATGATCAAGAGAGATTCTAGCACAACTCTACCTCTCTCTTCCATTGCTTCAACCTCATGGCCTCGGCCTTTCGGCCAACCACTTGGTCCTCACTATATCTCTCTCACTGGCTCTCGACTCTTCAACTCCTTCTCTTACCAACACCTGATACAAAACGTCTAATGCATACATATATGCATTTGTTCTCAATAGGCTTCGTTTTCAACTGTCAGACAACAATCTTCAGCTCAACATCATTATCGTCGTTCCATTCTAGTGTAGATTTTTCCTTGCAGACCATTCAGTTCCATCGCAACTGCTACAAAAACCAACTGCCAACCATTTGAATTTCGCTTCCTCTAATTGGTCCATGAGCCACCACATCGGGTAGTGAAACGGTCAAGGAAACAATCCACTGAGTTTGCATGTCAGTGAGACATGAGAAGTGTCTCCCCGATGCTCAAAGGATTCACAGATGATATCAACATAGGTTCCAACAGTCGGCAAGAGGTTATATTGAACACCATGAGTCATACCGAATCTACCGATATCCATTTCACTTCTATCGGAAACCATCAAACAGTCGGCAAGACCTACCACTCTCACCAGGACATCACGTCGAGCCTTCATGTGTTACTCCGAGTGCATACTATTGGCAAGACAATCGAGTTCGCCAGGAGTTCACACCGAGCCTTCAAGTCATACCAAAACCCATTATATCGACATGAGTCTCCTTATCGACATGATTGGCGAGACCTCTCACTGACCTCTAGTTGAACTCATTCGCCAACGCTATCGCTAAGACATCCAATTGTCACCAAGAGGTTATACCGAGTCTCCTCAAGTTTCACTGAAGCACCCAACAGTTGGCAAGACATTCGTTTTTTTCCAAGACCATACACCGAGCGAAAATTTCACCCCGAAGACCTCTGTTGGCCAGAAATTCCACATTCATTGAGACTTCATACCGAAGCCTTTGTGTTTCTCCGATGACTCCATTCGCTAGGAGTCTCACTGAAAACACCAGATCACATGTTGCTTTGTCGGCCAGACATACCACTATTGCCAAGAGGTTACACCTAGCCTCTTATGTTACACTGAAGTCACACAGCCATCAGCGAGACCAACACCTGTTGCCAAGACTTCACACCGAAGTCTCCAGGTTACCCCGAGCCCACGTTTCTCTAGGAGTCATGCCGAACACATCCCACACCATCAGTGAGACAAACACTCATCGCCAAGGCTTCATAGTGATGCCTCCATGTTACCCCGAAGACTCCAATCGGTGAGACATCTCTCGGTCACCAAGACTTCATAGCAATGACTCCGTGTTACCTCAAAGACTCCAATTAGCGAGACATCTCCTGGTCGCCAAGACTTCTTCCCGAGTGTTCAAGTCACCCTGACGGCTCTAGGAGAATACGTATCAGTGAGACAACCCTCCATCACTAAGACTTCATATCGAAGAAAATGAGTTACACTGATGACTCCAGTCGCTATAGGTCTCCCCGACATACGCTAGGCACCCGATAACAAACCTTTCTGTTGGTGAGACATTCCATATCGGTAAGACTACATACCGAGTCTCCATGTCATAGCGATAGGTCCATTCAGCAAGACTGAAACAAGGTCTCAGCGATATGAGCAAAACACAAGGTAAACTGCCAGTTGGCCAGACACCAGGAATGTCATAGTGACCATGCTTTCTCAAAGGTTTCAGGTTGTGAGATTGAGGCAATAATTCCAACATCTTGTTGTGTTTCATTTTTGTACCTTATTAAATTCATGGAGGTATGGCTTTGATATGGGCCCTTGTGGCTCAACTAGTGAACAACTAGCTTCACTAGCCCTTGTGAGTGTGCATTTTCTTTCCTTTTTCCTCATCATACTCATGGGGGTATGACTTTGATATGGACCTCTTGGGGGCTCACCTAGTGGACACCTAGCTTCACTAGCCCTTGTGAGCATGCAATTTTATTGCATAGTGGATAGTGAATTCCACTTGTAAACCTCTCTTGGAAAAACAACCTAGACCCAGTCCACAATGCATTGGATGGCCAGTTGAAGCTTGATCCATTGCATTTTTCCTTTTATTTTTCCTTTTTTTCTTTTTATTTAGTGGTGTATATTTGTGATCTAGTTATGGCTTCATATATCATTTGCATGTGTGTTTCTTTGTGCCTATGTTGGTTTGCCATAGGATCTTGATTCTTGGGGCTTGATCATCCCTCTTGGTTATTGTCATCCTAAATCTTACTAACATTTTCTAATTCATGATTATAGTTCTAGTTATGTACATAAACATCTTCTCACTTTTCTTCACACTTTATTTCTACTCTCGAAAGATTAGAACATTATTCGCACATAGCACTCACACACTTCACACACCACTTACCACATACATCCAAATGGTATAAAAAATTGATCATATATATCCGCAACCAAGGATAATATCAACTACATGTTGGCTTCAACAAAATATGAAATGTGTACAAACTGTTGGCCGAAAACAATAAGCAATTTACAATGAGAACCAAAACAATGTCAGCCAAAACATAGAAAGGACCCAAAACAATATCCTCAAATATGGCTACCTTCAAAAATTATTCCTCGAAGATCCACAAAATGCTACAATCACCGTATTAGCCATGAAAATGAAAAATATGAACTCACAAAAGAAAATCACCAATTGCAAGCACATCGATCAATGCAGATCAACAACAAAAATAGAGCATGATCTAGAAACATCCACTAGCATCACTACATAAGTATCCACAACACTTCACATTACCAAAATCACATTATCTTCTTTCAGGAACACCAACTGAAGCAACAAAACAATTATCAAAACACAGATACTCATAACTTGATCAGATCTTCATGAGAACCTCTAAAACTTCATGTGGATAAACTAGATATGCTTGAAAACAAACCCTTTGATCCACAACCTCTTATCATCAATATATAGAGGTGGCCAACATACTGAACTTCACTATACCATTGACAACCTGAACATATTTTATTACAATTTTCTCAATATCCTTGACATATATAGCCTTGAAGACATTAATAGCAATAGTGTTGACATCAATGGAAATAGTGTTGACATCAATGAAAACCACATATCAGCAATATCCAACAATCTCCCCCTTTGGCATTGATGGCAACACATGATGTGAAAAACACCATCAATGACACTCTCTCCCCCTTAGATTTTGACTCTTTCTCGTTAACTCTTTCACAGTTTTTCACATGACTCTTCTCCCCCTTTGAAATAAATGACAAAGATATACATTATATTTCTCCACACAAGCTTTAAACCACATTTTTGAACATCTGACTACTCCCCCTAAGTAGCAGCCACAACAACATCAATCTGGATCACAAGATATGACTATGAAATGCTTAGACTGTTGCAAGTCAATGCACCTTAATTCTGATTAGGAGGGGTAATCACCCTTAGCTTCCCTCTCAGATACTCAAAATTATCCTTAGGAAAAGGCTTGGTAAAGATATCTACAATCTATTCCTTAGTGGGCACATACAACAATTTGACTTCCTTCTCACTCACCTTCTCTCTCAAAAAGTGAAAATAAATATATACTTATTTTTTGAATGCAACACTGGATTCTTAGAAATGTTAATTGCACTTGAATTATCATAGAATATAGCAATAGGTTCATCATACACAAATCTAATATATCTCAACATCTGCTTCATCCACAATACTTGAGTACAATTTTTAGTTGCAGCAATGTATTCTACCTCTATAGTAGATAAAGAAATAACATTCTGCTTCTTACTTAACCATGAGCTCAACTTCTTTCCCAAGAAAAATGCACCACCACTAGTACTCTTTCTGTCATTCACATCTCCTACCCAATCAACATCAGTAAAATCACTTAAAGTAAGGTCATCTTCTTTAGGATACCATAGGCCAAAATCAATTGTCCCCTTCAAGTATCTGAAAATCCTCTTCACAACTATCACATGAGACTCCTTAGGATGAACTTGAAATCTAGCAACAATGCATACAACATTCATGATATCAGGTCTAGTTTGAGTCAAATAGAGAAATCCACCAATCATGGATCTGTATCTAGTCTAATTTGCTTTAGGAGAATCATCATCTTGTGTCAATTTATACCCGATCACCATAGGTGTACCAACTAGCTTTGAATCTTCCATACCAAACTTATTTAGAAATTATTTCACATACTTGGATTGAGATATAAAATCCCTTTATCTAGCTGAGTAATTTACAATCCTAAAAAAAAATCATTTCTCCAATAATAGACATCTCAAACTCACTTTGCATATCATTAGCAAACTTCATGCACAAACTATCATCTCCTCCAAAAATGATATCATCAACAAAGGCTTCAACAATCAAACCTTTACCATGATCAATCATCAAATACAAATTACTATTAGTAGTAACTTTATTAAATCCAAGCTTCAACAAATACTTTTCCAATTTGGCATACCATGCTCTTGGGGCTTGCTTAAGTCCATATAATGCTTTCTTCAACTGAAAAACCATGTCTCCCTAGTCAGTCAATTGAAATCCATCAGGTTGCTCAATATACACTTCTTCTAGTTCACCATTTAGAAATGCTGACTTGACATCCACTTGATAAACCTTGAAATTTTTGTAAGCAGCATAAGCAAGATATAATCTCATAGCTTCAATCCTAGTAACAGGAGCAAAAGTTTCTTCAAAGTCAATTCCTTCCATTTGAGAATAACCTTTACACACAAGTCTTGCTTTGTTTCTAACAACTTCACCTTGCTCATTCAGTTTGTTCTGAAAGACCCATTTAGTTCCAATTACATTTTTGTCCTTAGGTCTAGGAACATGAATCCATGTATCATTATTCTCAATTTGTTGTAGTACTTATTTCATTGCTTCCACCCAATATTCATATTTGCATTCTTCATTGACACTACTAGGCTCAGTCTTTGAGATCAAACAGTATTCTTCTGCAATTCTTCTCCTATTTTGAACACCTTTGTTCTTATTACCTATAATTTGATCTTCTAAATGATTTAGTATTACATACCTTGGAGTCTTAGGATGTTCTTGAACTTCAAGCTCTTGTGATCTCACTTCTGTACTTTCACTAGTTTCTTCCTCTAGAATTATCTACAATTGATTCTGAGTCTGAACTGAACTGTCATTTTGATCATCTGGATCATATCTAAAAGTTCTAGATGGTCTAACTATGTCTTCATCAAACTTGACATTAGCACTTTCAACTACTTTCCTCAATCTCTTATTAAAGCACCGATAGGCTTTACTTTTAGTAGAATAACCAAGAAAGATTCCTTCATCACTTCTAGCATCAAACTTTCCTATATCTTCATCTCTTTTGATATAGTATTTACTCCCAAATATTTTGAAATATCTAATAGTAGGCTTATGACCAAACCATAGTTCATGAGGAGTCTTACCGATATCACATTTGATATGTACCTAGTTGAGAGTGTAAACGATAGTACTCACAACTTCTCTCTAGTAGTTATGAGGAACATTTCCTTCCAGCATCATAGTTCTAGCAGCTTCTTGAATTGTCCTATTCTTCCTTTCTACAACTCCATTTTGTTGAGGCATCCATGGGGCAGATAATTGTCTCTTTATCCCATGCTCTTCACAAAAAGAATTAAACTCATGGGAGGTGAAGTCACCACCTCTATTTGATCTTAGACATTTAATCTTCATACTCGTCTCTGTCTCAACCATAGCCTTAAAGATCTTGAATTTCTCTAGAGCTTTATATTTTTCCCTTAAGAAAGCAACCCACATCAGTCTAGAATAATCATCAATAAGTAACATGAAATACCTATCTCCTTGTAAACTTCTAACTCTAGAAGACCCACATAGATCAGTATGCACAAGCTCCAACACTTCATTCGAACAATGTTGTTTTCTCTGGAATGAAACTCTAGTTTTCTTCCCTAACTGACATTCCTTGCATATATTATTAGTAGGCTTTATCAACTTAGGAAGATCTATCACTACCTAAGTAGAACTTATCTTGATAATATTTTCAAAGTTTACATGACATAATCTCCTATGCCACAACCAACTTTCATCAACTTGAGCAATCAGACAACTTTTACTAGTAGCACTTAGGTGAAAGATATTACCTTTTGTTTTTGTACTAGATGCAATCACATTTCCTGAACTCCCCAATATTCTATGCTTTCCATCCATGAATTGAAGATTGTATCCCTTGTAAACCATCTGTCCAACACTTAAGAGATAATGCTTCAAACCTTCCACATATAGAACATCATCAGTATTATTCTTACCATCAAGAGAAATGGATCCTCTGCCACATATTACACTAGATTTGTCATCACCAAATATTACAACACCACCATCATAATTTTCAAAGCTCACAAATTTACTTTTATCACATGTCATGTGATGAGAGCATCCACTGTATATCACCCATTCATCTTTTTCTTCAACTCTAGTAGCTAGAGCTTTCTCCACATTCATGCAACTAGTAGATCCAGTAGGTACTAGATCATTTTATTTGATAACAATAAATACTCATTCATCCTCACTTAAATTCCCTTTATCAAATTCATCATTTGTCACACCTTCATCAATAGCATAATAACACTTTCTTTGGAATCTAGGCTTGTTACGTCTTGGCTTAGGAACTCTTTTCGAACACCTTGAGGGAAAATGAACTATCTTATTGCAATAAAAACATTTAAGAGGGAATTTTCCTTTATACTTAGCTTCTCCTATTGGTACTCTCTTGACAACAAGCAATTCAAGCTCATCTAGTTTTCTTTCTTCTTCTTCTTCAATCTCTCTCATTTCCTTCTCATACTTGGACATTTTTCTAGAACTTTCTCTTGGATCATATCTCTGCTTATCTTTTCTGGAGATAGTAGCTTTGAATGAAGATTTTGTCTTAGGAAGAGATTCATGAAACTCACTTAACTCAAAAGAAAAAATCTTACCAATCAACATGTCTTTGGTTACATTTGTCACAGTTTGAATCTCCTCAATAGCATCAGTTTTTCTTTTATATGCAACAGTCAAGGATATGAGCACTTTAGCAACAATTTCTTATTCATCCAATATTCCACCAGCCCATTTGATACTACACACAAGTTCATTCACTCTCTACATAAAAGAAGTGATGTTCTCATCTTCACCCATTCTCAACGTTTCATATTTCCCTTTCAGGCTTTGCAGCTTAGCAACCTTCACATGGGTATCACCTTCATACAAGGTTTCCAACTTTTTCCAAATCTCATAAGTAGTCTTTTTCTCCATTACATTTGTCATCTTGGAATCAATCATATCACTAAATAATGCTTCCTTATCCCTGATATTGTACTTGACATATTTAATCTCACCACCAGTAGAAGGACCATTCTGTGGGATGATATACCTATTCTTTGTAATTGTCCAGTAAGGTTCACCAATGCATCTCAAATGACACTCCATTCAAGCCTTCCACAGAGAATAATTAGTTCCATCAAATCTCAGACTATCCTTCTTATATGTCGCCATCCCGGATCACCTCAAGCTATCAAACTTCTTCTGAGGAACCTGCTTTGATACCAATTGTTGGCAACACAAGGGAAAATAACTAAGAGGGGGGTGAATTAGTTGTCTTAGAAATTATACATATTAAAATTATTCTCAGATCTGATAAATAAACATGAAAGCATAAATCATCACCACAATAGAAACACACATAACACCAAGATTTTTTTTATGTGGAAATCCTGTTAGGGGAAAAACCATGGTGGAGGTTAGTCCACAAGATTATACTCTATTAAAAGTATGATAAATGGGGAATGCACATGCATTCAAGAACACTGCTCAAATACAAAAGGCTTACTGCCCAAGGAAGACTCACTGTCTTACAAAAACATTCAGATTACATTTGAAAGATTTGAACTAAGAAAGTAGCATCTGCTAATGCCTGATTATACTTCCGATTAAGCACATAAACATCTACTCACTCTTCTTCACACTTTACTTTTTCTCTTGAAAGATTATAACATTATTCACAAAAAACACTCACACACTTCGCACACCACTTACCACATACATCCAAATGGTATAAACAATCGATCATATATATCCGCAACCAAGGATAACATCAATTACATGTCGACTTCAACAAAATATGAAATGTGTACAAATTGTTAGCTCAAAACAATAAGAAATTTACAATGCAAACCAAAAAAATGTCAGAAAAAAAATAGTAAGGACCCAAAACAATATCCTCAAATGCAGAAAACCTTCAAAAATTATTCCTCGAAGATCCACAACATGCTACAATCACCCTGTCAGCCATGAACATGAAAAATATGAACTCACAGAAGAAATCACTAATCGTGAGCACAACGATCAATGCAAATCAACAACACAGATAGAGCATGATCTAGAAACATCCACAAGCATCATGAATCACTAAAAAAGTATCCACAACATGTCACATTACTAGAATCACATTATCTTCTTTCAGGAACACCAATTGAAGCAACAAAACAACTATCAGAACACAGATACTCGTAACTCGATCAAATCTTCATACGAACCTCTGAAACTTCATGTGGATAAACTAGATATGCTTGACAACAAACCCTTTGATCCACAACCTCTTATCATAAATATACTAAGGTAGCCAACATACTAAGCTTCACTGCACCTGTTAGGTCTCAAAAACATTGGTTTGAAACCACAAGAGGTTGCCAAGCTCTTGATACGTTTTTGGCTAACGTACAAGACCAATTAATGAAATTGTATCTTCTTCTCTTCAAGTTCCACTAAACCTAGGTGGGTATACCTATATGAATGAGCAGATCTAGGTTGTGTGTTTCCCCCTTAAGAAATCTATCCACAATGGCAATTGGAAGTGGATAGATGAAATCCTAATTAGTATGAATTGTATAACCAATATCAAGGTAAAATTTAATATGTTTAGTTAACAGATGTGAAGTTTGTATTTGGTAAGGTAAAACTAAATAAATAAAATGGGTGAGACCAGTGCCTTGTTGGGTAAAACGGAGTCAGATGAAAGTCTAAGATGAGTGGCTTGTATCTAGCAGAAATTCTAATTGTTTGGCATACCAATATTAGTTTATAACTTGTATAAACATGCAAGAATGTAATTACCAGGTTCTTCTTAGTGATCCAAATGAAACTTCCAAATTAGTTTGAATGAATAGAAGGATTTAATCTTTACTTGAAATAACCAATTAATCATACCACACAAGTACAACAAATATGCATTGATAAATTGAGTATAAACTTGATATATCAATTTAAATAAAAAATAAATATCAAACTTGGAGACAACCTAATAATATTTTCAATTAATTCAACAAACAATTGACACCAGTATGACACCATAAAATCAGATCTCGTTCATTGATTCCTCCAAAATTTCATACATGCATCATGGTCTTTTGAAATGTAGACATTATCCCTATTCGCTTGTTACATTTTTTTATCTCTAATCTCATTCTTTTGGTCTTGGTCTCTCTTATTTATATGAGAGGAAAAAAGCTTCATACCAAAGGACATGTATTTTGGTAACAAAACATAATTATGAAATTAAAAATGACTGAAATAACTTAACAACAACATTTGTGCTAATTCATTAGTCTTCAAGTAAAAGCTTGTGGTCATCTGAGACCTATGCAAAGATTTTACTGTATGATTAATTTCTCTTTGTGATGATGATGATCAATCCTCATCAAAGCCCAAATACTTCTCCTGCCACTTACTAGTTGTCAGATCATTTGGCCATTTGAATTCTTGTGTTGCTATGCGATTTGTGAGGTGGATCTTCCATCGATTGTCAAGCAAGTCCTTGACATCTAGCACAAATTCTGTGTATCCACTATCTAGTATAACAATCCCATCAAGCAAAGCATGAAAATTTTCAAGGTTGATACCCCCATCACTCTGTACATGTTCCAAGCATTGAGAAATCATTCGATCAAATTCATATTTCCACTCATCCACACCTTTTAATTGATTATCATCTTTGATGATCGAAGGGCTGAAGATGTATTTAATAGAATCAAATGCATTCCTCATATTTTCCACTTTCTTCTTCATATCTATCAAGTAATTATGCTCCTCAATTACCCCCTTTACCATTTCCTGCATTGGTTTGAGTCTTGGAGGGGCATTTGGATCCCTTTGTGTGGCCTTGCACAAAGTAGTCAGAATGTGATAAGTAGGTTGCCATCTCTTTTGCAGTTCCTCAAGGATAGGGGAATTGGCTTTTATCTATTCCAAAGCTTTAACCAAATTTCTAAAGCTTTCATGTACTCCACCTATTTTTTCCTTTAGTATCCTAATTATGTGCTCCAATATCTTTCTTAGGGTATTTAGGATGTGACGCTTGACATCTTCCATATTATGCTTCTTTATATTATCAATTTCCTCTTTTATCTGTTGTATTTGTGGGTCTTCAGCCTGGATAGGGGTGATAAACAACTACCTCATCCCCCCTCACTGTGGTAGCTTGTTGTAATTGTTGTTTCAACTTTACATTCTCAATAAACAATTTGTTTACTTCATCATTTGATAATTTTAGTCTTTTCTCATATTCAGTTATTTTCTTTTCCATATTCTCCACCACATTTTTGGTGAACATTGCAGAGTGCATGGTTATAGTTGCAGCCTCTGTAGGAGTTGTGTCTTTCATCATTCTTACCATGGCTGACCCCCTCATTTCTTGTACCACATCTAAGAGTTGAGGCTTCCTTATGCTCTTTTGTTTTTTCCATAAAGCAAGAGTTTAGGTGGTAGGGTTATACCCTATTCCTGAAATGCCCTCCTCTAAATCAAACTCTGCAACTAACATTGGGTCATCTTGTGCTCTAATCTGATCCAAAAGAAACACTTTAGATAGCTCCATCCCTGGAATGATCAGCATATCACTTTTCAATACTAACTCTTTTGTCTCCTGGGGGGTAACATTAATATTATCAATATTTAATTCTGCCAATGTTTGAGCCTGAATTTGAGCCTACTTTGATTCATCGGCTCCTATGAGATTGATCTTCAACCTTTCATCAAACTGCTTCATATTCATCTTAATCCAAAAATCTTTAAATTAATTAGTATAAATAAAATTTTCATCCTCCATAAACCTTAGAGAGGCAACTACCCTCTCATCATCTTGAATCTCATTAACACCTTCCTATGATATCCTGATTTTAGGGTCATGAGGCTCTTGAATTTTATGTTTCTCTACCACCTCCGGCTTGGGGTTCATGTGTAAGAGATGGAGGGGATGGATGTGCAGGTGATGGGGGTGGTGTATGAGATGTGGATGCTTCATGTGATGGTTCTTGGGGTGTGGGAAGTGGAATTAACCCCTCATCTTGGGCCATTTTATAAAATTCATCAAATTTACCAAGGATCAATTGCATCCTTTTGAGAAGATTGGCTCCTTCTAGTTTTGAACACATCAGAAAAATATACCAAATTCCTTATTACATCCTCCTCAGGGTCAAATACATGATATATGGCCCTGTTTGTTGGAAAAGTCCTGATCATATTAATGTGACCCTTTGGGTCACATGCTCTCTCCTTTCTAGACTTGAGGGGATAATTGACCCTCATAAACCTTTGTAGTTCCTCCAACATGTCAGATCCAATAGAAAATTCCTCAAACACTTTTAAATCAGGAAAGAATGTGCCTTTTCTCTAATTCTTCATTAAATCATGCTCCATCCAGAGCATTTGCCACATGAACTCTAAAAAGCATATTCTCGTAGGTACAAATTTTGGAAAAATGTGTGGTGCTTGATCACAACCGTACACCCTGATAATAGTATGTTGTGGCATAAGGAACAAATCAACATAATTATGAGTATAGCCCTTGTCTAGCTTATACTACATTGGCCTCATTACACTCATTAGTGATTCAGGTAACCTTGGTGTTGAATAACCGAGGGCAGCAATTAATCTAACAACAAAATCATCTTTGAACAAAACAAAATCACATTTTGTGCACCTACTATCCCAAATGTAGTACCAATTCTATATAGGGATTCCAACTCTATTCTCTTCTATGCTTAGCTTCATCCTTCTAGTCCTTTTTGTTTCATTCTAAAATAAAATCAGATGACATAGCAAAGAATATTTTCTAAAGGCTATGGGAGCCTTAGCCTCTTTGACCTGCAACAAACCCTCATGTATTTGCTCTTTAATCACAAATGCACAATCAAATTCCACATTTGACTTCAGATGTTGAATGATCATGGCCATCCTCATTAATCCTATTGACATGTTATCTTCTGCATTTATCCCAAGAACTTGACACAATGCATGATAGTTTTTTTTGAAGTAAACCTAAAAAATTTGACATTGGAAAAGGCTCTACTTTTGAGGAAGGGATGGGAAGTATTATGTTTTTATGACCTCTCTTCATATGCAGGGGGAGCTCATCACTCCTATAGGTTATCCTTAGCCTCTTGTACTCTTGTTCTAATTTCCCCAATTTACCTCTGTAACAGCTTGTTTGTTCAGGTTAAAACATTTAATAACGGCCTCCCTTGAGACATCGACTAAACACCCACCATCTGGAAGCCTGAAAATCTTGGTTGGGGCATGGTAACTATGGGCCAGGGCTTTAATCAGCTCAATATCAATAAAAAAACTTGAAACAATCAATTTGGCTAAGTCAAGGGTCCACGGGTTTGATGTTGGACCCTTATCATTTCTATTTCTATAGAAATACCAATACAAATTCCATCCTGAATGAGGAATGATAGGGTCTCTACACCCCTGAGGTAGATCTCTAAAAACCTTTATTGGCCCCTTATCTACTAAACTAGGAAATAAAGCAAGCAATGGTGATTGTAAAGAGGGTTTGCTAGTTTTGGCTTCATCTATTTTAGCTCCTACTTCTTCTTTATTTGATGCCATTGTTTAAATTCAAAGAGTGAGGAACAAAGCTTACCTAAAAATTTAGTTTTCCTTAGAGAATTCCCTTCACTCCTATGCCTTGAGCTCATCTGCACTTGGTCTCTCCTATTGTGAATGAGAAAACTCAATCTACTTCGTGTATCTCCACACCAAGGTGCATTGACTCTTGAATCATAAATTCACATCATTCAAATCTTTGTATGAAGCTCAATTTCATATTTCAAAGTTGACTTATGTGGTTGGCATGCTTTAAATGTCTCAATGACTGCTTTATCGTGACACCTTGTGTCACTTTTCATTCCCCTGCAGTACCGTAGTATGTTTTGTTATCCTTTATTAATATACTACTCTACCACACACCACCTTTGGATCCCTTTCGGTACCACGGTGTATCCTTAACACATATATCAATATATCTCTCTACCGCAGGCAACCTTTCATCTTCCTGCAGTACCGCAGTATATTCATGCAGTGTTTTTCCTTAATATACTGCTTTATTGCGGGCTATGTTCTAACCCTTTGCGGTATAGTGGTGCCTTCTTATATTACTGTTCTTAGTGTACTACTTTACCACGGGCTATGTGTTGACCTCCTGAGGTATAGTGGTGAAGGTGACATAGTAAAATGTTATCTCCTTATATCGTCATATCATGAGCTTCTTTGTAATGGGATGAGGTAGAGAGGTATGATGTAAGGGCTATGTGGGGTGTATAATATGGTAGCAGTATGGCAGTAAAAGGTAAATTTGACTTTATGGATGGAAAAATGAGACCTTTTATGAAAATGATAGTATGACCCAAATTTTAATTGATGAAATCTTTAGAGTGTTTTATGAAAATTTTGGTTCTAACAACACCACTGACAACCTGTAACATATTTTATTACAATTTTCTCAATATCCTCGACATATACAACCTTAAATATATTAATAGCAATAGTGTTGACATCAATGACAACCACATATCAGCAATATCCAACACAATGAATTACATATTTTTATGGCTAATCCCAAAAAACATCAAAGGATAAATGATAATTAATGATTTTGGTTGTGTCCTTGATTTTTGGGTCAGGACTAAGACACCACCTAGGTTGTCTTTGTCCCCAAAAGGTCTTGGAACCTTGATTTGAAGTGTGCCTTAAAGAGGTCCCTTTTTGGAGTCTGGGCCCTAATTTTCATGCCTCTGGACTAAGATGCAACCTAGGGCATCTTAGTCCCCCTTAAGGTATTTTTTGGATTTAATTTTAAATTCTAGTAGGATTTAGCCTCCTTTAATTAATGAATTTATATGTTGGCTTGGTGCGGTGTAACTTCGGGATATTAAACATGGATAAGTATGAATACAAGGTTCACTCATTCATTGATAGCATTCAAGAGCATTTCATCAAGTATTTGGAGCCATCATCAAGATTTAAGAATCATATCAAGGATATTGTTGCACCATGTTTATTATTGTGCTAACATTTGTGATGTAGGGTTTATGATTCAAGCAAGATTCAAGAACCACATCCATCGTAGCCATTTTAAGCACATTTGCAACACCTTATTACAAGGGTTTGGTGATTTGTAGCATTACATGTTGTTTATTCATCATTTCCCTTATTATTTCATTTCATTTCAAGGTTTAATTATAGAAGGTTGACCAAGGAAAACCCCCATTTACTAACAATCAACAAGTTTTTCCCCTCTTGTTTGTTTGTGATTGTAGATTTAGGTTGAAGACTTGAAGATCATTTGAAGTGAAAAGTTGCATTGCAAAGTTTTCATCTTCACAGAAACTCACCTACAGGCAAAATCTAGAAGTTTAAGAACCTAAGATCAGAGAAGAAGGAAGTGTAGACATCACGCCTTAGGATCACATTCGGAGATTCCCAAAATTTCAAATGGGACTAAGTCACCACCTAGGGCATCTTATTCCTCCCAAGGGTATTTTTTAAAACTTCTTCTAGATCCGATTCTGACATCCAAAGATTTTGCATTTGCCTCAAAAAATAGCAACGAGACTAAGACAATAGTAAGGGCTTATTTGTCCTCCATAGCATATTTTGATAACTTCTTTACATTTCTGGAATCCTCATTGCATTTCCATACTTCCCAGGTACACATATCCTAACTCCCTATTCCATAATTTCATCATTTACATCCCTCATTTATCTTGCATTACTAGGTTTTGTGAGTTGAATGCTTATTTGTCTTTTCCAAGCATTTGTTTGGTAGTGAACCCCTAAAAGCTTAAAGAACCCCCTCCTAGGTCCTCCTTGTTGAGAATTGACTCACCTTGTGAGGTTGATAGTCAATCCAATTAAGACTCCTAGGATATTATTGAATGACCAAAGAAGAATAAGTACTGGTCCATCCACTACCCATTTTTCTTCGGTTCAAATTCATTTGAATTATTTATTTGAGAAAAAGAGGAAGTGGGAATTTAATAAAAATGATTATTCAACCATTTTAATTAAATAAGAGAAAATGGAAAAGGCACATTAAATAATTAGCTTAGATTAAATATTTAATAAGAGAGAGAATGACAAGGGATCATTAAATAATTTTGACAATTATTTAGCTATAGAAGAATTAAAAGACAAAATGAATAGATAAATAATTAATAATAATTATTTAACTATAGACGAATGACAAAAGACAAATAATTAAATAAATAATACTTTATTTATTTATTGAAGAAAGGGATGTTAGCAACGTGATTAGATTTATTTAACCGATCTAGATAGAATAAAGATTGGAAAGTGAATTAATTAAATATTTAAAATTATTTAATTAATAGAAGAATATGATCAAGGATAATCAAATAATTAAAATTATTCAATTATCAGAGGACGACAACCAAGAAAAATGATGCTTGTAGACTAGGACATTTTTCATTGTCTACAGTTTTCCCCTCTTTGACATAATGTAGTTCATCGCATTGTGTCAAAGAAATTTAATTCTAAAATATGCCCCAATGTAAAGAGAATGAGGAACGATGACCAAGAGGGTTGTGGTATGCCCCCTCGAGAGGATAGGCAGGTTCAAAGAACATGAATGTGCTCTTGAAATGGATGATAAGACTAGAGGATAAAGGATAGAAGAAATGCTAGTATGGAGAAGATGGATGTTAGCGTGGAAAAGATGGATGTTAGCATGGATAAGATGGATGTTAGCATGGAGAAGGACAAAGGAGATGGTATGTTAGGCAGGAAATGATAAGGGACCAACTTTCATGCTTTTATATTTATCATCATTGGGCATCAAAATTCTCACAAATGGAATACATACACCATGGTATGACATAGAGCAAGGTGTGCAAGATGACCATTTGTGAGAGACAAACAGGAAAAAGACAAGGAATGCCCCAGCTCATACTAAGGATCCAATTATCCAAGTCTTTTTTCCAAGACAAAACACAAATAGTAAACAAAGAAAAGAGGAAATGATCAATTATCATCCCTGTAAATCCCTTAATGGGACATCCTTGAGGTAACTAGTAACATGGCCAAAGACCAATCAAAAAGATAAAACAATTTTAGATCAACAAAGTGCTTGCCAATAGAAATATTTTTTTCCAATGATACTGATAGGATTGATTAAGTTTACCAAGATCACCAAATTGATTAATAGGTTGACAAGGATTGATTGATAAGTTTGGCAAATGTTGACTAGTTGATTTGATTGATTTGGCCTGGTTCTTGGAAGGACACATCCTGATTAAGGCAAGATTGGTTGACAAGGTTGACAAGGTTGATTGATTATGCTTGACTTCAAGAAAGACACATCCTGATTAAGGCAAGATTGATTGATGATGTTGAAAAGATTGATTGATTGTTTGACAAAGATTAATTGATTGTTTGACAAAGATTGATTGATTGTTTGACAAAGATTGATTGATATGACCAAGCGATGTGATGATACCTAACTTCAGGAAAGACATATCATGTTTAAGGCAAGGAGCACATCTGATAAAGTTGACCAAGTGACAAGTGTTCACAAGGCACCTAACTGCAAGAAAGACACATCCTACTTAAGGTGAATGACCAGATTGACCAAAGACAAAGTATAATCTCAGAAAGGACACATCCTAATAAAAGACAAGAGATAGTACCAAATGAGAAAAATGACATGATGCCCTATTCCGATTGAATGACCAGATTGATTGATTGATGATAAAATGATTGATTGAAGATAAAATATTTTGGTTGGTTATGTTTGTCTGTTGATTCTTGATTTGGTTTGAATGATGATTGGATGTGGACCCAAAACAAGACCAGACTCAAGAAACCCTAAAGGACTGACCTAGGTGGCCTCTGGGGCTCATCAATTGATGGCCTTTCCTATGTTATACATGAAAATACCGCGTAGTTTGACATGAATTGACTTTGTTTTATTTGAAAAAAGACTGAGTCATGATTTTATTTGGACCAACCGAAAAGGATTGACCTAATGTATTGGGGGCTCATTTAAGATGAGCCTTGCCTATGTAACAAATGCACAGAGACAATGTAGTTCGACCCTACTAACACAAACTAACTCAGACTTAGACTCTCACTCTGTTTAAATTGGGAGTTTTGAAGTTTTTCGATGTTTTTGGGTTTTTATGGTTTTCAATTTTTTTGGGTTTTGATATTTTATGATTTTTTTTGGATTTTGATGTTTTATGAATTTTTTTATAGATTTTGATGTTTTATGATTTTTATTTTTATTTTGATGTTTTATTATTTTTTTTTGGATTTTGATTTTTTATGATTTTTTTTGGATTTTGATGTTTTATGATTTTTTTTTTTGGATTTTGATGTTTTAAAATGCTGATACCATGTGTTGTGTCCCATGAAGGAGTGAGTCAATAAATTTCCCCTAGTCAAGTAAAGGATCACTGTATTATTCACGAGGAGAAGCGATACATGTAGAGGATGATCATGAAGGCAAAGGATGCTAAATGTCAGTGGCTCTCAGGCCATGGAGAGGGTGACGAAGCTTTATTACGAGGGATTGACATGTGTGAATGGATGAGCGGAAGGATGAAAGACTAGATGGAGTGAGAATAGATAGAGGAGCATAGACTAACTACACATGGTTCTTGTTTGCCAGGTTTTCACCATGGTACTTATCCAAAGTGCCACCAAAGCTATTTTCACTTTTGGATGAATTATTTCTCTTTACTATTTTTTTAATTTTTAATTTTTTTTCTTTTGTCATCAAGATGCATGTTTTCTAGGTTTTGATCAAGGTGACCATTTTTTTTTTTGTATTTTTTACTTTTAAGGGGATACTCTAAGAATCAAGTGTAGTACATGTGAAGGTGCATGCTATTGATAGGATCATACAATGGTTCTCCTTCAAGAGTAGAAAGTGATAAGTGTCGGATCCATGTGATGTTGTGATGATATAAGGGCCCAACCAATTAGGTTCAAATTCTCTAGGATTTTCTCATTCTGCTTGATTCTTTGGATTTTATTTCAAGACTAAGTCACAAATGTCAAAGCTTCTAGGCTGGAATTTCTTATTGTAACTATGTAAGAGGTGATTCTGATAGGCTTGTAAATGTGTTAAAGCATTTTATCCTTTTTTCATCCAATAACTCTAGCTCATGTAGATGAGATGCATGATATTCTTCTTCATCAATCAAGCCTTGCATAGAGACTTGTAGGGATGGTAACTCGACCTCTATAGGAAGTATTTATTTAGAACCATAGACAAGGGAATATGGTGTGGCTCTTATAGGGGTGTGAACACTAGTGTGATAGGCCCATAAAGCAGGATTAAGTTGTAAGTGCCAGTCTCGGCCAACGTCATTGACAGTCTTCTTTAAGAGTCTTAGGATAGTGTTATTAGATGCCTGAGCTTGACCATTACCTTGGGGGTAATATGGAGTAGAAAAATGGTGTTGGATATGGAATTTTTTCACAAAGCTCTCATAAATCCTGATTCTTAAAAGCACGACCATTATCTGTAATGATAGACTGTGAGATACCATAGCGGAAAATGATGTAATTCAGGATGAACTTGGCTATCTACTTTCTAGTAATGTAGGTCAGTGGGATGGATTAAATCCATTTTGTAAAGTACTTAGTAGTGACAAGAATGAACTTATGTTCATTAGAAGAGGTGGGATGGATCTTTCCTATGAGGTCGAGTCCCCATTGAGAAAATGGCCATGGTGAAGTAAGTGGTTGTAGCTCCTGAGTTGGTGTATGTATAAGATCTCCATGAATCTAATACTGGTGAAATTTATTCATAAAGTGATAGGAAGAACGTTCCATTGTAGGACAATAATATCCCATTCTCATGAGCTTTTTAGCTAAGGTTGGACCAGCAGAGTGAGCTCCACATATACCATGGTGTACCTCTTGTAAGGATTTTTGTGCTTCATTTGAGTCAAGACAATGAAGGAGGGTGCTATCTAGGCTACAATAGTAAAGGGTGTCTTTGATGATGACATATTTGGATACTTGTCAGATAAAGGCTTTGTGTTGGTTGAAGGACAAGTTAGGAGGGATAATCTGGTCATGAAAGTAACTGTAGATGTCTTTGTACCAAGGAGATTAAAGAGCAACAAGTTCACACACATGTTCGGTTTCAGGGACATCAAACATAGAGATCAATAGTTGTTCTACCAAGAACTCATATTGCGAAGCATTATTAGGAATGTCCAAGAGAGATCCAATTGTATCCTTTGCATCAACTGCTTTGTTTTGGATTCATGGAATTTTTTCAAATGTAATATTGTCAAAGTATAGCCTAAAACTATCTACCATGCGCTTGTAGGGTGTCAATTTCTCATCTTTGGTGTCATAATCATCATTAACTTGCTTAATCACTAACTGAGAATCACCATAGACCTAAAGATCCTTGATTTTCCATTTTATTGCCATTTAGAGTCCTATCAATAATACTTCGTACTCAACCATGTTGTTTGTGCATGGAAATGCTATTCAGAATGACTTGGGAATGGAGTCTCCTTGAGGTGTGATGAACGAAATTTTTGCTCCTGAACCATGACTTGTGTAAGATCCATAAAAATACAACTTCCATGTGGTTGGGGTCTCTATTACAAAGATCGATTCATTTAGGAAATCAGATATCAAAGGAAGATTTGCTTTTATTGGTGTGTCTGCAAGTTGGCCAACTATTACTTGTCCCTTTATTGTTTTTCAGTCCACATACTCAATATCGTACTCACTTAGGATCATAACCCACTTAGCTAGTCTTCTTGTCAGAGTTTATTTACTGAGAAGGTATTTCAGAGGATCAATTTTAGTGATCAATTTTGTCTTGTGATTCAACATGTGTTGTTTTAGTTTTTGTGCCACAAATACCACTACTAGACATGCTCATTCAATAGGACTATAGTTCAATTGATATCTGAATAAGGTGCGATTGATATAATAAATTTCTTGTTCCTTGCCATCATTGTCATTTTATGCTAACAATTCCCTCAGTGTTGATGTATTTGTTGTCACATATAGTATCAAATTTATTTCGTCGATTGGAGGCATAAGAATTGGAGTCAATAGGTAATTCTTGATATGATCAAATACTTCTTGGAATTTCTCTATCCAGTTGAAGGGAATTCCTTTTTGTAACAAGTGTTGAAATGGATGGATTTTGTCTACTAGCTGAGCAATGAACCTACAGATTGACTGTATTCTTCCTTGTAATGTTCTCAATTAACTGACATTGGCTATCCAGTTGAAGGAAATTCCTTTTTGTAACAAGTGTTGAAATGGATGGATTTTGTCTGCTAGCTGAGTAATGAACCTACAGATTGACTGTAGTCTTCCTTGTAATGTTCTCAATTAACCGTCGTTGGTTGGTGGTGGCATGTCCAAGATAGCTTTTACTTTGGTAGGATCAACTTCTATTCCTCTGCGAGAGACAATAGATCCTAGGAGTTTGCTTGATTGGACCTCAAAAACACATTTCTTTGGATTAAGCTTGAGTTGGTACTTTTCCAGTTGTGTGAAAATATTTTCCAATATTGCTAGGTGTCCACTTCATTCTAGAGACTTAGAGAGAAGGTCATCAACATAGCCTTCCATAAATATGTGCATATAGTCATGAAAAATAGTTGGCATGGCTCTCTAATAAGTAGCTCTAGCATTTTTAATCCCAAATGGCATGAAATTACAATAGAAAGTTCCCCAAGCACATGTGAAAGTTGTCTTTAATTGATCTTTAGTGGAAATTATTATCTGATTATAACCTAAGAATCCATCCATAAGTAATAGCATTTCGTAACCAGCAGTAACGTCTACTATGATGTCAATGTTTGGTTTTAAAAGAAAATCATCTTTGGGACAAGCTTTGTTGAGGTCTCTAAAATTTGTACATACTTTGATTTGACCACTTGGTTTTGTGACTGAAATGAGGTTTGATATCCAATCTACATAGTCAATCGAACAAAGGAATCCAAAATCTAGGAGTTTCTTTAGTTCCACCCTAACAAGGAGTGCAATTTGAGGGTGCATTTTTCTTAACTTCTATATATATGGCTTAGCAATTGGCATGAGTGGAAAGTGATGTAGAATGAGCTCAAGGTCCAATCCAGGCATATCGTCATATGACCATATAAAATTGACCTATCTTTCTGAAAAGAATGTTATGAACTCGGGCTTTTCCTTGATGATTAAAGATGTTGCTAACTGTATGATTCTAGAATTGTCTTGTGTACCAATGTTCACTTCTTTTGTTTCTTCTATAAGCAATGGCAATCTCTATTGGTCTATGGGGAGACAGTCTATTCCTCCATCCTCAGGTACCTTGGAGAGGTTTTCACCTTCGGATATGTCCTTTATTTTTACTTTTTCACGATCAGTAAGCACCTTTTGGTTTTCACTTGAAGACCTATTATTTTTATTTTTTCTTTTTTCATTTTCACTTTTGTGACTAGAGGATAGGACAGCCTCACCAAAGTATGTTGCATAATTGATTTCTATAGAAAATCCATCCTTATGATCCCCACTCAGTATTCCCTCCTCAAGTCCCATGAACTTAGCAATTGCTTCATTGTTCTCAAAAGTATCTAAACTTGGTGGTCCTTGTTGATCCCAATCTATGAGTTGGGGGTAGACAAGTGGTAAGCCATCATCAGTATTGTCAAGAGTCATTGTGTAGGAAGATATGGTAAAGACGGAAGTAGATTCATCAGGTTTCGAAGAGGCAAAATCAATGGTTTCCCCAAAGTGTTTGATCCACTCTTCTCTATTCAAAGGGACTTTTGGACAGGGACTTGGCAGACTTGGTAGGGGATTAATTGTAAGCATTTGACTAAATTGTTTAAGGGGAGGCTCATCAAATGCTCCAAACATTTTATCAAGGTCCATGAAAGTAGTGGATGATAAGGAATCCCATTCATATTCATTGGAATCGACATCATAATCCCAAGGTTCCTCATATGTCTCTATCTCATTTGAGGTGTTAACAACCACACTTGAAGGTAACCTGATACCCTGGATAGTCACTTTTATTGGCACAAACCCTAACCCATGATTCTTTAGCAATTTGAGACGCTGTAAGGGTTCCAACATTCCTTGTTTATTTAGGCCAAGGCCACTGTGTCCATCATATCTATGTCGCTTCATTATTTGGAACCCTTTTGAATACTATTCAATTGGAAATTTCTTATTTTCACTTTCTCCTCTTCTCAATACAACCATGTGAGAATATGATCATCTAAATATTCCTTGGAAAGTTCCCCCCATTTAGTGAAGGTGGTAGGGGGATTATGGATGATAACTTTGGGTTGCACGGGATGTAGTTTACCATATGACTTCGGTGATTTAGGAAATTTTCCAATGAAAAAGAGACTCTTCATGTTGTATTCTTCACATACTTTGTCTTGGATTTGGACCTTTGGTGGGGAAAGTGTGGTGAATGAGGTGGATGGTTTGACAAGGGTGGATGGGTCAATGTAGTTAGATGGAGTGGTGGATGAAGTGGAGGCTTCTTGATTGACAGGCACTTGACGTTCGATAGTTCCTTTTAGGTTTGAACAATACTGAAAAGGATTAGGGTCACCTAGAATAGTGATTTTAGTGCCATTGTGTGGAAATTTGAGGCATTGATGGTAGGTGGATGTAATATCTCTCATGGCATGAATCCATGGGCAGCCAAGGAAAAGGTTGTAGTACAAATCTAGATCCAAGACATGAAATACTGTGTTTTGTACTACTGAACCAACTCTCATAGGAAGTGAAATTATGCCTTCAAAAGAAATCTTAGCATCATCATAAGCTTTGATCAAAATTTTCTTGGTCTGGTCTATATAATTCTCAGAGTATTCCAATGCTTTCACCAATTTTAGTGAGAAAATATTTAGGCCTGCTCCACCATCTACTAGGAATCATCTGATCTTGTGTTTATTAACGCATACTTCAAGGTGGAGGGGATCATTATGATCAGATTGTGGTGTGGAAAAGTCTTGTTTAGAGAAGGTGACATGGTGCAGAATAGCTAAGTATCCAACCATGGCCTGAAATTAATTGACATCTAGGTTAGTGGGGATGGATGGTTCTTTTAATGCTTTATCAAGGATGACTCTATGCTATGGCGAAATGCGAAGGAGTTCCAAGATAGAAATTTGCGTGAGGGTTTTTCCATACTGATCTAGGAGATTATATTGACTTTTTGGATATGAATTAGAAGGAGGTCCTAGAATAGTTATCTTGTTTCGGCGGGTGGTAACAACACATTCTGAACTTGGCTTTTTTATAGTGATAGTGGCAATGTGATCATTAATGGGTCTCACATTAAGGATGAAAGTTGGCATTATTTTTGTTCCCTGAACTAGAGGATTTTCCTTTATCATGGTCTTGCAAGGGACTTTTGAATATGGTGCATGATCAGTATTCATTTTTCCTTGTAAATCTCCTACTGATATGGTTCCATTTCAATGAGATCTTGAATGATATTCTTGAGTGTCCAACATCTAGCTTTTTTGTGTCCTTTTCTATGGTGGTATTCATAGTATTCGTCATCCTTCCACCAATCAGGTTTGATCAATGAGGGTTCATAATTTTTTGTGTCTGGTAGTATGATGAAATTAGATTGCAAAAATTATTTGAGGACTGATTCGATGGGTTCATCCAAAGGGGTGTATGTTCTTTTAGGACAGGGAGGACCTCTTCATTGTTGAATGTTTTGGACAACATTTAGCGTTTGGTTTTGAACTTGTGTTTGGGTGTTTGGTGTACTAGATTTATTTTATGAGGATTGACCTATAAGTTGAATGGTTGGACCTTTGGTTATCAGTTTGGCATCAAAAAATTCATCATTTGTGACATTTTTGTTTCGGGACCTATATTTTCTCTTGTTGTTGTTGGGTTTTGGATTTTATTTGTTTATTTTAACCAATCCCTTTACAGTAAGACCTTTCTCAACAAGGACACCTTTCTAAAGAATTTACTCCAAGGTTATGCAACATTGGATTTGAATTTGACTCATCATTCTCCATTAAGGTTTTCCACAAACATGGTGACAAGTTTTCTTTCAAGAATGTGACAAGGGAACTTGCTAAGAAAACCTCGCCATCTCTGGTAAAATGAGGTAAGTGATTCTCCTTCTCATTTGGTTGTGCTCAATGTTGCAAGGGTGACATCATTTTTAATGTTGAAGGAAAAATGATTGATGAATTTGTCAGCTAGTTCACCCCATGTTCTAATTCCTGGAGGAAGGTGTGCAAACCAATCTAAGGATGGCCTTGTGAGGCTTCGCGAGAATAGTCTCATGAAATAGGTAGGGTCATATGAGACTTCCATACATGATGTGTTGAATTCTTGAATGTGTTCTATTGAATCCATTGTCCCCTTATACTTAGATAAAGGAGGTGTTGTGAAGTAAGGGGGAAAGGGTGGCATGTATAGATTTTTGTCAAATGGAAAGGGGCACAATTCTTCCATGGAATAGGTTTTCTTGTTGGTCCCCATTTACATGTTTGTTATCTATTGTTGGAGGGTCTAGACTTGTTGTATCAAAATTTCTGTGAGAGATGGTGTTGCATTGTTTTGGTTTTGTGTCATGATGTTAGTATTGAGGTCATATGTTGGATTTGAATTTGGATTGATGGTTTGTGACATGTGACCTTGGTTGTCATATCGATATGTGTTGTTGTGATTTGGGATGGAATTGGCATTTGGGTTTGTACCAAAGGTCATGGTGTTTTGGAATTGAGGTGTAGACCCTTGATTTATTCCTTGGTTTTGAAATTTTTTTCCTTGATTTCCATTTTGAAAAGGGGGTATAGGTCCTTGGTTGATGTTTTGACATGAATGTGTAGGCCCTTGGTTGATGTGTCAACATGACATAAAGGTCCCTTGATTGGTATTTGAAGGTGTAGGTCCTTGATTGGTATTTTGGAATGATTGAAGGGACCCTTGATTAGTGTTTTGGAGTGATGGAATTGATCCTTGATTAGCACTTTGATTTACGGTCCTTAATGAGATAATGTGAAACTTTCTAGGTTTAGTTGGTGGATTTTGACTTGATGAAGACTGTGCACCTTGGAATTGGAATAAGGAACCTTGATTTGTGTTGTGAAATGTGGGTTTAGGACCTTGGTTTGCATTTTGGGTCAAAGGAGTAGGACCTTGTGATGTGGAACGTTGATTTTTGTTTTGAAGTGTGCGTATAGGACCTTGGTTTGCATTTTGGATCAAATGGGTAGAACCTTGTGATGTGGCTTCTTGATTTGTATATTGGAAAAGGGGGTTTGTAAAGGTCTTGCCTATAGAATTTGAGGAATTTCTAAGTGTGAAACTTTGTTATTGTGTAGTGGTATTGATTACCTTGTTTCCAATTTTTGGGATGCTTGGGATGTGTGTAGTAGTGGTAGTCATGTGTGTAGTTGTATCAATGGGTATGCTTGACATTTTTTGTGATGAGGGCATGCCAAGTGTGAATGGATTTTTGGTTTCTTTTTCTATAATGGTTGATACATCAAAACTATGAGGTAATTTGGCACCCTTTTTAGCTAGTGCATAGAAGAATCTATTAGGGTATGCACTAACAAGTTGATCAACCATGGTTAAAATTATAGGGTCATGATAAGCTTCTTCAATTTCTTCTCCGGTCAATTATTTTTTGAATTCTTCTAGGCTCAAGTTTTCCCATGTGTTGGTTTGGTCTCTTGGTGGTGTGTCTCTTGAAGGTTTTGAATGATTTGAATCTATTCCAAGGGTAGTATCATGTAAAGGGTTACTTAAAAAATACATGTCTTTTCTCTTTGCTTGTGACCTTGTTTTAACCATGTGAGGTTTTTGCAAGTTGACAGATAATGCAAGATGATGATGAAACTATGCTTCTATGTTTTTGGATTTTCTTGAGTATAAAGATAATGAGGCCAATGCAAGATGAGGATGAATCTAAGCTATGTTTTTGGATTTTTTGGATTTTTGGATATGAGGATGCAAGGTGATTATGAAAGGATGATAATGACCAAAGGATGAAACTAATGAATGCTAAAGGATGCTAAAGTCTGATTAATGGTCAAGGATGATGATAAGGTACCTAAATGATGCTAAATTAAAGATCAAGGTAATAATGCAACTAAGGTTAAGATGAAGGTAAACTATGTTTTTTGTATTTTTTGGGTACAAGGATGCAAGGATAATGAGACTAATGAATGAAAAAGGATATGAAAGGTTTACCAATTGATAAATTTAAGGGAAAATGATATTATGCTAAGACTAACGTAAAATGAACTATTTTTTTGTATTTTTGGGATAAAAGTGGAAAGTGCAATCTAGATTAAAGATCAACATTTTGCAAGATGATAAAAAAAGCTATGATATAATGAGGTCAAGCTAATGCAAAGGAATCCTAAATTTTTTAAAAAAGGACATAAATCAAGCTAATGTGAACCCAAGGTAACAATTCCGAGTGTCATTGACCATTTGTGGTAATCAAGAGGATAATTTTGACAAGGTTGAGTAAAGGCTAGGACACAAGCTTAAGAATCAAATGTGATAAAGGTGATAATGACAAGGATTGATAAAATGAGGCATAATGGTCAATGAAAAATAGAATATGAAACCAAGGATTTTTAAAAATCTCAAAGGTCTTCCTATGTTCAAAATATCAAGACCTAAATGCAACCTATAGATCAAAGTTTAATCTATGCAATGCAAAGGATGGAGGAAGAGTAACCTATAATGTAATGTTTCCCTAAATGGAAATGCTAGAATGACCTGATGAAGCTTGCAAGTCTTTGGTTCAAAGGTCACTGTGAAATGAGTGGATTATATTTTAGACAAAGATTATAAAAGATTTTTTTTATCAAACAATTGCAGCTCTATTTTTTGCAAATGCAGCTCAGGTAGATAGATGCGGTTTTCCAGTTATCAGATGCGGCTCAGGATATCAGTTGTTGGTCTATTTTATGCAAGTGTAGTTCAGTATGTCAATTATGGTTTTCTAGTTATCAGATGCGGTGCATAAAATTAGTTGCAACTCTGTTTTTGATAGTCGTGATTCATAGAAAGTTTTTTTTGATAGTTTGATGGTTTATGTTCTCATTTTTTAGTGAATTCTAATTGTTTTTGATGAAATCTAATTGGAAAACAAAAAGTACAATATCAAGCACTTTTTTTTGGTTTGGTTTTGGATGTGAAAATGTTTTAAAAATAAAACACACATAGACAACAATGCACAAGCCCTATGGTTGGCAACAAAACCACTGGTTGATATCCCCACTTGGATTTATCCAGTCACTTGAACAAGGTAGACAACTAGAGATTTGGTGGAACTGGCTCCCCTCCATGACACTCACTTCTCGGGTTCACCAAGTCTCATTCCCCTAGTGGTGGAATTCATGTCTCTACACAAGCTCAGTGAAGATATTGGGAACCTTCAGAGGTCCAACCTCCTACAATCAATGAGCGTATAAAAGGGTTTTTTGAAACTAACACAAATTGGCTCTTAGTAAGGGAATCCATTCAAGGTGGCCACACATGTGACAAGATTAGCTCAAGAATATGGAAAGTCAAGATGCCTCCTAGTATTTTCCCTAATGAAGGAATTTTACATATATCATGGGGCTACTAAGGGTGGCACTTATCGGCGTGACACATTCACACCCCTTGCTAACTGACTTTCGTCAAGAAGCACATTTATTTATAGTGGCTTGGAAGAGCTTGGCCTTAGCTTTGTTACCACTTGGATCATTACCACCTTTTGAATTGGGGTGGTAGGCCCTCTAATAAAAGGTAAACAATAGAAAGGAAGTACACTTAATTTTTGATCACCCTAGATCGCACGAAGTGCACAGAGAGAGAATATTTTCTTTCCTTTGCCTCACACTCGCATGGGGTTCATTTTAAGCACCAAATCCAAATATGTAGTGTGTTTATAGAGATTCTAAAGAGGTTCTTTTAGTCACTCAAGATCATTGGATGGCATGAAAGGAGAGCATACACACTTTCTAAGATAGTTGTAAATCACCAAACATGAAGGACACTGGTTGATTTTAAGCCTTGCTTATTATTTGAAGACAATTTGTAAGTTTTAGACCAATGACGTTATATTCAAGTTCATTTTAAGGCCCATGAGTGAAGTATGCAATTTTTTTTTCTTTTTAAACCTTATGAGTGAAGAATGTAGATTATTTTTAACCTTTATGATCCTGATGCAAGTTGTGGAGAATAGATAACATGAAAATTTTCTTAAAACTAAACTAAAGTAAAGCTCGAGTTTTTTGTTGTTTCAAAAGAAAAAAAAAATGGGAGCTCCAATCCAAATCCACATGCTAAAAAAATAAGGTTAGTACATAAAAAACCCTACTCTACTCAAAAACCAAAAAGAGAAATAAAAAATAAACTGAAACCTGAAAGTTTATATGAGATATGCAAATACATTATTCTTTTCAACAAATGTGTCGCTATGTTCCATCACACCAGAATGATTGTGTCATGATTTTGAATTCAAATTTTCTAGCCTACGGTTTCCTTGCATAGATGTGTCGTTATTTTAAGTAAATGCGTCATTTCCTATCAAATGAGTGGTTTTTTTGATCAAATGCGTCATTCCGTACCTAAAACCTACAAAAACACACAAAAGTAAAAAATCTTGCAAAATTTTGTCTTCACATCAGGTTCACCAATGTAAGATGGGGTAAATCAATTATAGCCTAGATAAAGTGAAATCCAAACACTTCTAAGCTATAAACCTCATCTAAACAAGAGAATACAAAGAAAGAGCCTGAATAAAATGAAATCACTCAAAGTAAAGCACTCCCTATTGCAATTGATTCCTTCTCTTGTCTCTCCTATTTCTCCTTTTGCAAACTTTTCCCTTAGATTTTGAAGTAAAACTTATGCAATAACTTGCAAATAGTAAGTAGAAATTTGGAGATAAAATGGTTGTTAAGGAAAAAATGGAGGAGAAACGCTTCTTTTATAGACAACCATTTGAACGGATGGATGAGATCTATCTTCTAGAAAGATTCCAAGATCAACAGTGGAGAATTGATGCACCAAGAATATGTTATTCATGGGAGGGTTATTGTTGGATGTTGTGGTTGTGTTTCTAATATTTGGTTGTCATTGATGTCAACACTATTAGCATTATTGTATTGAAGGTTGTCTATGTTGAGGATATTGAGAAAATTGTAAAAGAAAGTATTATAGGTTCTTAGTGGAATTGTGAAAGTCATGAAGGCGTCTTGTTGTGTACATTGAAGATCAACTATTATGGACTAAATGGTTTATTGTTGAGTGTATCTAGTCCATCCACCGGAAGTTTCAGAGGTCTACATAAAGATTTGTTTGAGTTATGAAGATTTGTGTTCTAACAATATTTTTGTGGGTTCTGTCAGTGGTCTTGACTAAAGTTGGTATAATTTTGGTAATTCTAGTTGTTGTGGATGTTTCTCTGTTGTTTCTTAGTGCTCATAAATGTTTCTAGATCATGCACTATCTTTGTTGCACATCCACGTTGATTAGTGTGCTCATGGTTGAAGATTTTTCTTGGTATGTTAAGGTTTTCATGTTCTTGGCCAACATGATGGTTGTGGCGTGTTGTGGATCCTTAAAGATTTTATTTTGAATATTTGGCACACTTGAGGATATTTTTTTGGATCACATCATGGTATTGGCCGATGGTGTTTGATCCACATTGAAAATTTATTTGTAAATTTGGGCCGACATTGAAAATATGCTTTATATTTCTAGCCAACTAAGTTGTTGATGTAATTCCATGTTGTGGATATATAAGAGTGATTGTTTCAGTGAAGTTAGTGTGTACATAAGAGCGAATGTATGCCAAAGAAATTGCAGATGTGTGAATAGTGTCCAAATCATTCAATTGCAGAGTAGAATGAGAAGAAGATTGAGCGACGTGTGAAGAAGGTTTTTTGTGCTTAACTGGAACTATAATCAAGTTTGCGAAGAAGCTATTTCCATAGTTCATACCTTGCGGATCTAATCTGTATTGTTGTGCATTGTTGGGTAGTGAGCCCTCTTGTATTTGAGTAGTGAACTCTAGGCAGTGTTCCTGAATGCATGTGCATTCCCATTATTTCTCATTATACTTTTAATAGGGTGTAATATTGTGGACTAACATCCACCGCGGTTTTTCCCCTAACAGTGTTTCCACGTAAAAAATCTTGGTGTTCTCTATGTTTCTGATGTGTTGTTTGTTCATGGTTTACTGTTCATTCATAAGATCTGAGATTAAGTATAGTTTGAAAATTTTTAAATATTTTGTGACAACTGATTCACCCCCCTCTCAATTTCTTGTCCCTATTTTTCCAACAATTGGTATCATATCAAGTTCCTCTAAAGAAGTTTAAAAGCTTGAGGTGATTTGAGATGGCATCATACAATAAGGACAGTCCTAGATTCGATGGAACAAACTACTTATTATGGAAAGCTAGGATGGAATTTCATTTGAAGTGTATTGGTGAACCCTTCTAGAAAATTCCAAAGAATAGATATTTATTCCTCAGAATGGTCCTTCCACTGCTAATGAGATTAAAGAGGCTGAGAATAATATTAGGGCTATGGAAGCTTTGTTGAGTGCTCTAATAGATTTAGAAATGAAAAATGTGTTAGATCTAAAGATAACTCATGAGATGTGGATGAAGTTGGAAACTTTGTATGAAGGAGATGTACATGTGAAGATGGCTAAGCTACAGAGCTTGAAAGGCAAGTATGAAAATTTGAAGATGGGTGAAGATGAAAATATTTCTTCTTTTATATAGAGAGTAAATGAACTAGTGATGGGTATTAGATGTGCTGGTGGTATCCTGGATGAGGAAGAAATTGTGGCTAAGGTGCTTATATCATTACCTCCCTCCTACAAAGAAAAGGCTCATGCTTTTGAAGAAACCATATCATTGATGAATGTGACAAGAGATACACTGATTGGTAAACTTGTTGCCTTTGATTTGAGTGAATTTGGTGATTCTATTCCTAAGACTAAAATTGCATTCAAGGCTACTATATCCAGAAAGAAAAAGAAAAGATATGATCTGGGAGAGAGTTCCAGAAATAAATTCAAGTATGAGGAAGAAATGAAACAACTTGAAGATGAAGAAAGAGAGGTAGAAGAGTTGGAAGCATTGATTGTAAAGAAAGAAGGTAGAGGACAAGGTAAGTATAAAGGAAAGCTACTATCAAATTTTTTTCTTGCAGTAAAATAGATCATTTCGCATCAAGGCCTCCTAAAAGAGTCCCTACATCTAAGCCTTAAAAATCTAGATTCGAAAAGAAATTCTATTTTGTTGATGAAGGAGTGACTGACGATGAGTCTGATAAAGATAATGGAAATGAAGATGATTGGGTTTTCATTGCTATCAAGGAAAATAGTCTTGTGGCTACTGAATCTGCTAAAGTTGAGAAAGCTCTTGCAGCCCAAATTGAAGAAAAGGATGAGTGGGTCATTGACAGTGGATGCTCACATCATATGACTGGTGAGAAAAGAAAATTTGAAAGTCTAGAGAAGTATGACGATGGGGTTGTAAGATTTGGAGATAACAATTCTTGTGTGATTCATAGCAGAGGATCTATTTGTTTGGTGGTAAGCATAACACTAATGATGTTTTTTATGTTGAAAGATTGAAGCACAATCTATTGAGTGTTGGATAGATGGTGGATAAGGGTTACGATCTTTAGTTCAAAGATGGAAGATGCAAGATATATGGAAGTTCTGGAAATATAATTGCTTCAGGTAAACAGACAAAAGGTAATGTTTTTCACCTAAATGTTGCTAGTGAAATTTGTTTAATTGCTCAAGTAGATGAAAGTTGGTTATGGCATAAAAGGTTGTGTCATGTGAATTTTGATAACATTTTCAAAAGCAATTCTATTCAAGCAGTAAGAGATCTACCTAAGCTAGTGAAGCCTACTAGCACAATTTGCAAGGAGTGTCAGATGGGAAAATAGACTAGAGTTTCTTTTCAAAGCAAACAACATCATTCAAATGGATTACTGGAGCTGGTGTATATTGATCTATGTGGTCCTTCTAGAGTCAGAAGTCTCCATGGTGAAAGGTAATTTATGCTTCTTATTGATGATTATTCTATAATGATATGGGTTGCTTTATTAAGAGAAAAATGTGAAGCATTAGAAAATTTCAAAAGTTTCAAAGCTATGGCAGAGAATGAGAAAGGTCTAAAAATAAAATGCTTAAGGTCAGACAGAGGTGGCGAGTTCACCTCCAAAGAGTTTAATTATTTTAGTGAAGAGCATGGAATCGAAAGGTAGTTATCTACTCCCCGAACCCCTCAACAGAATGGAGTTGCGGAGAGGAAGAACAAAACAATTTTGGATGCTGCTAGAACAATGACGATTGAAGGAAATGTGCCTCACATCTACTTGAGTGAAGTTTTAAGCATTGTCATGTACACATTGAACTAGGTAAATGTAAATGGTAATTCTAGTAAGACTCCTTTTGAACTATGGTTTGGTTATAATCCTACTGTTAAATACTTCAAGATCTTTGGAAGCAAGTGTTACATCAAGAGAGATGATGATATAGGCAAGTTTGATGGAATAAGCGATGAAGGAATCTTTCTAGGTTACTCTACTAGAAGAAAGGCCTACTGATGCTATAATAGAAGACTGAGAAAAATGGTTGAGAGTGCAAATTTTAGAGTTGATGAGGATTTTGCTAAATCATCCAGATATTGTGGATATGATTTATTTGAAGACAATACAAACAAAGGGAAGAATGTTCAGATACCAAGTCAACTTCAAATTGTGCCATATGTTCTAGTAAGACAACTTCAATTTGTTTTGGTAAATCAAGGTAGTCAGGAAGCAGAGACAAGTGAAAGTGCAAAAGAAAGAATAGAAGAATCAGAAGTTCGAGGGAATCCTAAAACTTTGAGGTATGTAAAGCTAAATCATTCTAAAAATCAAATTATAGGAGACAAGAATAAAGGTGTGAAAAATAGAAGAAATATTGTAGAAGAGTATTGTCCGATTTCCAAGATTGAACCTAAAGATTTCTATGAAGCTTGCAATGATGAACACTAGATGTAAGCTATGAAGGAAGAATTAATGTAGATTGAAAAGAACAATAAATGGGTACTTGTTCCTAGACCTAAAGACAAAAATGTGACTGGTACTAAATGGGTCTTTCAGAATAAGCTGAATGAACAAGGTGAAGTGGTTCGAAATAAAGAAAGACTGGTATGTAAAGGGTATTCACAAATGGAAGGTATTGATTTTGAAGAAACCTTTGCCCCTATTGCTAGAATTGAATTTGTGAGGTTATTTCTTGCTTATGCTACATATAAGAACTACAAAGTCTATCAAATGGATGTGAAGTCATCTTTTTTGAATGGTGAGCTAGAAGAAGAAGTATTCATTGAACAGTCTGATGGATTTCAACTGACTGATAAAGAAGCCATGGTTTTTCGATTGAAGAAAGATCTATATGGAGTCAAGCAAGCCCCCAGATCTCAGTATGCTAGATTGGACAAATACTTACTAAAGCTTGGATTCAATAAAGGTACTATTGAAAACAACTTATAGTTCAAATTGGATCATGACAAAGAGTTAATTATTGAGGTCTTTGTTGATGACATTATTTTTGGAGGAGATGACAATCTATGTATGAGGTTTGCTGATGAAATGAAGAATGAATTTGAGATGAGTATGATTGGAGAGATGAAGTTCTTTCTAGGATTGCAAATTACTTAGTTAGACAAGGGGATCTTCATATCTTAATCCAAATATGTGAGAGAACTGCTAAAGAAGTTTGGCATGGATGACTCAAAACTTGTTGGTACTCCCATAGTAACTGGATGTAAGTTGACACAGAATGATGATTCTCCTAAGGAAAATCAAACAAGATGCAGGTCAATGATTGGTGGATTGCTCTATTTAACTTAGACCAGACAAGACATTATGAATGTTGTATGTATGGTTGCTAGATTTTAGGCTGATCCAAAAGAGTCCCATGTGACTGTTGTTAAGTGAACCTTTAGGTATCTGAAAGGAATAGTTGATTTTGGACTTTGGTATCCTAAGGATGATGATCTTACTTTGAATGCATATACTGATGCAGATTGGGTAGGAGATGTAGATGACAAGAAGAGTACTAGTGGTGGTGCTTTCTTCTTAGGGAAGAAACTAGTGTCTTGGTTGAGAAAAAAGAAGAATTATATTTCTTTATCTACTACTGAGGTAGAGTATATTGTTGTTGCAAACAAATGTACTCAAGTGATGTGGATGAAACAAATGTTGAAAGATATCAGAGTAGTATATGATGAACCTATTGCCATAGACTATGACAACTCAAGTGCAATAAACATATCAAAGAATATGGTGCTACACTCTAAAACCAAGCATATATCAATCAAGTTTCACTTCTTGAGGGAAAAAGTAAGTGAGAAAGAAGTCAGACTAGAGTATGTACCTACCAAAGAGCAGATTGTAAACATTTTCACCAAGTCGTTTCCGAAGGATACTTTTGAGTATCTTAGAGGGATGCTAGGGGTGATTACCCCTCCTAATATAAACTAAAGATGCATTTCTTGCATCAATCTATGTGCTTCATAGATATTTCTTGATCCGGATTGATGTTTTTGTGGCTAATACTCAGGGGGAGTAGTTAGATGTGCAGATATGTGGTTCAGAGCTTGTATGTGGGAAGATAATGCTTATCTTTTCCATTGATGTCAAAGGGGAAAAAGAGTCATGTGAAAAAATGTTTCTTATCTAGAGTAAAGAGTCTTATGGGGAGAAGATCATATAGAAGAAGGTCAAGGAAGAAGAGTCAGAATCTAAGAAGGAGTAAGTGTTGATTGAGAGTTGGGTTGATGGTGTTTTTCACATCATGTGTTATTATCAATGCCAAAGGGGGAGATTGTTGGATGTTGTGGTTGTCATTGATGTCAACACTATTAGCATAATTGTATTGAAGGTTGTATATGATGAGGATATTGAGAAAATTGTAAAAGAAAGTATTACAGGTTCCCAGTGGAACTGTGAAAGTTATGAAGGCGTCTTGTTCTATACGTTGAAGATCAACTGTTGTGGACTAAAGGGTTTATTGCTGAGTGTATCTAGTCCATCCACCAGAAGTTTCAGAGGTCCGTGTAAAGATTTGTTCAAGTTATGAAGATCTATGTTTTGACAGTATTTATGAGGGTTCTGTCAGTTTTCTTGATTAAAGTTGGTATAATTCTAGTAATTCTAGTTGTTGTGGATGTCTCTTCTTTTCATGGTGCTCGTGGATGTTTCTAGATCATGCTCTATCTTTGTTGCGCGTCCACATTGATTGTGCTCTAGGCTGAGTGCCTAAATGCATGTGAATTCCCATTAGTTTTCATTGTACTTTTAATAGGGTATAATATTGTGGACTAACATCCACCATGGTTTTTCCCCTAACAAGGATTCCATGTAAAAAATCTTGGTGTTCTCTATGTTTCTGATGTGTTTTTTGTTCATGGTTTATTGTTCATTCATCATATCTAAGATAAAGTTAAGTATAGTTTGAAAAAGTTTAAATATTTTGTGACAATTGATTCACCCCCCTTCTTAGTTGTCTGTCCTTGTTTTGCCAACAGTTATGACGCCGATGGCTATGACAAAGATAGCTATGATAGAGATGACTATGACAGGAATTAATGAGTAGGTGGAGGAAATAGAATGAATTTAAAATTGAAAAATAATTAATTCATGGGAAGAGAATATTTGACCAAATGGAGAATAAATAATTCATTTGAATTATTTATTTGAGAAAAAGAGGAAATGGAAATTTAATAAAAATGATAATTCAACCATTTTAATTAAATAAGAGAAAATGGAAAAGGGACAAATTAAATAATTAGCTTAGATTAATTATTTAATGAGAGAGAGAATGCCAATGGATAATTAAATAACTTTGACAATTATTTAATTGTAGAAGAATTAAAAGACAAAATGAATAGATAAATAATTAATTATTATTATTTAACTATAGACGAATGATGAAAGACAAATAATTAAATAAATAATATTTTATTTTATTATTGGAGAAAGGGATGTTAACAACATGATTAAATTTATTTATTCGATTTAGATAGAATAATGATTAGAAAGTAAATTGATTAAATAATTAAATTATTTAATTAATAGAAGAATATGATCAAGGATAATCAAATAATTAAAATTATTCAATTATCGGAGGACAATGACCAAGAAAATTGATGCTCATAGACTAGGAAAATTTTTAGTGTCTACACTCTCTATCCCATAAATTTATTTACCTCTATCTCCCTATTTGTCTATCTCCCTCTCCTTCTCCCTCTCCCTATATATATATATTGATCTATCTCTATATTTCTCTCTTTTTCTCTCTCTCACTCTCTACCTATCTCTCTCCATTTATTTAATTCTATCTCTCTATCTCTCTCCATCTCTCCCTCCCTCCTTCCATCCCTATCTCCTCCTCTCTATCTCTCTATCTCTACTTATCTCTCTTTCTCTTCCCATATATCTCTAGCACTCCCTCTTTCTATCTCCATCTCTATTTCTCTATCTATCTATCTTTACATCTCTATCACTCCATATATATCTCTCTATCTCTCCCTCTTCCTCTCTATCTCTCCCTCTCTATCTCTCCCTCTCTATCACTCCCTCTCTATCTCCATATCTCTCTCTATTCCTACCTCCCTATCTCTCCATCTTTATCTCTTCCTTTAAATCTCTCTCTCTCTCTATCTCTCTCTATATATTTCTCTCCCTCTCCCTCTATCTTCATCTCTACCTTTATCTTCCTCTCTCCCTTTTTATCTACATATATTTCTCCCTCTATCTGTCCCTTTCCATCCCTCTCTCTCTTCCTCTCTCTCTTCCCAAACCTTTATATCTATAACTCTATTTCCCTCTCTATCCCTCTCCCCCTATCTCTATCTCTCCATAATTATCATTACATCTTACTCTCTTTATCTCTACCTCCTTATATCTCCATACCCCTATACCCTTATATTTCTCCCTATCTCTATCTTTTTATTTCTATCTCTCCATCACTCATTATATCTCTCTCCCTCTCTTCCCATCTCTATATATTTATCTCTTCCATATCTCTCTCTAAACCTCTCTCCTCTCTATCTTCATCTCCATTTCTATCTCTCTCTTTGTTGGTAATGGAACATGATTACCTTCTTGCTTTAGAGGTTTTGTTTTAGTTGTGTTTGGATCTTTATTCTTGATGGGGGGTATGGGGGGCTCCCCCTCCCAGCTATTGTTACTAGGGGGTCCATGGGGGATTTCCCCCCTCTATTGTCACTACCAAGCCATAACATGAGTGCATCATAATGTGTTCATTATGCCCTAAATTGAGAAAAAGTGGTTTTGGCTACTTTTTGGTCCCCCATGTTTTTGTGCATGCCACTTTGTGGACATAAAATTTTCCAAACAAATACATTTGAGAAGTCATAGCTTGCACAATTATTTAAAGTCTTAAATAACATCCATTAATCAAAAAATGTTTAAGACATGTACATAGAATCAAAATATCATGAATTCAGCGAAAAACACATCTATGAAATAAAATATTTTGAAATTATGAAAATTACCTAAAAAATGTATTCATTTAATTGTTTTTATCTCATTTATTATGCATTTACTCCAATTATGATAACCATAAATAAGTTTATAAATTTCCACAACTCCACCAATAAAAAATCATTAATAGATTTTAGAATCTAATAACTCAATGATTACACTCAATTCCCATATTTGGGCTTAATGATGATAAAATGTGACAAATTATTGAACCGAAATATTTGTGTTTATGTGTATGTATTTGTAATAATGGAAAAACTATCCCTTTTTCTTACTTAATTTGGGAATAATTTATAAGATTAGCTAATTGATGCCTTAATTTGGTGTAGTAATATGTTTTGCATATTCACATTAAGTTTTGGGCCTTTTGTACTAATTTTTTTCTCATTTATGCCTTATTTGGTCCTATTTTGCATCCACAAGCCTAATTAAATACATTTTTTGAGGATAATCCTGACATTGAACAAATGGAAAATCATAATTTAATATTTGAGGTTATGTTTTCCAAATATATGGATCTAGGACTCATACACCACCTTGGGCATATGGGTCCCACCTAGGTCTCCAGACCTAATTTAAAATGTTGCATTAAACTTAACATTCCTTGGAGTTTGTGTCCCAGGTTTAAGCCATTAGGACTCATATTCCCAACCTGGCGTATGAGTCTTAATTTAAATTGGACCTATTTTAAATCAAATTATTGGTAGGATTTTACTATCCTAGATCTAATGTCGACTTGTAGTGTTGTAATTTCAAGAAATTTTAAAAGCATAAATAAGTATAAATACAAGATTATTTCACATAGTTTGATCTAAGTTCTCAAATTTTCAAGTCTTAATAGAAAATTTATGAGATCAAGAGTTCATAAGACCAATCAAGAGCATTCAAGAGTTGATTATCAAGAATTTTGGATCATCAATTCAAGATTCAAGCATCATGTCAAGGTCTTCATGCATATGTATGTTTTTGAGCGAACATGTTGATGTAGCTTTGTGATCCAAGTGCAAGTATTTAAATCCATATCAAGTTTCATGATCAATATCTACATCCATTGAAGCCAATTTATACAAGTTATAGATCTACACTACAAGGATTCAACAAGGTTTGGTGAGTTGTTACATTCATTCATCATTACTTCATGTTATTTCAATTCATTTCAAAGTTTAATTACTCAAATCAAGTTTTATTATGGTAGAACCCCTCCCATCCACTAAAAAAACAATATTTCTCTCTCTTGTGATGTGTATTTTGTAGATTTAGGTGAACGAGACTCATTCGCCCAACCTAGTGATTTAGTCCTCAATATAGACTTTCAACAACATTTGATAGTGTCAAATATAGGTTTAGAAGATTTAAAAAGATCCTTAGAAAAACCTAGAGTGGGACTCATATGCCCAACTTTTTGTATTAGTCCCATTATAATTTTTGATCATTGTTCAATAGATCTTGATCAAATCCCAAAAGATTCTAGATCTTGCCCAAAAACCCTAAACTGGAACTAAATTTCCTAGTCTGGCATATCAATCCTAGTGCACTTCAAAACAACAAATTTTTAGGTTTATAGACCTTTCTTTGACTCCATCATTCTTCTAGGTACCCTTCTATTTCATTCTCTTTCATCAATTTAATTTCATGCTCTTAAGTTTTTATGGTTTTGTGCATAGAGTTTGTATTTCTCCTTTGAAGCTTCATTTAATGGTGAACCCCCATCTTATCATCCAAGGAAACCACCAGCCCTTCCCTCAATTGAGTCACTTGGTTGAGGTATCTTGGTTTCCTAATGAACTAAAGAGTGAAATAGGTCCCCAAGTTCCATCTCCCAAAAGGTGGACACCCATTTCCCTTGTGTTTATTTTGGTGAACCTGACCTTTGGACACTTGAATTTTTAATTTGGAGAACATTGTAAGTCCTAGATCTAGATTGCATTAACTTTGCATTAGATTTTCATTAGTTCATTTGTATTTAGGGATTCTAAATCTTACATTTGTGAAAAGTGCATATACATTGCATTTTTGCATCTTGCATAATTTAATTTCATAGAAAATCTATAATTGCAAATAGTCAAGTCAAAATACAACCTAGACACATTAAAATCAACTCATAATTTGTTGATTCAAAGTTTAAAACCCTAATTGGGACACATTCTCCAACCTAGGAAATTTATTCCATGTACAAGTCTTTTTTTCCAAAATTTTGGTTATTATGTTTTCTCTGTTTTTCACTATCTTAAACTTTCCAAAAACCCTAAGTGGGACTCATACACCCATTTGGGTGAATGAGTCCTTGGAGACCTACAAAAACCAACTTTTCTGAGCTTTCTAGTGATTTTTTGTTCTTAGGCTTGCTGGTAACCTACAGTATTGGTCTGGAAAGTTTCAAAATATTTTTGTTTCATGTATCTAGGTGAAATCATCCATGTAGTGTAGTCATTTTTAAAAATCATTTCACTTGTGAAAATATTTAGATATGTAGGACATTTGTTTACATTTTTGAAGAATTGTATAAATAAGATAGCTTGCTTTTTCATGTTAACATGTTTTCTTTTAAGAGATGTGTTTTTCAAATGGTTAAGAATGGATTGTATAAGTAAAAAATCCCCTCTTATGCATTCAATGTAGAGCATATAGATGAGATCATTAAGAAACATGTTATCCATCCTTCCACTATCTATCCTAGTTATGAAAACATCTTAGAGCAAGAGAAACAAACCATTGACACAATCCTTAATATCACCTTTCCTATCAATCACTCAAACCCTACTATCTCTCCCATTTGTCAGGATGATATGATACAAGAAGATACAAGCATAGATAATCATGAAATCCACAATTTTTCTTCTCCTAATACCTCTCAAGAAGATACAAGCATAGATAATCATGAAATCCACAATTTTTCTTCTCCTAATACCTCTCCTATTAGTGATGTTCAGGTATCTTGGTGAAAGAAGATACAATCATTGAGAATTATGAAAGTATTGATTGTCTCTCTCCTCCTCTCTCTTGGGAAGCTATTATGACACAAGAAGATGATATCATTGAAAAATTCCTTAACATTACTCTACCTAATCACCATTCATCTCCCAACACCTCCCCTACTTGTGAGAATGCTTTAGTGAAAGAGGATACAATCATGAACGATCATGAAAAACAAATTTGTGAAGAAGATATGTTGGTGTTAAAAGATCCAATGATTGCGAGCTATGACAATCCTACCTCTCCTACTTGGGAAGAAATTATAGTACATGAGGATGTGATTGTAGATAACCATGATAATAAAATTTATTCTTCTCCTAATATATTTCTTAGTTGTGAAGAAGATAGTTTGGTGTTAGAAGATACACTTATCAAGAGTCATGAAAATCTCATTTCTCCCTTTCCTAATGCTCCTACCATTTGGAGAGATCTATTTGAATGAAAGGATCCAATCATTGGTAGGAAATACAATGATAGTTGTTCCTCTCTTAATGCCTCCCCTATTGGTGATGGGGTTAATTCAAAAAATCTAAACATGGAATGTGATGAAAATCCAGTTTTCTCCTCTCCTAAAAGCTCTCCTACTAGGGTAGATATCATTGTGCAAGAGAATGATAAAACTAATGCATTTCTTTCAAATAATAGTGATGTGACTTCCTTAGATGAAGATGATGAAGTGGCATTAGGCTCCCCTTCACTAAGAGATAATGAAAATAAGGATTAGTGTTCTAAGGTTATGCACATTAGATATCCCTTGAAGTACTCTCTTGAGCCTAAACTTATCCTTTACCCACCCTCAAACCAACCACAAACTCAAAACAAACCTATCCTCATCCTCAAACCACCTAAGAATAATATGTTGCAACATTTGAGTTACAATACCATTGCTCATACATATAACTCTAGAAACAATCTACAACCAAGACAAACAATTCCAACACCCCTCCCATTGCCTAATGGTATCTTACCTAGTGCCCCTCATTTTCCTTTACATATTGAAAAGGAGTATAATCTTGTTGAACAACTAAAGAATACTCTTTCTAAGATATCTTTATGGGATATTATTCAAGCCTCCCCTCATTATCATAACATGATTCAAAGTTCTTTACAACAAGTTCCTATCCCTCCAAACGTACAATCAAATGATGTGGAAATGCAAATTCAAGCTATAAGCTATAACTCTTATCAACTTAGACAAATTACTTTCCATCAAGATGAGTTACCTTTGCTACAAGTGTAAAAACAATTTGAAGCTTTCATGATAATATTTATTTTCAATAGGAAAGCAATAAAATGAACCCTTGTTGACAATGGCTCAACCCTTAATGTGTGTAGTGCAACCCTTTTGGATAAGCTTGGCATAGATAAATCAAGAATTGAACCTGATTCCTTATCAATTAAAGGATTTTCAACAATGCAGGGAAACAACTGCTTGGAGTGATCATATTACCTATTATAGTTGACAAAGTTACATTACAAACACCAATCTATGTTATGCCTCGTGATATTTCATACAACCTCCATTTAGAAAGACCATGGATTCATGAGATGCATGTAGTGCCTTCAACTCTTCATCGTAAAATGAAGTATATCTACAACAAAAAAATACATACAATCAAAGTCGATCCTAAGCCTTATAGTGTTTTAAAACTTGAAAAAGACAAGAAAAATCCTTTGAAAACATTGACACCAACTACACAAGTGGAACCCATGCAAGAAAAAGATAAATATAAGTGCATGGAAGAAGTTACAAATTTATTGGAAGATGATTGGGATTCCTTAGATTTCACACCTACATTCATGGGAAAATATAAGATCACAACAAAATATTTTGAAAAGGGAAAATAAAAATCAGAAATGTCAACACAAAATTCAATAGAATCTTCGAAAGCATCCACTTCAACCACTTTAGAAGAAAATACATCATACGAATTTTTTTTTGATAATTTGATTATGAACAACCACCAAATTCAAAAGGAATGAAAAAGTTGTATGGAAGAGGTTATGAACTTATGAAACAACTTGGTTATAGTGGAAAAGGATGTGGTGCTAGAGAATAAGGTATTTTTGTCCCTATAGAGCATAACGTATGCAAGAAACAACTAATGGTCTTGGTTATTGTCCCTTGAAAGAAAAAAACAAGCCTTCACCCAATACCAACACTATTAGAAAGATTATTCTAAGCCAAATTTAACATTAGTGCATCCTGAATTGATCGAAACTAGTGGTCTTGGTTATTGTCCGTCGAAAGAATTGAAAGAAAAACAAAAGTATTCGCTTAACATTAATGTTATCACACAAATCACTCCTGGGACATGTCTTAGTAATGATTGGAGTTCATTAGATTTTACACCCTCCTTTCAAGGAAAGAAAAAAATCTCACAATCTAAAGAGCCTTGTGTAAGTATGACATCCTTTACTAAGCAAAAGATATCTTTGTCACAAAATAAAGGAACATCTTCTACTATTGATCAAGCAAGTATCTTATCGAGAATCCTCCAAGATCGTTTAATATCTCTCCCTCTAAGAACATGAAATAAATTTTACTACAAGTGTTCATTTTTTGAATATCATAGAGTTCATGGTCATTGTACTAATGAATGTAAGGTTTTGAGTAATAAAATTCAACATCTTAAGGATTGTGGTGCTCTTCCTTGTGTTGAAGCACATAGTTCCTCTAATTGATAGTTATTTTCAAGTTTCTCATCAATCATCTCGACTCATCCTTGTCATGCACTAAGTGGGGGAAAGGGGTTAGGAAGCCTTGTCCTCGTATGACACTCGTTGTTGTCTCTTTTGGCTATTTGACCGCCTTCCATGTATATATAATAGCAAGATTGGGATGTGGACAACATGCCTTAAGTTGGCTCACATGTGATGTATTGAGTTATGTTTAGTATTGGATTTTGGGGGAAACCCTTTATTCATGATGTAGTTTCAATCGAAAACATATGACTTGGAATAGGGCTTTCCAAATAAGCTCTCATGTCTTCTTCTACTTTAAAGAAATTTCTCACAACAATGGTGTTAGCAACCGCTTTAAAGTGGGGGAATACATCGACACTCATGTTTCACTATACAATTTTCTTTATTCTTGTGATGCATCCTTTTCTTGGTGGTGTCATTGGGTTTGATATCCTTCGAGAGTGTGATATTTCTTTGAATTGTCCTCTCTTGGAGACATTAGGGACGATGTTCCCTAATAAGAGACCTTACATGAACTAAGCAAAGTCCCTTTGAATTTTTTTTTACTTGCATGTTGTTCATAAGCTCGAAGTTTCATTTTGTGGTATCTTATCAAAGTTGTCAGGAGGTATAGCTTTGGTATGGTTAGTACGTATGGATCTAACCATAGGAATGAATTTACCATATCCACTTGCTTGTCTGTGTGTGAGCATATATCATCCACGTGCGTATGTGTCTCACCTTTCTAGGGGCTCACCTAGTGGATAGTAGATTCCACTAGCCCTTGTGAGCATGCATTTGTTTAAATAGTGGACATCATGTTCCACTTGTAAATGTTTTTTAAATAGAAAAATAGTTGAGACTTGATCCACATCAAGTTGGAAAAATAGTTGAGGATTGATCCACCCCTTTTAGTTTTGTTTTTCTTTCTTCTTTATGTCTTTGATAGTGTATGCTTGTACCTTTTTGTTGCTTCATACATCATTTGCATGTGTGTTATTTTGTTCCTATGATGGTTTGATGTAGGTGTTAGAGTAATAAGTTATTATGCTTAATTAATTACATCACATTTGATTAATTAATTAAGTCACTTATTCCTCTTTATTACTTAAGCTAAACTTAGGCACATTTAATAATTAATTATTAATTATTAAATGTGCACACTAGGGTTTCATTTAGGGTTTCCCTTTTTAGGGTTTCTTGATCTCCTTCATAAGGATTGATCACATTGTAATAATTGATTCTCTTAATGCATTTTCACTGAGAGGTTTTACAGAGAACATCTTTTCGGTTCTTCATATCTTTTGCATGTGACAGGTATCCATCTTGCATGCAGGTGATCTTGGATTCTAACATGGTATCAGAGCTCCAGACCTGCAGCTGCCTGTTCGTGATCTGAAGATATGGCCTCTTGGTGAGTTTCGAGTGCAAGGGTTTCCACAGGCATCTTTTCTGCAAGATCTGGGGGTAGCCATTATTTTGGGACACAATGGGCTCAAACGGACGTCGCCATCACGTTCGCAGCATCCCAAAACCCTAGAAACGCCTGTCAAATCGTCCATTTTCGTGCAGTTGATCTGGGAGGCAAAATTTTTTGTCTGAGGGGCCGTACGGCCTCCCCAGCACGCCTTTCGATGCACGAAAATCGAAAAAAATATTTAAAAAAATGTGGTTTTTGGGTTTCTGCGCCGACGCCTCCAGTTATAATGGAGATCCGCCACCCGGCGGCCACCGGGCGGCCACCGCAACGCCGCCGCCACCAGACCTCGCCACCCATCCGCGGCCCCCTCCAGACTCCGCCGCCGCTGCTCCGCCGGCACAGCCAGCCCCCGCGGGCTCCATTCGCTCCGCCCCGGTCACATGCACGACCGGGGGCCATCTGCTCAGCCCCCGCGGGCTTCAAACGCCTGGCCACGGCCATATGAGGAACCAGGAGCTGAGATCCGGCCCCTGCGCCCAGCCCCCGGCCAGATCTGGCCCCTGCTGCACCAGCCCGCGGTCACATGGACGACCAAGGGCCAAAATTTTTTTCATTTTGCAGGGGGGCTGATTTTTTCGGCGACGGCCAGACGGCCGTCAAATTTAAGCTCGGGTTTTGCTGACGTCAGCATGACGTCATCGGCCGTACGGCCTCTTTGCCCCCTCCTAACCCCAGTTTGCCCTAAAGAAGCAGTTTTTTTCTTTTGGCCATAACTTGGGCATACGGTATCGAAATTGGGAAAACGAGATATCGCCGGAAAGCTGATTCCGAGCTCTTTCCTGTAGTGCAGTTTATTTTACAATATTTTATTGTTTTCCTGCATTTATTTCTGTTTGAAGTCAGATGTTGTTTTTGGACTTCCGAGCTCATAACTTTTTGCCACGATCTCCGTTTTTCGCCTCGTTTGAAGCGTCAGAAAGGTATTGAGGAGCTCTAGGTTGCTGTCCATGCACTTTTTCTGTATCTGTCCCAGGTTTATCAGTTAGTCCAGATTTGGCCCGATGGGTTGTTTGGCGATTACTTGGATATTTTGGCAGTTGGGAGAGTGCATCTTGCATCTTTGCACTTCATTTTCAGTAATACATCATTCAATAATTTCTTGCTGCTTCATAGATTCCAGAGTTGTTCCTGTTTGGAGTTTTCGAGTGTTCCGTGGCATCGGGGTTTCTGTTGCTTTAATCATGATTCCTTGAGTCAATCAGTGACTCTCATCCGGTTTCAGTAGTATACAGAAGAATATTTCCTTGCTTGCCTATATCAAGTTCCAGTGTTACTCTACAGAGTTCTTCCAGTGCTTCTTTGCAGCATGTAATCTCATTGTAGGGGGGTTTTGTCCCACTGGGTTTTTCCTTCTCTACTCCTTTTTTGTGTTGTATTGGGTTTCTTGCACATCACTTTGTGCCATATTTTGTACTCGCACTGTATTATAAAGTGCCATGGGGGGTTGTGTAGTGCCTTTGTTTTGCCATCACACCTTTGTCCGGTGAGTGTCCCTCCACGACAACAGTGAATCCAGATGATTCCAGTCTCATGTATGTGTGCTTTATTTTGCACACCACTTTTTCAGTTGCAGGTGCTTTCTTGTGCACTTTCAGATGTTCTTGGTTCCTTTTCATGCACTTCATTATTGCATTTGTAAATGGGTACCTGATCAGGCCTCGTTGCCGGGACCCATCTTTGCTTTCATGCATCCTATTCTAGTGTTTTAGCTTCTTCCTAAGTTCATCTTAAGGGGGGGTGTTAGAGTAATAAGTTATTATGCTTAATTAATTACATCACATTTGATTAATTAATTAAGTCACTTATTCCTCTTTATTACTTAAGCTAAACTTAGGCACATTTAATAATTAATTATTAATTATTAAATGTGCACACTAGGGTTTCATTTAGGGTTTCCCTTTTTAGGGTTTCTTGATCTCCTTCATAAGGATTGATCACATTGTAATAATTGATTCTCTTAATGCATTTTCACTGAGAGGTTTTACAGAGAACATCTTTTCGGTTCTTCATATCTTTTGCATGTGACAGGTATCCATCTTGCATGCAGGTGATCTTGGATTCTAACAGTAGGATCTTGCATCCTGGGGGATTGCCCACCCCCTTGATCTTTTTCATTCTATACCATCCACATTGGTACACTTGGACCCCTCTTGAATGTCTACTTTAGTGTGAGTTTGAAGCAAGATCCTCATCTCACTAAAGTGGGGGCTAAATGTAGTAATGAAAAAAAGTATTTGTTTTTCTTACTTAATTTGGGAATAATTGATAAGATGAGCTAAGTGATGCCTTAGTTTGGTGTAGTAATATTTTTTACATATTCTCATTAAGTTTTGGGCCCTCTTCATTAAAATTTTGCTCATTTATGCCTTATTTAGTTCTATTTTTCATCCACAAGCCTAATTAAATTCATTTTTCTAAGGATAATCCTAACATTTAACAAATGGTAAAACATAATTTAATATTTGAGGTTATGTTTTCCAAATCTAGGGATCTAGGACTCATACACCACCTTGGGTGTATGGATCCCACCTAGGTCTTAGGACCTAATTTTAAATGTTGCATTGAACTTAATAATCCTTGAAGTTTGTGTCCTAGATTTAAGCCAATGGGACTCATATGCCCAACCTGGCGTATGAGTCCCACTTTAACTTGGACCTATTTTAAATCAAATTCTTGGTAGTATTTTATTATCCTAGATCTGATGTTGGCTTGTAGTGTTGTAATTTTGAGAAATTGGGCATAAAAAAGTATAAATACAAGGTTATTTCAAATAGTTTGATCTAATTTCTCAAGTGTTCAAGTCCTAAGAGAAAATTTATGAGATCAAGAGTTCACAAGAGCATTCAAGAGCTGATTATGAAGCATTTTGGAGAATCAATTCAAGGTTCAAGCATCATGTCAAGGTCTTCATGCATCATGTATGTTTGTGAGGTAACATGTTGATGTAGTATTTGTGATCCAAGTTCAAGCATTCAAATCCATATCAAGTTTCATGATCAAGATCTACATCCATTGAAGCCAATTCATACAAGTTGCATATCTACACTCCAAAGATTCAACAAGGTTTGGTGACTTGTTAAATTCATTTGTTCATTCATCATTACTTCATGTTATTTTGATTCATTTCAAAGTTTAATTAAACCTAAATGGGTTCTGATTGAGGTAGACCACCCCCCATCCATTAACAAAATAATATTTTTCTCTCTTGTGATGTGTATTTTGTAGATTTAGGTGAACAAGACTCATTCGCCCAACCTAGTGATTTAGTCCCTGATATAGACTTTCAACAACATTCAATAGTGTTAGATCTAGGTACAGAAGATTTAGAAAGATCCTCAGAAAAACCTAGAGTGGGAATCATACACCCAACTTGGTGTATTAGTCTCATTACAATTTTCAATCACCGTTTAGCACATCTTGATCAACTCCCATAAGATTCCAGATCCTGCCTAGAAACCTTAAACTGGGACTAAATTTCCCAGTCTGCCATATCAGTCCCAATGCACTTCAAAACAACAATTTTTCAAGGTTACAAACCTTACTTTGAATCCATTATTCTTTCAGGTACCCTTTTGTTTCATTCTCTTTCATCAATTTGATTTCAAGCTCTTAAGTTTCTAGGGTTTTGTGCATAGGGTTTTCATTTCTCCTTTGAAGCTTCATCTAATGGTGAAACCCCATCCTACCATCCAAGTAAACCACCAACCTTTCCCTTAATTGAGTCACTTGGTTGAGGGATCTTGTTTTCCTAGTGAACTAAAGAGTGAAATAGGTCCCTAAGTTCCATCTCCCAAAAGGTGGACACCCATTTCCCTAATGTTCAGTACCAATAGATTGACTAAGACTAAATAGATTTATTATTTTTTGATGAGGTTGTAGTGTAGTGGTCAATCCATAACATTGTTTTGATGGACACCAAGGTTCAAAACCCTATTGGGCTAGTGAGATTGTAGGCCATGTGCCTCCACTAGGCTAACATGCTCACAAGATGTGTGTCTTCATTGGGATTTTCTTGCAAGATATGTACCTTCGTTGTGTTGAATATTGTGGATATGGTTGTTGATGTGTGGTTGTCATTTATTTCAACACTATTAGCATTTGGTGTATCAGAGGCTATATATGTCAGGGATATTGAGAAATTTGTAAAAGGAAGTGTTCTAGGTTCCTACTGGAACTGTGCAGGTCATGAAGGTGCTTTGTTCTGTACATTGATGATTAGATAATTTGGATTAAATGGTTTGGTGTTGAATGTTTCTAGATCATCTACCAGAAGTTTCAGAGGTCCGCATGAAGTTTTGAGTGTGTTGTGGTCTAACAATGTTTCTCTGGTCTTTGTCATTGTTCCTGAATGAAGATTGTGTGATTCTAGTAATCTCAATTGTTTCAAATGCTTCTCTATTGTTTCTTGGTGCTCTCAGATGTCTCTAGATCATTCTCTATCTGTGTGGTACGTCCACATTACTCAGAGATATTGTGGTTGAAGATCTTTTCTTGCGCATGCTCATTTTTCATGTTCTTGGCTGAGATGTTGGTGTTAGCGTGTTGTGGATCTTCATGGAAAAATTAATTAAATTATTTTTGTGTTGGAGATATTAATTTGGGTGTCCACTATGTTGTGGCTAACCTTGGTGGTTTTTCATTGGAAATTTAATTGTAAATTTGGTCTGACATTGAAAATATGTTTTATTTTTCTAGCCGACTAAGATGTGATGAAATCCCATGAAGCAGATATGTAAAGGTGATTGCTTGAGCGAAGTTAGTGTGTGCATAAGTGTGAATGTATGCTAGAGACAATGTAAATGTGTGAATAGTGTCTCTATCATTTGATTGCAGAGAAGAGAGTGAAGAAGTTTGAGGAAAGTGTGAAGAAGGTTTTCTGAACTTAATTGTAATTGTAATTAGGCTTGTGTAGAAGCTATTCTTTTAGTTCATACTCTGTGGATCTAATCCATATTTTTGTATTGTTGGACAGTGAGTCCTCTTTTGTATTTGAGTAGTGAGCTCTAGGCAGTGTGCTTGAATGCATGTGCATGCCCCTTATTATTTTTCTTTATACTTTTAACATAGTATAATCTTGTGGACTAACATTGACCGTGGATTTTCCCCTAACAAGGTTTCCACATAAAAAAAGTCTTGGTATTATTTGTTTATGTGATGTGTTAATTGCTTGTGGTCATTTGCTTATTCATCACATCTGAGATTAAAGTTAAGATAAGTTAGAAAATTTGAAGTTTTGTCACAACTGATTCACCCCCCTCTCAGTTGTGTGTCCTTGTTTTTCCAACACGTTGGGCCATTGAACTTAGAAATTTAAACAAGGTGATAATGCATTGGGGACAAAGGCCCCCAAGTAGTGGTCTCAATAATAAATACATTGGAAAGAGATCCATGCATAAATGGTCTCTCTAGGTCAAACCAAGATGAAAACATGAGCAACCCACATACAAATAAATAAATTTATTATTTTTATCTAAATAAGTTTAATAATTTGATAATACACATGAATGCAATACCAAGGTCTTATTAGTTATCTATCATTTATGCATATTTAAATAAGATTATTTTTTAAAGTATAATAAACAAAAATTAAAGATATTTCTTTACTAATCATTTATGATTGTATAAATAATATTGTTTTTAAAATGTAATATATGCAAGGTGAAGAATTTTTTTGTTTCATATCATTTATGATTGATTAAATGATATTAAAAAAATGAAAGATCACATTTATTTACTATAGTTCTTTTCATCCTAGCAATCAACCTACTTATTGAATTAACTACTCCTCACTAAAGTAAAACCTTATATGCATGCATATTATAGTTTAGTATTTAGTATAATATTGTAAAGAAAATAAATTTTATACTAAGTAAAACCTTATATGCATACATATTATAGTTTAGTATCTAGTATAATATTGTAAAGAAAATTAATTTTATACTATTGTAAAGAAAATAAATTCTTTCACTATAATTAATTTAGGACAAATAATTAAATAATAATAAAATTTTAGGATTTATAGGTTGGAAAAGTAATAAAGATAAATGTTAAATTTAAATAATGTAAATGAAGAAACATTCCTAAATTGTAATCTACACTTAGCCAATAAAATTAACACATAAACATAGTTAGTTTAGACTAATTAATGTGCACAAATATATGGGCCATCATATTCTTAAAAAAAATTGTAGATATCTGGAATGATATTTATGTAATAAATAAGGGTATGTATCTCTATAAACAAAGAATGGACATGATTCAAATGAAGATCCTAGAATCTGTGATGTTTTAGAATAAAAATTAGGATATTCATAGGAGTATTTTCATTGAAATGGGGAATAAGGAGGTCAAAAGAGGCCACTTTTTTTTTAATTATAAAAAATTAACATTAGATGATAAATTGAAGATAGCTATACACAAAATTTGAATGTGACAAGAACAAGATTTGTAGTGCTCAAAATATAGTTTCTAGACTACTATTTTATTTAAAAAATTGTGGAAATTAAGAGGTTCAAATAGGGTGATCACACAAAGTCCTCATATTTTGTGAGAAAAATATAACATAGCATCTAATGTGCTCCCCCTAAATGTTGATTTTTTAGGAATTTAACAAATAACTTTGGTTGAAAATTAGCTTTAACATCACATAGTTTATACCTAATATTTTTTCTAATTTTTACTATTTTTCAAAGTGGACACATCCTAAAAAATGAAAAGTTGAATGTGTCCACCCAAAAAAAATTAAACTAATTGAAACTTAATTCTTTATAAAAAATGTGTATAGAATACAGTCTAGAATGCATTCCCTTAAGGAGAATGTAGAGTGTATAACTCAACACTTCTTGGAAAAGAAACAATTAAGATAATATGTACATAAATTCTAAAAGAAAACCATCAAAAATAAGGTTTGAGATGAATCCCATTAATTGGGATAAGAAGAGCCTCACCATCTAGCCTAGAGAGATGGAAAACACTGGCCTCTTTATAGTTTGAAATGAAATATGAATGAAATAAAATTTGGTATTCATTTTTTCTTTGGCTTTGTCCAAATCCCATTTCAACACCAAATATCTCTTTTGGAACATTCTATGGACAACTTTCTTGTCAAAATTTCTCTTGACTTATGTTTGGTGACTGTCAAGGGAATGCATAGCCTTGTTCCTAGTCTCTTCTAACTCCATTAGCTCAACCAACCTCACCATCATGACATCATTTTATTTTAATTTTAGCTATTTTGATAACTCAAGAGAATGAAACTCTAGTGATAATGGTAGTTTTTATACCATTTCATAAACCAATATGAAAGGGGAATTTCCAATACATCTCTTTGGAGTGATCCTATTAGCCCAAAGGGATATCTTCAATTAGCTATGCCAAGACTTCTAATTATCTTCAATAGTACTTTTAATTATCTTGAGGAGGTTTTTTTTTTAGGACTCAACTAAGCCATTATCTTGAGGGTAATGATTTGATGAGTTTTTCAAGTATATACCATGCCTAACTTCCCAATCACTAATTTGGGTACCAACAAATTCTATGGTGTTATCAGAGATGATGGTGAAAGGGGAATTGTTGTCACATAAAATTGCATCATACTGAACAAGAGTTCAATGTTCAAATGAAACAATGAAAATGACCTCGAGGTGTGGGACCTTGCAAATTGAATTCAAGTCTCTAGAGAAGGTTGGATTCCTCTTCTAACTAGGTGCAAATGTGTTGGTCTAACCTAACAGATGAAAACCCTATCACTACCATAATCTAACAAATCACAGAGGAAAATGGATAGAAAGATAACATAAAATGGAAATAAGGTGATGCACTAAGATAGAAATGTGTTTCTTATTTGCTTTAGATCACACAAAATATCAAAAAATTAGCTAAAACAAGCATTCAAACATGAAGGTAAGAGAATTTTATTCAAACATGCAAGACGTACCTATGATAATAGTAAGATTTTATTGCTATTAGGCATAAAAGCCAAACTTTACAATGGTAGAATGCAAGATGCAAGGTCTACAAAATAAAATTGTGAGAGGATCCCAAAAGAAGAACCCCTTCAAAATTTACAAGTGTTGCCTTTATAGTTCAGGCATAACTGAGATGAAGAGTAACTAACCCTAACCCAGCTAGGATTAGAAATCAAAGAGATTTGATCAAGAAATAACTACTCATGAAATATAAATCAAGAAGAACCATGGATGCCATACTTTCCATGGAGAATCACGCCAAGAAGGACCTATATAAGGAAAAACTACCATGAAATCCTCCTACCGTGAAGATTTGCAGGAAAATCCATGAAGATCCTCCATGAAATCTGTGATTTAGGGCATGGAATGGTCAGAAGGGACAAGAAGCAACAATAAATGAGCATGGAATCCATGAAAACCACTTGGAGAAGTCGTAGGAAGCATTAAACATTATCCTTGAACCCTAAAAAATATGCTTGGGTAGCTAAGGAGGTTGAGCACTAATGGCGATGTTTAACAAAAAATGCATCCAAATGTGGAACATTGAGGTGTTAGGCCTGAAAATTCACATTTTGCAAGATACTGCAATCCTACAAGATAACAAAATCCCATCGAGTCATTCTTGAACCATCATGGGGTTGCACTAAACATTACCACTCTGTTGGTTACCATTGTACCACATGATACCACTCCACCACAAACCCTCAAAGAGACCATCATGGTGTCATGAATACCACTAACCATAGATTACCATGTATCAAAGCAAGAAGGAAACTAGAGAGTCCAAAGAAGGAAGGAAGTAATCATGGTTCAGATCAATGGGATACCTCTTACTCAAGAAGGGTAAGAGGTAAAAGGGAAGGCCACAAGTCAAAACTTGAAACCCCAACACTTAGTCAATTTTGGAAGAAATGAATGAAGTGAGAAGGAGAAGGAGAAGAAAGTGAAAGGCTCAAAGAAGAGAGAGATTTCAAAGGTTGGAGCTTGGGCCATTGAAGGTTGGAGGTTAGATTGAAGGCTTATGCTTTGCAAATGAAAGTGATAAGAGGGAAGAGGGAAGATCGAAGGCCAAAGGCCAAAATATGAAAATGGAAAATTCAAGTAAGGAGGAGTGATGATGGAAGAGGAAAGAGGGAAGTCTAATCCCCAAAGCCCAAAAATTTAACAAAGACAAATTTTGAGAAAAGCCAAGGTGAGCTTCGGTGGTCGGAGGTAAGGCCTGAGGCTTACCTTAAGAGATTGATAGAAGGTAATGAGAAAGAGCGAAGGTTGAACGTCGATGGAAGAAAAGGGAAGGAAATGGAGAAGGAGAAGGAGAAAGAAAGTATGAAGGTAAACAGGTAAGGGATAGTTTGAAAACCCAAAAATATGGAAAACTCATGCAAGATGGCCCATGTAGGATCACTCAGATTGGTTATAAATGATGGGTCATCTAAGGGTGGCATGAAATGTCAACATTTTGGCGATTACTGTGGGATGATTTCTTGCTAATCATGGTGTCCAATGGCCTTATGAATCCATTGGGCATGGGATCATGAAGGTAAGACTTCAACAGTTGGGCCTTCCAAGGGAAAAAAAACATGTGCACTTGCACTTTGAGGAAAGAATGGAAACTAGGAACATTCATTCCCTTAAGGAGTATGTAGGGTGCATAAAGCACTTCATGAAAAGTAAGAAATTTACAATATGTACATGAAACTAATAGGAAGAAAAAGAAGGGAATTTTCCTCTATCAAAGATAAATATTTTGAAGGAGTTGATCTCCCTCAAACCATAGTTGCAAACCTCACCCAACCGCAACCACTAAAAACTATTGTTAACATGCATGGAACTGCACAAGATTCCTGTAAGGTGAAGGATCACTAAAATGTAAAATTTACCATTGCAGGGGAACCATATGATGTAAGTGTTAGATTCATCTATCACTAGTGCCTCAAGTGAACATACAACAATAGGGGTGCATTTTTCTAAAGATAGGCCAACCTCCAAGTGCAAACCTTTTGTAAGGGGAAGAGAACTCTCCACACAAAAGTATAGGCCAATACTATCACTACTGGCCTCCTCAATGCATGAGTTAAAACAAAAAAAAAAATTTCCAGCTCACATGGTGATGTAAAATATGTCGAATATGAATTTTGATCTGCATAAGAAATATCTTCTTCATGCACCTCAAAAGAGAAAATTTGAAGCTCAGGCATACAAATAAATTGAGCAATAGGAGCATCACTCTCCAAAAAAATGTGTTCAGCTACTCAACTGTGGATTTTTTAGTGTGTTGGCTCCATGTGAAGCACTCTAACTTAGTCACATTATCCCCAATGCCATAGGTCACAACTTCATCTTGAATGAAGACCTCATATTCAACATTGCTACATTTAGGGACAAAAAAAACCTAACAAACCTCATGATTACGTGGATTGATGCACACTTCATCAACACATATCTCATATTTTTGAGACAAAAAGTGAAGAACCAAATTCTTCAAGTTTTCCCTTTATTTTAATTATTTCTTAGCAATTGGCTACAACAAAATCAAACTCTTGGCATGTAATGGTTTCCACGTCCTCTTTTGTTTCCTTACTCTTATGTTTTTTCCCACAAAGCTCCTCTTTTGGGGGTGATGATTTAAAATTTAAACCCAAAAAAAATATTTCTATAACATCCCAAGAGAGGCCCTCCACCTCAGAATTGCATACCTCAATAGATTGGGGATCTTCATCCACAATTGCAAAGGATAAACATGTTTTTTTTGGGTCTCCAAAACCATGGAGTTATCTTCATCCATCAAGCCCAAACCAAGTTGTTCGAAAGATTCAACGGATGTAGGTATAGCTGATCTATCCTTCTCATCTTCAAAAACACAATGGACATCAAAAGAGGGGATTGATTCCTCTATTACATCATTTTTTTCTACCTTTTTAATGCCTTGTTGCTACAACACTATTTTTTCTTCAATATTTTCTTGTAGCAAACCAAGACACTCATTATTTTGAGCACATGAAGGCTCCACAACTACAACCTCTTCACTCCTAGGCCAAAACTGCTTAATAGGAGTAAAATGTTGAGCCTCGTCAAGGATTGGTCTTGTGAGGAACAAAGGCTTGAAAAACTTAGGATCTACAACATAAGAGATTTGCTTGATGATGCAGAAGGTTGAATGGGAGTTTCAAGGGGATGATTAGGATTCTTGAAACTAATTTTTTTCTTGCAAACCTCTTGCACAATAGGCCACTCTAAAACAATAGGAGGGCTAATAGAAGTTTCAAGAGGCTTACTAGGTTTCTTGAAACTTGGGAATTTATGCTTTCTTACCTCCTTCTTAGCAGGTTGTTCTAGAAATGGTGGAGGTGCTTGTTTGAAACTAGGTACATAAGGGGCTACTTGAGTCTTGGGAACTTGTGCTAGAGCAAGGGAAAGTTTGATTTTTTCTTGCCTAGTGGAAACATCATTTTTTGTACACTCTTCTTGTTCCCATCTTTGTGCATCCAAATACCTCTCATACCTCCATTGAGCATCTAAATTTTGTTGTTGTGCATAAGGATCTTGATGGGAAAACTCATCATGTTGTGGGAAATAACCTTCTTCTACCCTTGATAGGCTTGATTAGCCCACTCTTCTTGTTGTAGGTCAAGCTCTTGTTGCTCCTATAAATTTTTTTTTTTGAAAGAGCCTCTTGTTGTCCATGAATCTCACCTTGCTGTCTTTTGAAACCAATAAAAATGCTTGTGGCTTCACCTACACTTAAATTATCAAAATTTTGGGTTTGACCAGGAGAGTAACAAGGATGATTTCCAAAGTGATAAGTCTCTTGGGGCTGTTGATATGAATGTGTAGATGTCCAAGAAGATCGAGAAGGGTGGGGTGGGTAGTTAGCATTTTGAAAAGATTGAAAACCCACAATAGTAGGGCTTTTTGGAATGGAATGGGAGGCATAACTAGCCTGATATGGCTGATTGGGAGGTGCAAAGCTGGCATTATCATGATATGGGGGAGTGTACATATGGTTTCGTTTAAAACTTGACATTATTAAGCATGGGAAAAACTTCAAAAATTACAAAATAAAGGCAAAGGATTTCCCAACCATAGATTTTGGGTACATACCAAAGAGTTACAAAGTTGCCAAGTGCTTGAAGAATGCCTCCAAAGGCTGAAATATTGAAGAGCACACCAATATTCAATGACATGAAATGGAACTAGGTTGTTTGAACCGACTGATTTCAAATGAAGTCACCATGGTGTTTGAAGATTTTCCTCCAAAGGTAAGATACATTGAAGAAAACACTAGATTCTTCAATGGAGAGAAGCTTGTCCCACCCAGGTGGTGTGCCAAAAACTATTGTTAGATAAAATTGTACCCTAATAAACAAGAGTTTAGTGTTCTAATGACACAATAGAAATTACCTCAAGATGTGGTACATTGCAAATTGAGGTCAATTCTCTTGAGAAGGCCAACTTCCTCTTCTAACTAAGTGCAAATGTATTGGTATATTCCAACACATGAAACCCCTATCACTACCCTAATCTAACAAATCACAAAGGAAAAGGGATGGGAAGATAACATAAAATGGAAAGAAGGTGATGCACCAAGATAGAAACATGTTTCTTCTTTGCTTCAAATCATACAAAATATCAACAAAATAGCTAAAACAAGCATTCAGACATGAAGTTAAGAGATTTTTACTTAAACATCTAAGAAGTACCTATGATAATAGTACTTCATTTTATTGATATTAGGCATAAAAGCCAGACTATACAATGGTAGAATGTAAGATGCAAGGTCTACAAAAGAAAACTGTGAGAGGAGCCCAAAAGAAGAACCCCTTCAATATTTACAAGCGTTGCCTTTATAGTTCAAGTATAAATGAGATGAATAGTAACTAACCCTAACCCAACTCAGATTGCAAATCAAAGAGATCTAATCAAGAAATAATTGCTCATGAAATTTGGGTGAAGAATAACCATGGACACCATAATTTCCATGGAGAATCATGCCAAGAAGGACTTGGAGAAGGAAAAACTAGCACACCATCCTCTTGCCATGAAGATTCTCCATGAAATCTATGATTTAGGGCATGAAATGGTCAGAAGGGACAAGCAACAACAATAAATGAGCATGGCGTCCACGAAAACCACTTAGAGAAGTCGTAGGAAGCATTAAACATTGTCCTCGAACCCTAAAAAGCACAATTGGGTAGCTGAGGAGGTTAAGCATTAATGGTGACGTCTAATGAAAATGCACCCAAATGTGAAACGTCAGGCCTGAAAAATTTGTCTTCCACAAGATACTGCAATCGTGCGAGATACCACAATCCCGCCAAGTCATTTTTGAACCATCACAGGGTGGCACTAAACTTTACCACTCTATTGGTTATCATTGTACCACATGATAGCACTCCACCATAGACCCTCCAATAGACCATCATGATGTCGTAGCTACTGCTAAACTACAACTTAATGCATACCAAAGGAAGAAGGAAACTAGAGAGTGTGAAGAAGGAAGGAAGCAATCGGGGTTCAGATCGATGGGATACCTCTTACCGAAGAAGGGTAAGAGGTAAAGGGGAAGGCCGAAGGCCTAAACCCAAAACCCTGACACTTAGTCAATTTTGGAAGAAAAGAGTGAAGTGAGAAGGAGAAGGAGAAGAAAGTGAAAGGCTCAAAGAGGAGAGAGATTTCAGAGGTCAAACCTCAGGCCATCGAAGGTCGGAGGTTTGAACAAAGGCTTATGCTTTGCAAATGAAAGTGGTAAGAGGGAAGAGCAAAGACCAAAGGCCAAAGGCCAAAGGAAAAAAGGTGAAAATGACAATTCAAAAACCCAAAAATCTAGGACTTAGTCTATTTTAGGAACCCCCAAGGAAAACTTGTGCAAGATGGCCCATGTAGGATCACTCAGATTAGTTATAAGTGACGGGTTATCTAAGGGTGGCATGAAATTTCAACAAGAACCAGACTTGGTCACAATTCCATCAAGGAAATAAAAAACTAAAGTAGCAATAGCATCCTTTAATGTTTGAAACATATAGGGAAAGAGGGTGTGCACCAATAGTACTCTTCTCCCCTACAATCATTCAATAATGTCCTAAGAGCCCTAATTAGATTGACTATCAACCTCACAATTTGAGTCAATTCTTAATTAGGAGGACCTAGGAGGGGGATTTTTCAACTTTAAGGGGTTCAGCACCAAGCAAATGCTTGGAAATGACAAATGAAAATTCAACTCACAAAACCTAACAATGCAAGCTAAATGGAAGAAGCAAATAATGAAAATATGCAATAGGGAGTTAGGAGGTATGTACCTAGGAAGTTTGGAGATGTTGTAAGGATTTCTAAAATGCAAACAAGCTGCTAAAATGTGCCAAGGAGGACAAAGATACCTTTACTATTGTCTTAGTCGCATTGCTATTTTTTGGGGTAGATGCGAAATCTTCGGATGTCAAAACCGGATTTGGAAGAATTTATGAAAGATGACCTCAAGAGGACTAAGATGCCATTACTGTTGTCTTAGTCTTGTTTTTAATTTCTAAAATCTTTGAATGTGGTCTTGAGGCTTGATGTCAACACTTTCTTCTTCTTTGATCTTAGGGTCTGAAACCTTTAGATTTGGCTTGTAGGCGAGTTGTCGTGAAGATGACAACTTTTCACTTCAAATGATCTTCAAGTCTTCAACCTAGAACTGCAATCACAAATATGCAAGAGGAGAAAAACTTGTTGATTGTTAGTGAATGGCAGTTTGCCTTGGTCAAACCCCTTGTTGGTAATTAAACCTTGAAATGAAATAGAATAATGAAGGGAATGATGAATGAACATCATGGAATGCTAAAACTCACCAAACCCTTATTGTAAAGTCTACAAACTTGTGTGAAATGGTTGCAATGGATATGGATCTTGAATCAAAGGAACGCTTGATAGATCTTGCTTGAATTGTTTGCTTGAATCAAAAACCTACATCACAAATGTTAGCACAACAACACATAATGCAAGAATGTCTTTGAAATTATGCTTGAATCTTGATGATGGCTCCAAATGCTTGATGAACTACTCTTGAATGCTAGAATGCTTGAATGCTTGGATGCTTAGATTGCTTGTTATCTTGCTAGGTGAAAATATGAGAGAAGGAACCTTGTATTTATTCTTATATATGCTTAATATCCCAAAATTACATAACACCAAGCTGACATATGAATTTATTAAATAAATGAGGATAAATCGCACTAGAATTTGAAATTAAATCATGAAAATAAGCCAAGGAGGACTAAGATTCCTTAGGTGGCATCTTAGTCCCAAGGCTCAAATCTTGGGGCATAGACTCCAAAAAGGGACCTATTCAGGTGCTCTGAAAATTAGGGTCCCAAGACCTTTGGGGGACAAAGATGCCCTAGGTAGCATTTTAGTCCTGACCCAAAAATTAGGGACACTCTGATGACATCATTAGATTATTATTTATTCATTGGAGAATGTCGGGACTAGCCAGAGAAATATATAATTCATAGGGCTTATGGATGCAAAATAAAACCAATTAAGACATAAATAGGGATAAATAAAGCAAGGTAGGCCCAAACAAGTGTGAAAATGAAAGGATATGCATTTTAATACACTACATTTAGCCCCCACTTTAGTGAGAGGAGGAACTTGCTTCAAACTCACACTAAAGTATCCAACCACGTAATCAAGAGGGGTTCAAATGTACAAATTCTAGTAAGATAGGATGATAATAATCGAGAGGGTGGCCAAGCCTCTAGGATCAAGATCCTATGGAAAACTAACATAAGCACAAAGGTACACACAAGTGGATGATATATGAAGCCATAACCAGATCACAAACATACACCATCAAAGACGGAAAAATAAAAAGGCAAAGGAAAAAGGAAAAATGCAATGAATCAAGCTTTGACTAGCCATCCAACACGATGGACTAGGTCTAGGTTGTTTGTCCAAAAATTTTACAAGTGGAATGCGTTGTCAACTATGCAAGAAAAATGCATGCTCACAAGGGCTAGTGAAGCTAGGTGTCCACTAGGTGAGCCCCAAGAGGTCCATATCAAAGCCATACACCCATAAATTTAATAAGGACAAAAGAAAGAAATTGCACACTCACAAGGGCTAGTGAAGCTAGGTGTTCACTAGGTGAGCCCTAGGGGACCATATCAAAGCCATACCTCCATGACTTTAATAAGGTACAAAAAGAAACATGCACACTCACACGGGCTAGTGAAGCTAGTTGTTCACTAGGTGATCCCCAAGGGACCATATCAAAGCTATACCTCCATGACTTTAATAAGGTACGAAAGGAAAAAACAACAAGAGGGATGTTCAAATGGATTTTACTTAGTTCATGCAAGGTCTTATTCTTAGGGGGCATCGTTCCTAATGTCTCTAAGAGAGGACCAATCAAAGGATAAAAGATTCACAACTTAGGGAATGAAATGTGTCGCATTACAACTAAGAGGAATGTAATATGCTAAGATAGATCATGCTCTTGAAGGAAATTACTCCCAATGTCACCATAAAGAAGACAAAACATTGCACATGAAATAAGAAAATCACATCAAGGAACATGAAAAGGAAAAATGCAAATGAAATAGGGTATGTGCAGGATCATCATGGAAAATATAGGTGCTTAAGTGGCAATGAAAATTCAAAAAAATTAGAGTTAGGGAACTTGACGTAAAAATTTGAATAAGTTATCTATATTATTTCAAAAAATGTAAGAATAGAATCTGTAGCGAATTGAATGTAGTTTCTAAACTACTAGGTTTTTTTTTTTTTAAATCTATTTGGTGAAAATTTGAAATTTCAATGCAGTAGTACTTAAATTTTAGGGAAAAATAAGAAGTAGGTGCCTTTCTGACCACCCTAACCATAATAAAATGATAATAAATATTATTTTATAATATTTTAGATATAAGTAGAGGACTCATGTCCTGATGTGATGCATATTTTTTTGTAATTTTTTTCCAAGTAAATAATTAATTATGAATTTTTTATTACAACTTTTTTAAAACTATAAAAACCCATATGTTTGACCACCTTAACTTGGTCAAAACTTCATGAAATTCATTTTTTTTAATCCTATAGTATGTGAAGCATAGAATGTGACACATGTTTCAGATTCAAAAAATGTGATACTTTTTGAAAGCTATAGATTTTTTTCAATCAGCCTATCAATCATGACTTTAGTCATAATTCAAATAGAAAATGAATAATAATTATTTATTATATTCAAAGTAAAACATAATTTATATTGGTGGAAAGCTGAGAATCTCCTTTAAAAACCCTTTTCATTTCATCAATTTTGGGTTAAAACAAATTCGTCAACCACATACCCATCATATCACCACTTTTTGGCCCATCATGATCCTGCACATACCCAATAATGCCAATGTATGCCCCCACTTTAAAGGAATTACTAACACCATGCTATGAGAAACTTTAAAGTAGCCAAAAATGAAAAAGAAAAAGGAAAAGAAAGGGTTGACCCCCAGAAACACATAAGGGATCTATGGATTCGGGGTTAGTATCTATCTTTACTGCAATGATATTAGAGAGCTCAGAACTGTCATCATTCCCCAAATACACATAGAACTGGAAGAATGACACAAAGAGAGTGAAAACAAAGGAAAAAAAAATTGAGTCAACATGGAAGAAACATGAATGTCTTGACACCTTGCGTCATCCCCAAAAGGAAAACACAAGACAAAAATGAAAAGGAAAAGGAAAATATAAGGAAAAATCTTTTGGGTTAACATGGGAGAGACATAGGGTGTCTCGATGCCTTGCATCATCCCCAAAAGGAAGACACAAGACAAAAATGAAAAGGAAAAGGAAAAGGTAAGGAAAAAATCTTTTGGGTCAACATGGAAGATACATAGGGTGTCTTGACGCCTTGCATTATCCCCAAAAGGAAAGCACAAGACAAAAATGAAAAGGAAAAGGAAAAGACAATAGGGTGTCTCAATAGCTTGTGTCATCCCCAAAAGGAAAATACAAGAAAAAAATGAAAAGGAAAAAGTATATGACATATAGAAGAATGAAGGTACAAATAGAGGAATGCACATAGAGAGAGCAAACATCAAACAAAACATCATGGGGGATCACATTACAAACATGCAATAAATAAAATGAAAAGGAAGCAAAAAGTAATGCAAAAGAAAAAGAAAAAGAAAATACAAAAGACTGGTAATCACATGCGAGTCAACTGTTACCTAATTTTCACCCTCAGGCTCAATCAGGCAAAGCATCTATGTTGCAGGTGTTCACAAGGGCCAAATGGGATCTCCATTGAGGGTTAGTTCATGCATCTGTTGACATTTCCCAGGGAGCTCAGTTAGGATGCATGCTCTGTTAGAAATATGCCTCAGTGGTTACAAGCTCAGCCTCCATTAGAGCCAGGTCGGCATGACATCTTCACCGTCTAGCCGACTGGTTGCTTTGTCACTTTCCATTTTGAACAGGTCGTTGTGACCTAGCCTCTGTCTTGCCGAACGTATTCACTAAGGAGCCAATCGCTATAACAAGAGGGGCTCGGTATGACCTCTTACTGCATGGATTTCTTTGGCTGATAGGCCATTCAATCATCATTCAGTGAGACTCACAGTAACCATAGGCTTCGGGGAAACTCTCGCCGGAGGAAACACTATCAGTGAGATGTCCCAATGACACAAGAGGTCACACCGACTGGACACTTTGAGGTAAGTGAAGGAACTCGCTAAGAGATCTTGGCGAGAATGGGTGTCTTGGCGACAAGCACAAGTTGCGGCAAGGATATTGCCTTAAACGTATGTCTTGCCGAAGGATGAAGACGTCGACAAAAGGTCTGGCCAATAGGCCAATGTCTTAGCGAAACAAAATGGAGCTCGACAAGAGTCGAAGGGCTTGATATAGAGTCTCGACGAACGGATACAGTCTTTCCAATCACAAGGAGGCCCCACCAAAACACAAAGGGCTCGCCAGTAGTTGATGATGTCACCTGGAGATCCTGCCAAAGGTCCTGGCGACATACAAGGTGATATCGGCAAGAGCCTCACTGAAGAGGTAGAGTCACAACAGGACGAAATGTTCTCAACATAGGTTCAATCCTTCGGCAGGATGTCTTACCGAAGTATGAATATCTAAGCGACAAGAGCAGATACCGGTATGATAGGAGATGTTCGGTATGAAATCTGGCCGATAGGCCAAAAACCCAGCGAAAGAAATAAAGAACTCAGACAAAATGGGGATGGTGTCGGCAAGATGTCTTGCCGACCGAGCAGGCTCTCCTTGAACTCAAGTGATCTTTCGGCATAGCAAGGAGACTTCAATATAGATTCTTAGCGATAGGGAAGTCTCAGCGACACAAAGGGCTCACCATGAGTTGAGGCCATCGGGGTGAGGTTTTGCCAACCCGGTAAGGTCTCACCAAAGCTGAAGGAAATCTCGAGCCCAGAGGAGAAAAGTAAGCTCAGGGTAAATGAAATGAGCTCGCCATGGACTCTCGCCGACTGTTCTATGATATGTCGATAGCTGCAGAGACACCTAATTGCATCGGTGAGACACTTCTAGTGTCTCGCTGAGATGCGATTCAAAAGAAAAGGTTTTTGACCGCCCGGGAGCCTGTGTGTAGGTGCTTAGCCAATCAGGGAGAGCTATAGGTTAATCGTTGGCAGTCCGAACGATGTCAACGAAGGACGTCAATGCGGGATGAATACAACGTGTGTCTGTTCTGGACTCAAGGCATTCAAGGTGCTCGACAGGGGGATTTAGTAGGTGGACACAAAGACTAGGAGTAAATACATCCAGTAGCTTCAAAAGATCTAAGGGGTTTTCTCCAGGCAGTGGCTCTTCGCCGACACACACAGCAGGGACACGCAGGGGTGCTGCATTTATTTCATCCAATAGATTTGAGGATAGATCTTTTTCGGGCCTAATATTTTGTAAGCCCTAAGGGGGCTGTCACAGTTGGTATATAAGGCTTTTTGCCATTTTTGTAACGGGAGTGGGAATTATGCATTCAAAGGAGTTAGTGATTTTTCATCAATCCTTTCTCAATTAATGGTTTTTCTGTAACTCAAATTGAAATCTGGAATGTGAAACAGAGTTCATCTTGAAAACAAGTATTAATGCTCGTACCACTCTCATTTTCTGTAAGTTAGCTTATGTAGGTATTTCTTTAATAGTGTTTTTCTCAATCTGTATTCATACCACAAAGCTGTGAAGTTTGTTTCTTCCTTCTTGAGATATGTATGTGGATCAAATCTGTCAAGAGTGATGCATAAGTCTAATTGGGTCAAGTTGAGTAAGTAAAGTAGCTGCAGTCTAGTATTCTCAGTGTGGTTGCTTTCTGTTTTCATCCTTCTGATTTCTTATCAACTCGGTGTATCACCATAGGAATAGTTCAGTATAGTTTCATTTTGTATGCATTTCTTCTCCCTTTACCTCACAAAGATCAATAGTTTAGGTGATACCCAAAGGAAGCCAGCCTTCTCTAGAGGTTCACTCCAATCTCAGGTGACCCACAACCCTAGAGTGATCCAATGTTTCACCAGAAAGCTCAGTCTTCCAAATTGCGCCTAGGGTGCATTTCTAGGTGACAACAGTTTCTGGTATGCCCAGTGGGACTGTCGAACAAACAGTTTGGAAATTATATGTCTACTATTGGTTTTTGATATGCAGCCAGTAAATTTCAGGCCTTTCAGAGGTAAGATATCAGCATATCATGGCAACTCCAACTTCATAACAACTGGTTCCAGTAGCCTAGGTTTCTACAATGAATAAGGTTTGATCTTTAGGCTTGTTATTCCTCATGTCTTATCTCTGCAATGATTAGTTATCAGCAATCTAGTGACTTGCCACCTCCATTCCATGAGATTCATGTGTATATCTCCTCTTATCAGCCATACTATGCAAAATAGCCTGTTGTTGTTTTATACCAAATGCACCTATAATAGCCGACTGCCAGCAGCCTCGTCATGTTTTCCACCCTCCCATCCCTGCTCAGTGTCAATATCAACCAACCTATGATCAAAATCAACCCCATGAAGAGGTCTATGATTCCAACCAACATGATTATCTACATAATCAACCTCAAGAACACCCCTACCAAAATATAATCAACCTGCTCCAACAGTTTGATTATGTGTTGTGAGATTTGAGCCAGAAGTTTGAACATATGCAAATTAATGATGTCGGTAAGGTGTTCTCCTACATGTATGGAATGTTGGTTGATGTTAAGAAACATAAAGAGCTTATTTTACAGAAGCAAGGGTTGGGATGTTAGTTTGAAGAAGATCTTGAGAGGGAGATAGCAGCCAAAGAGGAACAAATTAAATTCTTATCTGCTCAGGTACAAGGTAGTCAGGATTATTCATATTATCAAGCACAAAGGTATGAAACACAGGCAACCCTTTCCATTCCTAGTTTCAGCCCACCTCCTCCTATAATGTTGAATCATCTGGTGAAGGAGGATGTTTCCAGAGATAGGTTTCCTAGCTCTAAACAAGAGAAGCCTTCCGAGCTCTTTAGTGAGCCTATCATCAAGCCTTCTACCCTCAAGATTCCAAGTTGGAAGGTCCCATCCCAACCACCTTGTGAGTTTCCTTCACCTATCATGCAAGTCAAATCGTGCTCTGACGTCCAGGAAGTAAAAGAAGAGCAGCCCAGTGATCAAGTTAGTTCATTCACCATGAAGGAGACTAGAATTCCAAATCTGTTGCATCTAGCCATGGAGGAATACAGACTACAACTGCAAAAGGCTAAACAAGAGAAGGATTTTCAAAATGTTTCCGGAAAGGTTTTAGCTAATGATCCTCCCAATGTTCTACACGATGGTGAAAATTTCCTAACAAGACAACAAGGTGAAATGATGGGAAAGGCTGACCAAGAAGAGCAATGTACAGTTTGGAATGAAGAAGGTATGTTTTCTCCCACTCTAAATACTATCTTAGAGCAGCAAGAACACATCAATCAGCTGCAAATTCAAGAGTCAATACAACAACATGAAGAGATTAAAAAGGGTGATGTGGGTCATGAGCTCATAGCTTCATTTGTTGAGCTTCCATGTTTCATTGAGTATGATGAGGAAAGCACAAATCTGGTCATAAGTCAGCAACATGAGGCTGAAGAGGAGCAGTGTACAACTAGATTCGATACCTTTGAGCATGTTATGCTTGAGGAGGTTGATGATGAGCTATATGAAGAAGTGTACACTGATATAATTGAGTAGTTTTGTTCAACATCGGATGGCAAAGAGTTAGAAAAGGCTGATAACCATGATGATCTGGAACAACAGCTTGAACAAATGTTGAAACATCAGGAGGAGCCTAATGAGCCTGATTCACAAGGTTATAACTGGTTGGAGGAACTTCCATTTCATTGTACAAAGGGACCAGAGACCTCATCATCACTTGAATTGTTGTCTTCTTGCATTGAAAAAGACAAGCTTGAATCAGAATGTAACTCTTCTAGTGTTGATGAGAATTATAAGCAGCTTCCTTTCTGGTCTATAAAGGAGCCTGAGGTTGATGAATTGATTGAAGATGTGACAGAGAAGGCTATTTCTTTGTTCCCCATTGAAGGAATGAGCACTCTTTTGGGAAGGCATGAGCATACTGAGGAGGTTTCCATTTTTTCATCAAGTCAGCCACAGGGGCTATACCTTTCCATCCAACAGGGTGATAGAATGGTAGCTCATAAGCAAAAGATCAACAAGGAAAGTGCAAGATTTTCCCTTACTAGAGGTTGTCCAATCAGATATCTAGCTCAGATGGAATCCAATGCAACACCAAGGGCGAATCTTGCACCCAAACATGAGGGTACTGCTCAGGAGGAGCACACTCAAGTCACTTTTCAACCTCAGAACAGGAATGCTTGCATTCCATATGAAAAGGTTAGTAAGCCTAAATATGTTCTGCCAGAGATCTTGCAAGCATCTGTTGAATTGTCATGCATGCTTCATTTCTCTTTAGTTGTTCTCCAGCATGGCAAACATTGTAATTTTTTTAGAAAGGGCACTTATTTCACCCAACCTGTCAATGGGTTTGTTTGACCAATTTCTCACTGGTTAGTGTAGGGTAGGTTTAGTTGTTATTTCTTTCCCTAAGTGTTGTTTCAACACATGTAAATAGTTTATTTTAGTTTTTCTTGTTTTCAATAAGTTTTCGAGTGTTCTAGTGAGTCTCAGGATGAGTTACAACCATGTACAAATCTGATCTTGATCTTTCAATGTTATTAGATTTCCACAATCCATAAGAATATGAGAGAAGCTATTTCTGGATTAGATTGTGTAAGCTTTTTTTGGATCAAAATTAACGTTTCGGATCACACTCTGTGATCCATCATCAGGATAGAGAGCTCAAGGAGATGAAAAAGGTTTGTTGCAGACCCAACAGGTATAAAAAGAGGCAAAAAGATGGTAGAGGGATAGAAGGCACAAGGCCCAAGAGAGACAGGAAAGAAATTAGAAAATGGAATTAAGAGAATAGAAATATATCTTTATTAGTGAAAAGAAGAAAAATGAAAGAAAGATAAATTAAAAATTAAGAGTCACAAACCAAAAAATTAGAATAGAAATTGTAGTCTATAATAATATATTTAATAAGCTAATATTTGTGAGCTAATATCTTGATAAAATTAATATATTCAAGATTAATATTCTTAAATTATCTAATATCTATTAATATATTCTTCTTAAAAATATTAAAATTACTATTAATATCTATTAATATATTCAAAAATTAAGCTAGATAAGATTAATATATATTCAATATTAATCTTGAATATCTATTAATTATTTTAAGCTAAATAATTAAGATTAATATATAAATAGATATTAGATAATTTAAGAATAATTAAATTATTCAAAAGGTTATATATAAATAGATAATAGATATTTAGATAAATATCTAAAGATTATATAAAGATTATATAAATTATTTATATAAAGATTATATAAAGAATATATTCATATAAAGATTATATAAATTATTAATATATTTAAATCTTTTAATATATATTAATCTATTTAAATATAATCTCTAGAATAATTTATCTAATCTTTAGATATTAATATAATCTTTATATAATATATAAAGATTATATTAATATCTAAAGATTATATAGATTATTAATATATTTAAAACTCTTAAAATATATTAATCTATTTAAATATATCAATCTTATTTAATAATTTAAATAGATCATTCTATTTAAAATTAAAATAAATAAATAAATAAATAAAAATAAATAAAAATAAAATAAAAATAAAAATAAAATAAAATAAAATAAAATAATAGATATTCAAGATTAATATTGAATAGATCTATTTAATTATTTTTAAGCTAAATAATCTTTATTTAAATTAATGTAAATAATTAATATTAATCTATTTAATTTAAATAGATCAATATATTTAAATCATTTAAATATATTAATCTATTTAATAATTTAAATAAATCATTTTATTTAAAATTAAAATAGATATAAGATTAATTTTAATAAATATTTGAATATTAATCTTGAATATATTAATAGATATTAATCTTGAATATATTCAAGATTTAAATTCTTAAATTATCTAATATCTATTCTTAGATTTATTATATTCCTATTTAAATAATTCTATTAAAATTATTAAGATAGATGATTATGTTTAAATAGATTGATCTATTTAAATAGATTAAATGATTTAGAAATAAATTATTACAAAGATGGAAGATAAATTAGATTTATTATATTCCTATTTAAATAAATCTATTAAAAATATTTAGTTAGATGATTATATTTAAATGGATTGATCCAAAAAAAGCTTACACAATCTAGTCCAGAAATAGCTTCTCTCATACTCTTGATCTTTTCTGAGTTGTCCCAATGACTCCATGCCCAATGGATAGGCCTAGGCTACTGGTCTTCATGTTTAGTAGGAAAACATCCAGCAAAGGTCACCAGAAATGTTACCTAATTTTCACCCTCAAGCTCAATCAGGAAAAGCATCTATGTTGCAGGTGTTCACAAGGGCCAAATGGGATCTGCATTGAGGGTTGGTTCATGCATCTGTTGACATTTCCCAGGGAGCTCAGTTAGGAGGCATGCTCTGTTGGAAATATGCCTTAGTGGTTACAGGCTCAGCCTCCATTAGAGCCAGGTCAGCATGACATCTTCACCGTTTGGCCAATTGGCTGCTTTGTCACTTTTCGTTTTGAACAGGTCGTTGTGACCTAGCCTCTGTCTTGCCGAACGCATACACTAAAGAGCCTATCACTATAACAAGAGGGGCTTGGTATGACCTCTTACCGCGCAGATTTCTTTGGCCAATAGGCCATTCAATCATCATTCGGTGAGACTCACAGTGACCATGGGCTTCGAGGAAACTCTCTCCAGAGGAAACACTGTCGGTGAGATGTCCCAGCAACACAAGAGGTCACACCGACTGGACACTTTAGGGTAAGTGAAGGAACTCGCTAAGAGATCTTGGTGAGAATGGGTGTCTTGGTGACAAGCATAGGTTTTGGCAAGGCTATTGCCTTCGGCGTATGTCTTGCCGAAGGATGAAGACGTCGACAAAAGGTCTGGATGATAGGCCAATGTCTTAGCGAAATGAAATGGAGCTCGGCAAGAGTTGAAGGGCTCGATATAGAGTCTCGGTGAATGAATACAGTCTTGCCGATCACAAGGAGGCCCCACCAAAACACAAAGGGCTCGCCAGCAGTTGACGGTGTCGCTCGGAGATCCTACCGACAATGGGAGGTCCTAGCGACATACAAGGTGATATCGGCAAGAGTCTCACTGAAGAGGTAGAGTCACAATAGGACGAAATGTTCTCGACATAGGTTGAAGCCTTTGGAAGGATGTCTTACCGAAGTATAAATGTCTCAGCGATAAGAGCAGATACTGGTATGACAGGAGACGTTCTGTATGAAGTCTGGCCGACAGGCCAGAGTCCCGGTGAAAGAAATAAAGAGCTCAGACAGAATGGGGATGGTGTCGGCAAGATGTCTTGCCAACCGAGCAGGCTCTCCCTGAACTCAAGTGATCTTTCGGTGCAGCAGGGAGACTTTGATATAGAGTCTTAGCGATAGGGAAGTCTCAACGACACAAAGGGCTCGCCATGAGTTGAGGCCATCGGGGTGAGGTTTTTCCGACCCGGTAAGGTCTCACCGAAGCAGAAGGAAATCTTGAGCCTGGAGGAGAAAAGTAAGCTTGGGGTAAATGAAATGAGCTCGCCATGGACTCTTGCCCACTGTTCTATGATATGCCGATAGCTGCGAAGACAACTAATCACATCAGTGAGACACTTCTAGTGTCTCGCCGAGATGCGATTCAACAGAAGAGGCTTTTGACCGCCCGGGAGTCTGCGTGTAGGTGCTCAGCCAATCAGGGAGAGCTACAGGTGAATCATTGGTAGTCCAAATGATGTCAATGAAGGATGTCAATGCAGGATGAATACAACGTGTGTTTGTTCTGGACTCAAGGCATTCAAGGTGCTCGACAGGGGGATTCAGTAGGTGGACACAAAGACCAGGAGTAAATACATCTGGTAGCTTCAAAAGATCTAAGGGGTTTTCTCCAGTAAGTGGCTCTTTGCCGACACAAACAACAGGGACACGCAGGGGTGCTGCATTTATTTCATCCAATACATCTGACGATAGATCTTTTCTGGGCCTGATATTTTGTAAGCCCTAAGGGGGCCATCACAGTCGGTATATAAGGCTTTTTTCCTTTTTGTAACGGGAGTGGGAATTATGCATTCAAAGGAGTTAGTGATTTTTCATCAATCCTTTCTCAATTAATGTGTGTTTCTGTAACTCAAATTGAAATCTAGAATGTGAAACAGAGTTCATCTTGAAAACAAGTATTAATGCTCGTACCACTCTCATTTTCTGTAAGTTAGCCTATGTAGGTATTTCTTTAATAGTGTTTTTCTCAATCTGTATTCATACCATAAAGCTGTGAAGTCAGTTTCTTCCTTCTTGAGATATGTATGTGGATCAAACCTGTCAAGAGTGATGCATAAGTCTAATGGGGTCAAGTTGAGTAAGTAAAGTAGTTGCAATCTAGTTTTCTCAGTGTGGTTGCTTTCTGTTTTCATCCTTCTAATTTCTTATCAACTCGGTGTATCACCATAGGAATAGTTCAGTATAGTTTCATTTTGTATGCATTTCTTCTCCCTTTACCTCACAAAGATCAATAGTTTAGGTGATACCCAAAGGAAGCCGACCTTCTCTGGAGGTTCACTCCAATCTCAGGTGACCCACAGCCCTGGAGTGATCCAATGTTTCACTAGAAAGCTCAGTCTTCCAAACTGTGCATAGGGTGCATTTCTAAGTGACAACATCAACCATCGAGCAAGTCATCCACATCCCATTCTTGTTCAGTATATGCAAAATTCATATCACTAGAAAGAGGGACAACATCAAGTGTTGTACTCGAAGAATCACCAAGTTCAACACTGGGTGCATCACTTAGTTTAGGAGGATTATCATGATTGTTGTCGTTTAAGCTCATGGAAGAGGAAAATAACAAATTCAACTCATTATGCACTTCCTCATTAATTTTAGTAGTTTCCTCATCATCATCCAAGTTAACCACAACATGAGGATGAATGATAATATCCATAGAAGGTTCTGGTCCTTGTTGTGTTGGAGACATAACCTCTGTTTGTTCTAGTAAGAGAGGAGGGTCATCGTTTATTGCTTCTGGCAAGTTCAGATTTTGATTTTCAATGTTGTTTTCATCATTCATCTTTCAAGAAATAGCACGATGTCTATGCCTACGTTCTCTAGCATTTCTATTCCTTTTATTATGGTTTTCAAGTTGTGTTTGTGTAGGAGCGGGTTTGTCAACCATAAGTTCCTTTTCTTCTTGTGAAGGAAGAACGAAAGAAACCATGGAAGATTGTTCAACCACTTTCTCTTTGGCTTTATAAATTTTCTTAGGAGTACTAGGGATTGTTTGGTTTTCTATAGGTCTTTTATGAGAAATAGGCAAGGGATTTTGCATGGATGGGTCTTGGTTTGTTGGGAGAGCTTTAGGTTTGCTATTGTTTCCTTCAAGGGGTGGAGGTTCAATCATGGGTGGAGGTAAGTTCTCAAGGGATAATCTAGCTATGCATTTTCCTTTGAAAATTTGGTAGGAAAGGAAAAGGAAGTCTTCACGAGGTCTAATATGTTCCATAGGCTCAGGCCAAAAAAAATCTAAGGAAAAAATTCCCCAAGAAGAAAGGGGTCTAAAGCCACTATGGTTTATAGTAAATATTTCATTGTCGACTAGAAAATTTAAGCACTTATGGACAACGGATGGGACCGCCTTCATGGAGTTAAGCCAATTGTAGCCCAACTTCACACGAAATTGGTCCGAATTGGATATGATAGAGAATGATACATTTAATTTCTTTAGTCCTAATTGTAAAGGGAGTGTGATCAAGCCCATCATAGCATGAGCAAAACCATCATGCATTTTAATCCATGCTTTCGGTTTATCATATATATCTTGAGTAATTTCCTACACATATAAGAGTTCTTTTGTGATCACATTCTCTCCACATATGGGATCAATTAAAATCCTAGGAGTGGGCCTGTTATTGATTCTGTCGGCTATGTAAAGAGGACCATCAGGTGCATGTTCAATTATTTCTTCTAAAGAGAGTAATTTCAGTGGGCATTATGGCTTGTTGTTTACGAGGCTCGATGTCAATCAATCCTATCATTGTACTAATAGGACTTTGGTCACTAGTATCCATAGGACTCCGTTTATCATTATCCATAGGATTTTCTTCATGATTGTTCATATTCTCATCATACGTGTCAACATTCATTACATCGAGCTTAGTTTCACTAGCCTTAACAAATGAAATATTATGGTTGGGAATGCGATTGGTAAAGATTTGCAAGTTTTGATTGGGAGGAGCTATAGACTTACTAACTTTGTCATTTACACCTCCAATTTGGATATGATTAGAATCAATGAGGTCTTTCACAAGATGTTTAAGATGCTTGCAATGTTCCATATAATGTCCTTTTTGTTGGTAATAAGCACAATAGGCATTGTGTCTAAAGCTCAGGGGTAATGGCTTGTTAGGGTCAAGGGTTCAAACGAGAGGTAGGGTAAACATATTTTTGTTTAATAGTTGGGTCATAATGTTGTGAAGTGTGTCAGGTAAGTGTGTAAATTGTCTTTACAGATTCCCAAAGATATAAGGGTTACTCTTCTTTATAGCAGCTACTTGGGTATCAACTAGTTGGGTAGTTTGAGAGGTAGAATTTAGTTGAAGGAAACTTTTATTTTGTCTTCTAAAAGGTTGTTAGGTGTTTTTCTTTGGAGCTTCAAAATTTTGAAGACGGTTAGAGGTGTTTTTTGGTTCACTACTACCTACAAAATTTTGATAGTCTCGAAGGGCAGTGCAAAAGTGCATGAAGGAAGCGAATTTCATGATGGTAAGCTTATCTCTTATCTTACTTTGGAGATTTTATGTGAACATATTTTGAAGGTTGGAATTAGGAATCTTCACATTAATTTGGGAATAAAGTGACTAGTAGAATGGAATAAAGTTAGTGACTTTTTCACCCTCAATTTTCTTACATCTCATCAAATCAACTAATGTCATTTTAGGAACCATATGCACTTGGAAATGGTTAATAAAGGCCTCAACAAGTTGATTGAATGAAAAAATTGAGTTATTCGGTAACATAGAAAACCAACCCAAGGCAATGTCTTTCAAAGATTGAGGAAAAAGTTTAGCAAAAGTTTGTCTTCAAGGATAAAGTCACTACACAAAGCAGTAAAGGCATTAATATGATTAGCAGGATCCCCCTTTCCTCTATATTTCTCAAATCTAGGGATCTCTATACCTTATGGCACCAAATTTCTTAATATCTCCAAGGATAGTGGGTTACTTTTGACATAGTATGAAGGTGGACCATTTTGATTTTGATTTATAGTGGAAACTTGATGTTGAATGGATGAAAGGCTTTGTAAAAGGTGGTTAATGATAAGATCATTGCTTGTGGTTTGTGATGGAGGTGAATATGGTGGGGGTGTGTATGTGTTGGAAGGACTAGTGAATGGATTGCTTACGAGAGGAGATATAAGATTAGATGCCACATAAGTATAAGGAGCACTAGTGGAAATATTCAAGGTAGGAAGGATATTGCTAGTTGGTTGCATTGTTGTGGTCACATGAGGATTGGTATAGGTTGGGATGGATGTTATGGTTGAGGAGGGAAGAGTTTGATTTCCTCCTTGGGTTTGCACATTGTTTGAAGCTTGAGCACCATTAGAACTGGAAGGAAGATGTTTTGAAAAAAATTGAGCTATCTTATGCACAACTTCCAGTCCTTCATCACTTTCCATCATGCAGTGAATACTATCTATAATAGGCATAACAATGTTGGAAATGTTTTCAGTCCTCACACTATCTTGTAAATGGGCTAGATCTTCATGTATTTTCATTATGCTCTCTTGAGAGATATGGTCAACCATTGTTTGAACACTTGACATAGCACTTGTAGGTAAGGTAGGCATAGAAAAAGAGGTATCAAAGGTATGGTCCATACCTTGTGAACTAATACCAACACTAGAAGTAAGAGAGCTTGATAACCCAAAATCCACAACAAGTGTTTTATCATGGGATGCCACAAGTCTCACACTTCATCTAACCATAGTATTAGTAGTAGGACACCGAGTACTACAGCTCATACAAGGGATAAACCAAGGAAAGTGCAATGAACACAATATCCTATGTTTGCAATTACACTTGAAATGAAAGAAATTGGAATAACAACAATTCTACAAGTTGAAATAGAGAACTTAAAGTAGCCAACAAAAGAATATAAAAGCAATTTTAGAGCCTAAAAACTAGAAATTCAAACTCAACAGGGACTAAGACATCAATAAGATAATTTTAGTCCTACTAGTGAAATTTTGAAGTTCCAGCTCAGACTAAAAGAGACAACAAACAATAGAAAAAGGATTCTGAGATAGAAACCCTGAAGGGACTAAGATGTAGGGAAGGGTGTTTTAGTCGCAGTAGAGTTTTTTCTCAAAAAAATAGCAAATTTTGGATTGTCTATAGTGTTTACAGATCTCCTATTCAAGATGCTGATGTTTGGAAACAAAAAAGTGTGTAAATGAATACAAGAAAAAGTAACTAATGACAAGCTATTTGATGCAAAGTTGAATGCAATTTTTTCAATTTTGGATGTGATAACAATATTTTTAAATGTAATTAGGATGATGAACAATGCACTTTTTCAATTTTTCAATGAGATAAAATGATGCAAGCAAGCAAAAATGCAACCTATATGCACTTTCACTAATGCAATATATGAGAAACCCTAATGCAATTTTCATTAAATATGAAAAACCCTAGATGCAATTTTACTAATGAAAAATGCAATGCAAGAATGAATGAAATCTAGATCTAGAACTTGAACAAACTCCAAATCAAAAAATGAATGCTCAAAAGAGGCGGGTTCACCAAAATGAAACGTATGGGGAAAAAAGGGAGTGCACCGATATCACTCTTCTCCCCTACGATCATTCAATAATGTCTTAAGAACCCTAATTTGATTGACTATCAACCTCACAAGGTGAGTTAATTCTCAATTACGAGGAGCTAGGCGGGGGATTTTTCAACTTTTAGGGGTTCACCACCAAGCAAATGCTTGGAAAAGACAAATGAACATTCAACTCACAAAACTTAACAATGCAAGCTAAATGGAAGAAGCAAATAATGAAAATATGCAATAGGGAGTTAGGAGATGTTGTGAAGATTCTAAAATTGCAAAGAAGTTCCCAAAATGTGCCAGGGTGGACAAAGATGCATTTACTATTGTCTTAGTCCCACTACTATTTTTTCAGGCAGATGCAAAATCTTCAGATATTAGAACCCGACTTGGAAGAATTTTTCAAAAATGACCTCGGGAGGACTAAGATTCCTTTAATGTTGTCTTAGTCCCATTCTAAATTTCTAAAATCTTTGAATGTGGTCTTGAGGCTTGATGTTTGTACTTTCTTCTTTTCTGATCTCAGGATCTAAAACCTTTAGATTTGGCTTGTAGGCAAGTTTCTGTGAAGATGACAACTTTGTAATGCAATTTTGAAACTTTTCAAATTTGCACTCCAAATGATCTTCAAGTCTTCAACCTAGAACTGCAATCACAAATATGCAAGAGGAGAAAAACTTGTTCATTGCTAGTGAATGGGGGTTTGCCTTGGTCAAGCCCCTTGTTGGTAATTAAACCTTGAAATGAAATAGAATAATGAAGGAAACGATGAATGAAAAAAATTCAATGCTACAACTCACAAAACCCTTATTGTAAAGTCTACAAACTTGTGTGAAATGGCTGCAATGGATATGGACCTTGAATCAAAGGAATGCTTGATAGATCTTTCTTGAATTGCTTGCTTGAATCAAAACCCTACATCACAAATGTTAGTACAACAACACACATTCAATGCAAGAATGTCTTTGAAATGATGCTTGAGTTTTGATGATGGCTCCAAATGCTTGATGAACTACTCTTGAATGCTAGAATGCTTAAATGCTTAGATGCTTAGATTGCTTATTATCTTGCTAGGTGAAAATATGAGAGAAGGAACCTTGTATTTATACTTATCTATGCTTAATATCCTGAAATTGCATAACACCAAGCCGACATGTGAATTCATTAACTAAAGGAGGCTAAATCATACTAGAATTTGAAATTAAATCTCAAAAATAAGTCGAGAACTAAGATGGCCTAGGTGGCGTCTTAGTCCCGAGGCTCAAATCTTGGGGAATAAACTTCAAAAAGGGACCTATTCAGGTGCTCTCAAAATCAGCGTCCCAAGACCTTTGGGGGATAAAGATTCCCTAGGTGGAATTTTAGTCCCGACCCAAAAATCAGGGACATTCTAACAACATCATTAAATTATCATTTATTCATTGGAGAATGTTGTGATTATGGTGTAGGGGCACCCACAAACTTTCATGCCTCCAAGGATCAAGAAGTTGTCACTTTTTTTTGTTTTGAGTTGTTTGCATGTAATAATGTATTCAAAGATCATTTCATGTTTGTTGGAGTCTAGGTTGAGTCATTAGGTGAATGGTAGAGTCTAAATGCACAAGTTGTTAAAAGTTGCATAATGTTGTCAAGCAACTTTTGTGCATTTTTGTCAAAAGTGGACATAATGATGCTTAGTTGGTCTATAATTTGAAATGTAGTTAATGACTACTGTTAACATTTTGGTAAGTGTTTAAAATACCTTGTATGGTTGAAATTAAGTTTGGGTTGTTGAATTTTTGAAGATTGAAGCAATAAAACTCTATTTTTATACAAATTCTAACATTTCTTTGCTACTATACTAAGTTGTATGGATCTATACAATATGGTTATGATATAAAACCAATTGGGGGTGATTGTACATTGAATCTACTTTCTTTTTCCACCAGTTGAATGTAATTTCATTGAGTTTCAAAGGAGTTGTGTCCATTTTACTTCAGACTGGTTGAAACCCTAGATAGGGTAATCAGTGAGGGAATAAAATGTAATAATCTACATTCCACCTAGTAGAAAATTGTGAAACTTGGTGGAATGGATTGTGTTGATGTGTATTTTGATGTTTCAATATTTTAGATTCAGGAGATGGAGTTTGGCACATGTGGAGTTGTTGCAATGGTCTGATATCTTCATGTATCAGGCCTAGGAACTCTAGAGACTTAGGGAATTTGTTGTAAAGCCTTTGGAGAAGGATATACATGATAGGAGATGGTTATTCAGGCCATATGTGATATGTTGAAGGTATTGGAATAGGTTTTGAGACGTTTGAAGCCTTGAACCCATTTGGAGCATGCCTAGTTGTCAATTAGGCCTAATAAAAAAAAGATGATAGTCAAATTTTGAAATCTTCTGTACAAAGGAACCCTATCTGATTTTGAGGTATGATTAAGAATGGCCAAATGGGTATCTGAAACAGGTTTCCTTTTTGGTAGATTCAGTCCGTGTCAAGATTTATGCCCAAAAATGTCTTTTTGAAAGGTTACTAGCAAAATGAGGGTTTATGAAGAAAAACCCACCAATTGAGGTCTTAAGGTTTGAAAGAGAGGTTGTTTGTGTATGTTAGGATATTTCTTACCCCTGGTCTACATCAGATTGGTATAAGATAAACTTAGTCATAGGCATGTGAAATGGGTTGAATTTTTGCAAGGTTTTACTTTCACCATTAAGCATAAAAAGGGGCAATCCAACAAGGTTGCAGATAAATTGAGTAAAAAGGTTCTCATGGTGTAGGAAATTCAATTGAAAAGCATAGGAGTTGACTCTTTAAAAGGTATGTATCTTGAAAATGGATATTTCAAAGAAATTTATGCAAGTTGTAGGAAGCCTTGTAGCAGTAATAATGAAAAATGGCTTGATTTTTTGATCCAGGATGATTTTTTCGTTCAAGGGGGCACAATTATGCATTCCTAAATGTTTAATGAGGGATGAATTAATAAAACAAAATCATAGTGGCAACCTTGTAGGTCACTTTGGGCTAGATAAAACCTTGGAGTAGTTGAAGAGGCACTACTATTGGCCAAAAATGCAAACTGATGTGAGGAACTTTGTGGATAAGTTTACTATTTTTCAAAGGGCTAAAAGATCTAGCACTAATGCAGGGTTATATCAACCTATCTCCATTCCCAATAGGCCTTGGGAATCAATTACTATGGACTTTGTGATGGGGTTTCCTAGAACATAGGGGTTTTGATTCGATGTATATTGTTGTGGATAGGTTTTCTAAGATGGATCACTTTATACCTTGTAAGAGCACTAATGATGCTTCATATATTGTAGGAATCTTCTTCAAAGAGGTGGTAAGAATCCATGGTTTTCCTCTTGGCATTGTATCAGATAGGGATAGAAAATTTGTTGGTCATTTTTGGAGAACCTTATGGAAGAAACTTGGCACTAATTTGAGTTTTAGTTCTTCCTATCACCCTCAAACTAATGGGCAGACTGAAGTGGTGAATAGGAGCCTTGGAAACCTCCTAAGATGTCTAAAAAAGGAGCATTCAACACAATGGGATCTGGTTTTTCCTCAAGTTGAGTTTGCATACAATGATTTGGTGAATAGAAGTGTTGGAAAAGTATTTTTGAGATTGTTTATGCTTTGCAACCCAAGGGTGTGTTTGAGTTTAGGGATTTCAGTATCATGGAAAGGAGGAGTGTTGAAGGTGAACAATTTGTAGTGGCAATGCAAGAGATCCACCAAAAGGTTAAGGACAATCTTCAAAAGAATGTTAAAAAATACAAGCACAATGCTGACCTAAAGAGGAGATAGGTTCACTACAAGGTTGGAGATTTGGTTTTGGCTCATTTGAGGAAGAAAATATTTCCTAAGGGGCAATACTCTAAACTATAGATGAAGAAGATAAGTGTTGCCCAATTTTCACCAACGGGCTCAATCAGGCATGATGAGTCATATGACAGAGGTTCGAGAAGGCCAAATGGAAAATTCGCACAAGAGAAAAAGTCATGTATCTAATGCTAGGTCACATGGAACTTAGTTTGGAAGCTTGCCTTGTTCAAGTTCAACATGAAAATCCTCTAAGGAGAGAGTTTCCAAGACCTTCCAAATGTCTCACCAAAGGAAAGTAGTGTCACCGAAGAAAAGTGAGCTCGACAGGAGGTCTCATCGATAACGAAAATTCACGCTGACGAGCCTTGTGCCTTTGGTGTAACATGAGATGCTCGGCCGGAAGTCTCGTTGACACATGAAAGTCACCCCAACGGGATCCCTGTTTGCCAAAAGGAAGGTCAGGTCACCAAGATGTCTCGGCGACTAGCCAGAGCTTCGTCGAGAGAAATTGATATCACCATGATGTCTCAGCGAAGGAATTAAGTCTCGGGGTAGCGTTTTGTTTTTGGTAAGATCTCTCACCAACACTCCAGAGTCTTGCCAATAGATGGGAGAGCTTCGACAGGAGATGATGGTTTCGGTGAAGGATGAAGGGTCACCGTGATGTCTTAGCAAACAGAGGTGGTCTCGCTGAAAGATAAGGGGGGTCTCGATATGTGTTTTGCCTTTGGCAAAAGTCTCACCGAAACTAGAAAGAGCTCGCTAAAGGATTCTTGCCTTTAGCATAAGGTCTCAACGATGCAGAGACTCCTGCCGATAAAGGGAGCCTTTGGTGTGACATTCAAAGTCAGGGAGAGGTCTCCCCGACCCGGTGATGTCTCTCTGACATGTTTCGTGCTCGCCCAAGGACAAGGGGGGTCGGTGTAAGGTCTTGCTGACCCAAATGTCTCGCCAACGGAGTAGCATAGCGGTATGAGATGGTGGTCCTGGTAGAAGGTCTCACTGACCTAGCGATGTCTCCCCGACTGAAGAGAAAGTAAGGCCATCGCCGAAAGAATAAGGTCTTGTCGGCAAGAGGTCTTGTCGAGGGGTGAAGGTCTCCGCGAAAGGTGTTTTCAACAAGAAGTCTTGTTGATATAAAGACGTTCCCCCCGATAAGAAAAGTGAGCTCTCAGCGAGGGGAGGCATCTTCGACAAAAGGTCTCGCCGAATGCAAAGGGTCTCCCCGACATATATGACATCGGTGTAGCTTCCAGCCGTCGGAGTAATGTCTTGCTGACATGGTGTGGTCTTAGCGATGGAGGAGGCGATATCGGTATGACTATTGGACCTCATTATGAAGTTTTCCTGACTTTCCAAAGTCTTGCCGAAAGAAGTGTAGAGCTCGGTAGAGTGGAATATGTTCGGGGTGACATCAATAAACTCTTGCTGACAGGGGGGAGCATTCAGGATTAGTATCTGGAGCTCGATGAGAGGCCCCGTCAATAGCGAAGAGTCTCACCGAATGAAATTTTGGAGCTCGAGGGAAGAAAGGTGTCATCGCCATGATGTCCCAGTGATCGATCAGAGTCTCCCCAAAATGAAGGAGTTTGCCAAAGAATGGGGATTTCGACATGATGTCTCAGCGAGGGAGTTGTGTCTTGCCGATGGTTTTAGGGATATCTGTATGACTTTTGAGCTCGATAAGAACTCTCATCGACAGTTCCATGTTATACCGATAGCTGCAGAGGGGCATAATTGCATCGGTGAGACACTTGCAGTGTCTCGCCGAGATGCGAATCTGACTGGACAAGCTTTTGACCATAGGGGAATCCATGTGGAATGTGCCCAGCCAATCAGAGAGAGCTACGGGTGAATCATTGGCAACTTGACTAGTGCCAAGAAGATCAATAGAATGTGAATCGACACGGATCTGCTCTGAAGTCAGAAGCATTCAAGGCAACTCGGCCGAAGAGGTTTAAGGAGGACATGAGGACCTGAAGTAAATGCGTTTGGTAGCTACAAAAGATCTAAAGGCTTCTCCAGGGAATGACTCTTCAACGACATGGATAACAGGGTTGCAATCGAACACAACATTAACTCCATTAAAATATCTAAGGATAGTTTTTTCCAAGGATGGATATTTTTGTAAGCCCTAAGGGGCCGACATCTTTTGTATATAGGGTATTTTTTTTGCCTCTTTGGGGGGAGTTCGGATAATGCATTCAAAAGAGTTAGTGATTTTTAGCAATCCTTCCTCAGCTGGTGTATGCTTTGTAACTCACTTCGATTTTTGGAATATAAAGGACAGAGTTGCTTGGCCTCTATTGATGCTTCAATTTTCCATTACTATTCTTGCAAAGTGTTGTGCATTTCAGGTCAATAATCAAGTTATCTTGTGAATTCTTTTTATTCCTTTATAACTTTATTTGGTGTTTCATGCCCTCCTTTGTAAAAAGCACCATTATATGGATCCTAAGGCTGTGTTTACATAATCACACATAGATTCTATTATGTGAAAGTCTCTTCTTTATTGAAAAAGTGTGTGAATCAAACCTATTTGTGACATATTAATGCGTAGCTCATAGAATTTGATATGTATCTTTCTAATCATTGAAAAATTTCAAGTGCACTCTAAGTATTCCATTAATCTCATCAATTCGATGTATCACCTTAGTTAGTTTTATTTACATGTACTCCTTCTCCCTTTCCCCTTATAGAATTGATAGTTTAGGTGACACTAAAGGAAGCTAGCCTTCTCTGGAGGTTCATTTCAAGTTCAGGTGACCCACAGCCTTGAAATGATCCCATGTTTCTCTAGAAATCTTAGTTTTCATAATTTCGCATAGGGTGCAATTTCTTGTTGACAATAGTTTCTGGCACACCCGATGGGACTAGTTCCACATTATGTTGTTGGTTTAGTATGCAACCAGTGAGTTCCAGACTTTACAAAAGTCATTTGAGCATACTTGGCGACTTTGTAGAGAGAAAGAACTTCAGAATCAGTGCCTTCTACAGTTTATGAGAAGAGTTCAGACAAGGAGCAGCTTAGTTCCTTTCAATTATTTGTAGTTGTCACAACCAAGAAGACAAGGAAGAGCAATAGAAAGGCCAGGGACAACATTTGCTTATCCTAGAAGAGCCAGGTCTACTCCTCCATCCGTGAGATTCCATATTACTATCCCGTCTTTCGTTTCATCTAGAGTGCCAGTAAATCCGCCTATGCCACCTCCAATGGCTGCTCCAAGAATTCAACCATTTGTTGCTTTCAATGGAGGGAATCCCTTAAATTTGGCATAGCACAATGACATTCCAATGGCAGCCTTGAAGAGTCTGCCAACTTTCACGGGGGAAGATCAAACTACCCCGATTGAACACATGCGAGATGTGGCTTCGTTATGCGGAGTCCATCACATAACTCAAGAGGATGTTGCTATGAGATTGTTAGCTGCTTCACTAAAAGGAAGAGCTATGCAATGGTATAGGAGCCTACCAATAAGCTCAATCGCAACTTGGGATGAATTTGGAGACAAGTTGCACAAACAATTTCAAGATAGGTCTGATAATTTGTCTTTATTGGAACAATTAACTACAATTAAGAGGGCTCCACAAGAGGAGATGAATGATTTCAACTTTAGATTTCAAAGGACCTGGGATAGAATCCCTGCAATGGTGAGGCCTTCACCTGAGTACGCCTTCCTGTATTATCTTAGAGCTATAAACAATGATATTTCAGTTATGATACAATCAATGGGGGGTGTTTCTCTACTAGACGCATTTGAAGTAGCAATCAGAGCTGAAAACAGCCTAATACAGGCTGGTAAACTTGCTCCTAGGCCACCAATGCCTATATTTCTAGAGATTCATGCAAATATCCCTTTGCAGATACCACCTTTTGCACCCCTTCCACCTGTTCCAGTTGCTGCAACACAAGAAAATGTTGTTCCAAGTTCTTCAAATGAGTTGCAGGAAATCAAGTCTATTGCATACTTTTGGTAATAAGCTTGTAAACTTGGAGAAGCAGCAATCATATAGCAGGCCTTATCAACAGCAAAGTTCAGGTCAACAACAAGCATATAAAGGTAATAGACAAGTTTACCAAGGCAATTACTAGGGCCAAAGGCAGAATGTGAACACAAGACCTTTTCAAGCTTATGTTCTAGCACCTGTTAGTATAGTTAAGGATTTTATCCCGATTCAAAATAACTTAGCAACATATTATGAGTGGTATTACCCCTGTAACCAACCTCACAATCAAGCTAATTGCTCAAATGGACTCATCAATCAAGCATTGATGGTACAAAATGCATCAAGCTCACAACAACATGCACTTAATGAGTCATCTCCACAACACCAAGATCAGTCTGCAAATGATGCTACCCTACTCAACTGGCAAGGTGAAGAATTCTGTGGATTGAATGTAGATAATTCCTCAATCGCAGCTAACACTAGGGCAAAGAAAAGAGCTTTCGAGCTTGATCAAGTAGCCGACAAATGAAAGGCATCAGCTGTTGAACCATCTACATCTCAAGTGACTAATAGTTTGCAAGGAAATCAACAACGCCCACTAAAGGAGCAGCCACACTTGCAAACTGATCATGTTGGCATAAAGGTACATCATAAGGTAAACCCAACAGTACCCTTTAACATTCTGGATAGTATGAAAAGGACAAATGTAACGATGTCTATGTGGGATTCATTAGTCATCCCAGGTCAAAAGGATATGTTATAGTCAGCCTTGACAAGTTTGAAAATGTCTGATGAATCTGAGTCTCCAATAGGTCAAGTTAGGACTGTTTTGACAAATAATCCTCAAGAAAATGATAAACAACCCAACAAAGAGGTAGGAAAAGAAGTCAAACCACCTCCCTTTTACGTGTCAGTGATCATTGGTGATAAGTTAGTTCATAAATGTATGGTAGATAGTGGAGCTAGTAGCTCTGTGATGCCAAATCAGATTGTTGATAAGCTTGGGCTAAAGTATCAGCCTTTAGAGAAAGGAGTAATCCAATTGGACAGTACCTTCGTTAATACACTAGGCATCATTAAGGATTTGAGTCTTACCCTTCATGCTTGTCCTAATTTTTTAGTTCCCCAAGACATATGTGTCATAGACCTTCCACCCTTCTTTTCCTTGTGCCTCTCAAGAGACTTTACAACCAAGATAGGTGGCTATGTATCAGCTGATTGGTCATATATGTTGTTTAGAACGAGATATGGAACTAAGGTTACCATTAAATCTGAAAGGTTGGCTAAAGATCATATTGATCCATATAATCCAAGTCCCATCAATGTTGTTCCTATTGCTGCAGACACAAATTGTGTCACTTTCACTGACAGTGAGTTGGCTGCTGCTCAAGAACTTCAAGTAGAAGTTGTTCCTGATGTGCTTCTACATGAATGGGTAGTTGAAAATGTTTTGGATAGTCTTGAATACCTCATTCAAGATGCTGGTATGGGTAACTATATGATGCTCGGGCCTGATGTAGAGATTCCAAACCTTGAAAAGGATTCAGATCAGTTATTGCAGCAGTAGAGTGGACTTTGGGAGATGTTCTTTGATGGTTCCAGAAGCAATAATGGGGCTGGAGGAGGTGCAATGCTTGTATCTCTGTAGGGTGATAAGTATTATTCTACTTTCCATTTTGCTTTTGCGTGCTCTAATAACACTGTTGAGTATGAGGGCCTTGTTCAAGGTCTTGAGTGGGCAAGGAAGAGAGGAATAACCCACTTGAAAGTTTATGGGGACAGTGAGTTAATTGTCAATCAAATAAGAGGCTTGAATGTTGCTAAAAGTGACACACTAAAGTCTTATAGAAACAGAGTATGGAATATGATTGAGGAATTTAATGCCTTTAACTTAGTATCTATTCCAAGGAACCGAAACAAACATGTTGATAGGCTTGCAGCCATTGGAGTGCAGTTTGATATTCTAGGTGACATTAGAAAAGAGAAAGTATAGCAGTATGTGAAAGTTGTGGTCAGGTCATCAATTCCTGATAATAGCATTCACTGGCAGGTTTTTAACAGTGATGAACAGATCCTTTCTTTTTCTCTTGAAGAAGATCAGTTCTCCATGGTGAATCAAGAAAAACTTAAGCAATAGTATAATGATCAAGTCATACAACTAAGGACAAATAAGTTACCCAAAGGTCTTGTTACCTTAGAGTCTATTTTCAGTACTGACGATCAGCTTAAGAAGGGTAAAGCTGGCTTGCAAATCAAACAAGAACATTATGAAGAACTAGAGATTTTCAAAGGTAAACTCCTTAAGATAGGAAAAATTTGTTCACATGAAGATAGAAAATCTTTTGTTGCCTTATGCGAAGAATTTTATGATGTGTTTGCTTGGGAATATTCAAATTTGAAGGGGTTTGATCCCCATATTGCTCAGCACACAATTGAGTTAGAACCTAATGCTAAGCCAGTAAGGCAGAAACAAAGGCCCTTGAATCCTAAGCTTGAGCCCTTAATGATTAAAGAGCTGACTAGATTAGTTGAGGGGGGTATCATCTTTCCTATTAAACACACTTCACGGGTTTCTAACCTTGTGTCAGTTAGGAAGAAAAATGGTGAAACAAGACTCTGTGTAGACTTTAGAGATCTTAACCGAGCATCTTTGAAAGATCACTACCCCCTGCCCTCCATGGAACAAATCTTACAAGTAGTTGCTAGTTCTAAAATATTTTCCTTATTAGATGGTTTTTCAGGCTATAATCAGGGGCTGGACAAAGAGGAGAATCAGTTCAAAACTGCTTTTACAACTCAGTGGGGCACCATGGCATACAAAAGGATTCCTTTTGGTTTGTCTAATGCTAGTGCCACGTTTTAGAGGGTCATGGATATGTCATTTCAAAGTTTGATTAATAAGATAATGCTGATTTATCTAGATGACATTACAGTTTATTCTAAGAATGCTAATGAAAATTTGTCACACCTTAAACAAGTTTTTGAAAAATGTAGAGAGTATGGAGTATCTCTCAATCCGACAAAGAGTATTTTTGCAGTTCATGAAGGTAGACTATTAGGTCACATAGTGTCAAAAAATGGGGTTGCCATTGACTCTGAACGAGTCAAAGCCATACTTGAGTTGCCATTACCCAATCACAAGAAGGGTCTGCAGAGCTTTTTGGGCCAAATCAACTTCCTAAGAAGGTTCATCCCTGATGTCACAAACCTGTTACAACCTTTGACCGCCATGCTTAAAAAGAATGTAGTTTTCAGTTGGACTGGAAAAGAAAAACATAATTTTGAAGAAATCAAGGAAACTTTAGCATCAGCCCCAACACTGGTAAATCCAAATTTCTCTGAAGATTTCTTTTTGTATGCTTTTGGCAGCACTGGTTCAATCTCTACTATGCTGGTACAGAAAAATAGTGATAACTTAGAACAACCCATATCTTTCTTTAGTCAAGTACTCGCTGATTATGAAGAGAGGTATACTTTTGTTGAGAAGCACATTCTCGCCATGATCAAAAGCCTAAAGAAGTTTAAGCCTCTAGTTTCAAACAACAAAATTCATATTCTGGTTGCACACTCAAGTGTCAAGGAATCTTTGTTGAGTAAAGATCTGAATGAAAAAAGGACAGGGTGGATCACTAAGGTCATGGAATATGATGTGGATATCAAGATTACCAAATTGATTAGAGGTAAAGGTCTCTATGAACAACTTGCTACAGGGTCAAACAGTGAAAATGAGTTAGAAAAGGATACTATTTTTTCTAATACAAATGAGTCTTAAGATGCTCAAGAGGGCGTGCCTGTGAGGACAATTAATTGGGTTCAAGAAATGACCCATTTTTTACAAACTGGTGAGTTTCCACTAGGTTTAGATAGACCTAAATGAAGATACCTCAGACTGTAGTCCATACCATATGTACTGGTGAACAATGTTCTTTTCAAAAAAGATCTGAATGGTGTTCTATTAAGATGTATTCACAGTGATCAGATTGAGAAGGTACTTCATCAGTTTCATGATGGAGCCGCAGGAGGTCATTTTTCTCCAAGAACTACTACATGGAAGATAATGAGAGCTGGTTACTACTGGCCCAACTTATTTAAAGATACATATGCATGGTCAAAGAAATGTGTGAAGTGTGCTCTTTTTGCAAGAAAAGAAAGGCTGCCTGCTATGCCTCTACATCCAATTCAAATGGAGCAGCCCTTCATGAGATTGGGCATTGATTTCATTGGGCCAATAAATCCACCTTCCAGTGCTGGTCATAAGTGGGTACTTATAGCCACTAACTATTTTACACGGTGGACAAAGGCGGCTGCATTAAAAGAAGCAAAAGAGTCTTCAGTTTTGAGTTTCTATGAGGATATAGTAACCAGATTTGGGGTCTCCGACTCTATTATATCTGATAATGCTCTTTCATTCATGGGTTTAAAAGTAACTAATTGGGCTGTTAAACATGGCATTCATTTGAATACATCCTCAAATTATTACCCTCAGGGTAATGGTTTAGCTGAAAGCACAAATAAGAATCTCATCAGAATTATTAAAAGAACAATGGAGGATAATCAAAGGACTTGGCACATTAATTTAAAGTATGCACTTTGGGCAGATAGATTGACTCCTAAGAGGTCCATTGGTAATTCACCATACATGTTAGTTTATGGCAAAGAGGCTAGGTTACCTCTGTCTGTAGAGCTTCCAGCTCTGGACATTATTCACCAGTTGGGGATGTTTGAGGAACAGGACCCAATGTTCGTGAGATATGCAGAGCTCATGGAGCTCGAAGAATCAAGAGACAAAGCAATGAAAGCTTTGGAATATCATCAACTCCAAACAAAGAGGACATTTGACAAGAAAGCTACAGCCAAAATCTTTAAATAAGGTGATATTGTTCTCAAATGGGATGTTTTGAAAAGCAGGCCAGGCCATCACACCAAGTTTGACAATATGTGGACAGGTCCATTTATTATCAAAGACTATAAGGAACACAATGCTTATCAACTGGCCACAACTGAGGGTGATGTGCTTCCTATCCCAGTCAATGGGAAACATCTCAAACCCTATTTTCAAGTCTGATGGAGTTCCTCTATTGTACATATTAGGTTATGTTTATGTTTTCAATAAGTGCTTCTACACTTTAGTTTAAATGTTTTTCCATTTCCTAAGTGCTGCTTCAGCACAGTATAATTTTCTTTTCAATTTCCCCTGTTTTGTCATTTTGACAACCTATTATGATCTATAGATTACAGACATTTTTGAGCTATGTGTAAAGCTGATGTTTTAATTTGTTTTTCTGAGCCTCCTAATGGCTCCATGCCCAATGGATATGCCTAGGCTACTGGTTTTCATGTTTAGCAGGAAAACATCCAGCAAAGGTCACCATAAATGTTTCCCAATTTTCACCAATGGGCTCAATCAGGTAGGATGAGTCATATGACAGAGGTTCGAGAAGGCCAAATGGAAAATTCACACAAGGGCAAAAGTCATGTATCTGATGCTAGGTCAATGGGAACTCAGTTGGGAAGCCTGCCTTGTTTAAGTTCGATGTGAAAATCCTCTAAGGAGAGAGTCGCCAAGACCTTCCAAATGTCTCGCCGAAGGAAAGCAGCGTCGCTGAAGAAAAGTGAGCTCGACAGAAGGTTTCATCGATAACGAAAAGTCACGCCGATGAGCCTTGTGCCTTCGGTGTAACACAAGATGCTCGGCGGGAAGTCTTGCCGACACATGAAAGTCACCTCGACAGGATCCCAGTTCGCCAAAAGGAAGGTCAGGTCACCAAGATGTCTTGGCAATTGGCCAGAGCTTTGCCGAGAGAAATTGATATCGCCATGATGTCTCGGCAAAGGCATTAGGTCTCGGGGTAGCGTTTTGTTTTCGGTAAGATCTCTCACCGACACTCTAGAGTCTTGCCGATAGATGAGAGAGCTTCGACAGGAGATGATGGTTTCAGTGAGGGATGAAGGGTCGTTGTGATGTCTTGGCAAACGGAGGTGGTCTCGCCGAAAGATAACAGGGGTCTCGATATGTGTTTTTCCTTCGGTAGGAGTCTCACCGACAACAGAAAGAGCTCGCCAAAGGATTCTTGCCTTCGGCATAAGGTCTCAGTGATGTGGAGGGTCTTGCTGATAAAGGGAGCCTTCAGTGTGACATTCCAAGTTGGGGAGAGGTCTCCCCGACCCAGTGATGTCTCTCTGACATGTTTTGTGCTCGCCCAAGGATAAGGGGGGTCGGCGTGAGGTCTTTCCGACCCAAATGTCTTGCCGACAGAGTAACACAGCGGTATGAGATGGTGGTCCTAGTAAAAGGTCTCACCAACCTAGCGATGTCTCCTCGATTGAAGAGAAAGTAAGGCCATCGCCGAAAGAATAAGGTCTTGTCGGCAAGAGGTCTTGCCGAGGGGTGAAGGTCTCGGCGAAAGGTTCTTTTGGCAAGAAGTCTTGCTGATATAAAGATGTCCCCCCCGATAAGAAAAGTGAGCTCTCGGCGAGGGGAGGCATCTTCGACAAAAGGTCTTGCCGAATGCAGAGGGTCTCCCCGACATATATGACATCGATGTAGCTTCCAGCCGTCGGAGTAATGTCTTTTCGACATGGTGTGGTCTTAGCGATGGAGGAGGCGATATTGGTATGACTATTGGACCTCGCTATGAAGTCTTCCCGACTTTCCAGAGTCTTGCCGAAAGAAGTGTAGAGCTCGGTAGAGTGAAATACGTTTGGGGTGACATCAATAAACTCTTGCCGATAGAGGGGAGCATTCGGGATTAGTATCTAGAGCTCGATGAGAGGCCCTGTCGATAGCGAAGAGTCTCACCGAATGAAATTTTGGAGCTCGAGGGAAGAAAGGTGTCATCGCCATGATGTCCCAGTGATCGATCGGAGTCTCCCCAAAATGAAGGAATTCGCCAAAGAATGGGGATTTCGACATGATGTCTCAGTGAGGGAGTTGTGTCTTGCTGATGGTTTTAGGGATATCATTATGACTTTTGAGCTCGATAAGAACTCTCATCGACAGTTCCATGTTATGCCGATAGCTGCAGAGGGGCATAATCACATAGGTGAGACACTTGTTGTGTCTCGCCGAGATGCGATTCTAACTGGACAAGCTTTTGACCGTAGGGGAATCCATGTGGAATGTGCCCAGCCAATCAGAGAGCTACAGATGAATCGTTAGCAGCTTGACCAGTGCTAAGAAGATCAACAGAATGTGAATTGACACAGATCTACTCTGAAGTCAGAAGCATTCAAGGAAGCTCGGCCGAAGAGGTTCAAGGAGGACACGAGGACCAGAAGTAAATGCATTTGGTAGCTACAAAAGATCTAAAGGCTTCTCCAGGGAATGACTCTTCACTGACATGGACATCAGGGATGCAATCGAACACAAAATTAACTCCATTAAAATATCTAAGGATAGTTTTTTCAGAGGATGGATATTTTTTGTAAGCCCTAAGGGGCCGACGTCTTTTGTATATAGGGTATTTTTTTTGCCTCTTTGGGGGGAGTTCAGATAATGCATTCAAAAGAGTTAGTGATTTTTAGCAATCCTTCCTCAGCTGGTGTATGCTTTGTAACTCACTTCGATTTTTTGAATATAAAGGACAGAGTTTCTTGGCCTCTATTGATGCTTCAATTTTCCATTACTATTCTTGCAAAGTGTTGTGCATTTCAGGTCAATAATCGAGTTATCTTGTGAATTCTTTTTATTCCTTTATAACTTTATTTGGTGTTTCATGCCCTCCTTTGTAAAAAGCACCATTATATGGATCCTAAGGTTGTGTTTACATAATCACACATAGATTCTATTATGTGAAAGTCTCTTCCTTTATTGAAAAAGTGTGTGTATCAAACCTGTTTGTGACATATTAATGCGTAGCTCATAGAATTTGAGATGTATCTTTCTGATCATTGAAAAATTTCAAGTGCACTCTAAGTATTCCATTAATCTCATCAATTCGGTGTATCACCTTAGTTAGTTTTATTTACATGTACTCCTTCTCCCTTTCCCCTTACAGAATTGATAGTTTAGGTGACACCAAAGGAAGTCGGCCTTCTCCAGGGGTTCATTTCAACTTCAGGTGACACACAGCCTTGAAATGATCCCATGTTTCTCTAGAAAGATTAGTTTTCATAATTTCACATAGGGTGCAATTTCTATTTGACAACAATAAGGCCATGTAAAATGTTGCACAAGTTTGGAGAGAATGCCTATGAAATAGAACTTCCTCTTGGAGTCGCCATTTCTCCTACTTTTAATGTTTCTAATCTTTACCCTTATAATGGGGATGTTGTTGCAGGTGATTATGCATGTTCATTAGTGATCTTAGATGATGATTGGGTTAGAGATCTTCCACCAAGCCATCCTTCGGAGTTGGAATACATCTTGGACAAGAAGGAGCTCAAGAACACAAGGAGAAAGTTCTATTACCAATGGTGAGGTCTTCTTATGGAAAATGCATCTTGTATGGCTGAGGATGATATTGTAAAACATGGTTATGCAGTGGCAGGTTTGTCCTCAAGTGGAACTTGAGATTTATTTTCACTGGGAGTATGGTGCAGGGGTTCCCACAAGTTTTCATGCCTCGAAGGATAAAGAAGTTTTCAATTTGTTTTTTTTGAGTTTTTTTTAATTTAATAAGTTCTTCAATGACCATTTCATGTGTGTTGGAGTCTAGGTTGAGTCATTAGGTGAATGGTAGAGTCTAAATGCACAAGTTGTTAAAAGTTGCATAATGTTGTCAAGCAACTTTTGTGCATTTTTGTCAAAAGTGGACATAATGATGTTTAGTTGGTCTATAAATTGAAATGTAGTTAGTGACCATTGGGAACATGTTGGTAAGTGTTTAAAATACCTTGTATGGTCGAAGAGAATTTTGGGTTGTTCAAGTTTTGAAGATTGAAGCAATAAAACTCTATTTTTATACAAATTCTAACATTTCTTTGTTGCTATACTGAGTTGTACAGATATGTACGATTCAGTGATGATATAAAACCAATTGTGGGTGATTGTACATTGAATCTACTTTGTTTTGACACTAGTTGTATGTAATAATCTCTATTCCACCTAGGAGAAACTTGTAAAAATTGGTGGATTGGATTGTGTTGATGTGTATTTTGATGTTTCAAGATTTCAGAGGTAGGAGATGGAGTTTGGCATGCATGGAGTTGTTGCAATGGTATGATATCTTCATGTATTAGGCCTAAGAACCCTAGACTCAGGAATTTGTTGTAAAGCCTTTGGAGAAGGATCTACATGATAGGAAAAGGTCATTAAGGCTATTTGTGATATGTTGAAGGTGTTGGAATAGGTGTTGATACATTTTGAAGCCCTGAACCCATTTGGAGCATGCCTAGTTGTCAATTAGGCCTAGTAAAAAAAAGAGGACAAACAATTTTTGACCCCTTTCATACAATGTTTATTTTGAGGTATGTTTGAGAATGGCCAAATGGGTATCTGAAATAGGTTTCCTGTTTGGTAGATTTAGTTTATGTCAAGATTTATGCCCAAAAATTCCTTTTTGAAAGACTATTAACAAAATGAGGGTTTCTGAAGGAAAATCCACCAATTGAGGTCTCGAGGTTTGAAAGAGAGGTTGTTTGTGTGTGTTAGGAGATTGCTTACCCTTTCTCTAAATCAGATTAGCCAGAAAAATATATAATTCATAGGGCTTGTGGATGCAAAATAGGACCAATTAAGACATAAATAGGGATAAATAAAGCAAGGCAGGCCCAAACAAGTGTGAAAATGCAAGGGTATGCATTTTACTACATTACAATGTAATTTTCTCTATATCCACCTAGTGAATTAGTCTATGGCCATTAAAATCCATTTATGACCAAGTGTAGATGGTCGATTTATGATGCCGATAAAATCCAACCCCCACTGTGTAAATGGTTGGTCCACCTAAATGGGATCAAGAGTAAGGGAAGCTAACATTTGGTTTCTAAAAAATAAAGCACATTTCTTGTAGTTATTCACCCATGTGTGAGCATCGTTAAATAAAGTTGACCAATAATATCCATCTATCATTATTTTAGTAGTATTGGTCCTTGTATAAAAATGGTCACCTAAAGAGCCATCATGGAATTCTTCTAACAAAATACTGACCTAATTTTGTCTAATGCACCTTAACAACACTCCATTGAGGTATTTTCTAAAATGTATGTCATCCACTAAGATATAGGAGATGGATTGTGTTCTGAAGTGTCTTCTAATTTTATCTAGACATTGAGGATATCCACCTTCCTATAAAAGGTAGTCATATCATTCACCTAGTTTTTTTGAGTGTCAATGTTGGATATTTGGTCCTCATAACACAAGGGAATCCTTTATCTAGGAGTCTCAAATATTCAGACAAGATGCTCACACAACACCTCGCCTCTCACAATCTTGGTGATCTTAATATCAATGCATACTCCATCACCCTAATGACCCACCCAACTCTTTTTTACTGATATCTATGCTCAACAAAAAAACTTTGATGTTAGCATGAGGGACCATCAATTGGATTCTATTGTTAGACAATTTGTGCCTAAAATTTACAATTCTCTAGCAATATCAAGGAACTATTTCTCAACATCTAGCTATACTTGAGATCATAATTATATTTAAGTCCTTCATTAAAGAAGGCAATAGGTTGCTCAAGATTGACATTACTCAATTATGTTCAGATGGCTGATATGCTCACCTCTACTCCAAAAGTGTACAAGTTTAAGTCCTCATAATTTAGACTAACTAATGTAGGTGCTTGAGCAATGAATTTCCTGATAGCCTTGAAACCATCCTTTCCTTCTATTTTCCATTTGAAGATCATGCTCATTTTCAGCATGATGGTGAGGGGTTTTACCGGAGTAGTAAGGTTGGTAATGAATCTTCTCATAAAATTAATCCTTCTAAGGAAGCTTTGTAATCCTTTCTTGTGACTAGGAGCAAAATGGATAGGATGGAATTCACCCTCTCTAGATCAAAGTCCAAACCTTCCTTGGAAACAATGTTTCCAAGTAATCTAACTTGGTCAATGGAAAATATACACTTTTTTGGATTTATGGAAATACCATACTCTTTACACTTATTGAAGACTTATTCAAGGTGGGTGAAGCGATCACCTCCATATTTTGAAAAGATGGTTATGTCATCCAAGCATCTGGACCAACATAAATTCTTTGAAAATACCTTGAAACATCATATCCATGGCCTGCTAAAAGGTAGCACTAGCATCAAGGTTAACCCAAAAGGAATCTTGCAATAAGCATAGGTACCCCATTTGGTAGTAAATGGTGTCTTATGTTGGTCAAATTCCTAGACTAGAATTTTATTTTAGCTTGAGTAGCTATCTAAGAAATATAATATTTTTAAACCACTAGCCTTGTGCAAAATTTTCTCCATGGAGGGGAGAGAGTAATGAACCTATAGGGAGGCTCTATTCAAGTCTATGAAGTCCACATAAAGCCTTATTTCACCATTCTTCTTTTTGATGAGGACTAAGTTTCTCCCCATGAAGAATGTTTGATGAGAAATATGATCCTAGCCTCTATTAATTTAGTCAACTCCCTCCTCATCAGAGGCTCAATCCTAGGATTGATAGGTCTTTGTTTTTTCCTAACAAGCTTAGCATCTACGTCCAACTCAATGGTGTGATGATATAGGTTAGGGTCAAAATATTTTAAATCCTCATAGGTCTATACAATCACATCATCATAAAATTGACAAAGCTTAATGATATTTTCATTCTCAATTTCAGAACATACCTTCCCCACTTTTAAAGATATTCCTTTTGCAATTGTGACTTGGTTGTAGTCACCCCTCTTTGTAACTAGGTTCATTTTCTTATGCTTCAACTGTTCATTTGAATTAAAGATACACTTAAGGGTGACAAATTTTTTTTGAAACTTGTTGTTGTTTAGCTACATGATCTTCTCTTCATATTGGCCTTGCAACTTAGACTAATTTTTAGTAGAAAAAACTACCTCCTCTTAAATAAAATTGATCATTTATTGATCATTTTCAAAGAGCTCCTAATTTACCTAACTTTCTAGAATAGTAGGCCTTACAATGAGCCTAATATGTTGTTCTTTCTTGTTTGAAATATGTACTGGTATGCCAAACTAAGCGCCAACTATTGCAAGTCTATCAACATGTTTATTTTGACTTCTAGGAATAGTCTGGATGTTAAAGCGCTAAAAAACCTCAATCAAATCCCAAATCATATTTTTGTAGGATTTGAGCATATTATTCTTTGTTATAATCTAAGTTATAATTTTTTTGATAATTAATTCACTATCTCCAAAGACCTACAAAAATTTATCTCCCTATTTTTGTGCAATTCAAAGACATTGGATAAGGGATTCATACTTATCCATATTAGTGGTGTAGCTGAATTGAAGCCTAAAAGAGAATACATAGTTCTCATTGCTAGGAGATATCAACATTACACTAGCACTGACACCATTATTGTTTCTTGATCTATAAAAAAATAAGCACCACAACCCCTCTAGATCTCCTTGAGTTTTCATGACACTAGGGATAGGAGTATTCTCTTCATGAATGTAATAAGTTCCTATCCTAGTCTCTTCTACTTCGATATAGGGATCAAAATAAAAGGAATTTCTCCATTCATCCAGCAAGCAATCAAGAACCTCTTCCAAGAGAGTAACAAACCTTTCATGAACAATACCTTCATTTCATTCTTCATGCAATGTGTAATTCATATTTGTGTGCCCAAGAGTGTAGGGTTCAATATGATGTTTTATAATGGGTTTTGATTTGATGGTCACTTTTGTACCATATCTTGTATTGAATAGCATTTGGGACCAATTGGAGGATAGGTACCCACCCATCTTGATAGTGAATTTTGTCGATGACAAGATAGAAAGTTCTATGATAGATATATCTTGTAATATTATACAACCAAGACATGCATGCAAAGTCAAATTTAAATCTTTAATGACCCCCACTGTCTTGACAACAATGTCATCAAATTGCACAACTCCCTTACTCACAAGTTCATACTTAATTCCAAGGAGATCATCTACCTTTCTTGGAATAACAGAACTGCTAGCCCTAGGTGAATAAATCATACAATTATGTATTTATGATATCCAATAGTTAAGGACAGACAAAGGGGGTGGCTTACTGATTTTATTTGAATTACACTCTTCCTTTGGTTGCACTAGGTTAGTTGGAGGAGTATTTCCTTCTTTTGCTGACATATCATTTGGTTGCTTGAGTCCTTCCAAAGCTTGTCAAGTAGCGAATCCATTTGAGATGGGATGGACAAAGCATCCCACATGGTGACATTTAGGTTATCCTTCTTCATTTGATCAACTATATTGAAATGAGGTTGAAAAGCATTAGATGAAACTATTGGAAAAGCAAATTACAACTTTGTTGATTGGTTGACTTGTGGTTGTTCTTATGCTTTTTTACCCTTACCAATAGTCTAATTTGGTTATAACATAGTTTTCTTACTTTTTCTACCAAAAAATATAGTATCTTGAGATAGTTGAGAGGTTGATGTCTGACCAAGTATGGAAGATATTCTACTATCCATTACTCTTTTATTCGACCTTGTGTTCTAGGCCACTGCATTAGCACTTAATTGGATTAGGCCACATAAGTCTTCATCATGCCAATTGACCAACAAGATTCTCCTAGCATGTGATCTTACCCATTGACAACTACTTGGTTTGCAAAAAATTATTGTCCCGAAGTTGAGGGTTTATTTTGAACCATTAGAGTTTGCACTTTAATCTCTCCATTTTGACAAGCATTTTAATTATGTGGTTCATTGCACAGATAACAATAGTCATGTTTTTGAGTTAATTTATTCTGAACTAGAACAAGAGCCTTTGAAGTGTTGATAGTGGTTGGATTTACACTGCTCAAAGGTCTATCATAGTTCCATTGATTTTTCCCTTAATATGGTTGTCTATTTTGTTGGTAATTTTGACTTTGGGGCTGGTAAAGTCTACTCTTTAGAGTTTATTGCCTCTTTATTTTGCACTAACTCATTACCAAAAAATTTCCATAAAGGTTTAACCTCATAAAAATCATGTAAAGGTGTAACAAAAGTAGATGGCTGACTTGTAGATGCAATTGGGAGAGGTTCTAAGGTGGGTTGTTGAGGAAATTTTTGAAATAGATACATTGGTGGTCTTGGATCTATTTTTCAAATTCTATTACATAATTCTCTACCCTGATGACAATTTCATATGTATTGGGTAGATGCACTCTGCCCATATATATGCTTTTGATCAATTACATTAGGAATTTTTAGCCTAGCTTGAGCTAGCATGAAGGCCATAATCGAGGGATCTCCTCCCCAACATGAATGCAATTAATCAATACAATCCTATGAGCATGGTAGCTCCATAGGGACATAGATCCCATGAGCACACTAGCCTAATGAGGGATTTTACCTCAGGAATGAACACTTGACACATGGCATGAACAACATTAGCAGCCTCAATATTACAAGTCAAGCCTGTGAGCACATTAGATCAGTGAAGGAATAGTTCCTACAATCACAATAGGCTAGCGAAAGATTGAACCCTGGTTGCCACAACAACAACAACACCACTAAACCATTGCACTATAGGATGAACCCCCACTCTTCGCATATATTGTACATCATAACAACATCATTGTTAAGAGCCCTTAAGTAGTATAGGAAGACATTATTGGGAGATGGTTTCACCAAGGTAGAGGTTTTATACCAAGTCTTCTAAAATTTGAAGTTAAAACCTCCAATGAATTAATGGGTATCCCTCTTAATTGTTGTTAGTTGTTCCACTAAGGATAAGTGATCACTCTTATCCTCAAATTTTTCAAATAACCTTTCACCTAACTCATCCCATTTTTTAATGGAGTTAGGTTGCAAACCTCTATACCATTGTAGTTCTTTTCCTTTCAAGGATGTGGCTAGGAGTTTAACATCCACGTTGTCTTCTGTGATATTGTGTACAAAGCATATATTGGCCATATCTTGAATGTGTTCTATTTGGGTAGCAACTGTGTTACCAATGAAATAAGGAATATTTTTTAATGCATTCAATGGTATGCCATCCATTTGCATTAATACAAGAGTTCTACCACCATTAAAGGAAACAAAACACTTGATTTCTAGGGACAACCATAGTGAACAATGGTTTGTTATCTAGGTACCTAAGAGTTCTAGGTTGAAGTGATATATTGAATGGATATGTGGATTGAGATCTAGGAGATGGAGTTATAGAACCCCTAATTCTCATTACTGGTGATAAAGAATGTATATTTCTTCTTTTAGAAGTATAAAATGATAGTTCAGTGTATTGGAAATTACCTTTAGAAGATGCCATTGTTTGAATTTTAGGCATAAATTTATATGTTTGATCTTGAAGCAAGATTAGTGAGTTGTTGTAGAGTCACCAAACTTTGATTACAGAATCATCAAGTACCTTGTTGAATTAATTTTTAAGGTAGAATATGCTAAGAACAACACCACTTTCTTAGTAAGATGCAATAGAGTCCATCAGACTAGTTCCACTAGATGTGCCAAAAACCATTGTCACATGAAATTGCACCCTAATAGATATATGTCTAGCATTCTAATGACACAATGGAACCAACCTCAAGGTGTGGGACCTTGAAAATGAGGTTAGTTCTTTGGAGAAGGTTGGATTCCTCTCTAATCTAGATATAGAGGTGCTAATCCAACTTGACGCCAAACAACCATAACCTAATCCTATTCTATCATCTTGCAAGACGAAAGGGGGAGAGAAATACAAAAAATAAAGGGGTTGTGATGCACCAAGATAAAAACATGTTTCTTCCTACATTAAATTATGTACAAAGAGTCAAAAAAATTACTAAAGAAGCTTACAAAGTTCCCTATTTCATCAATTTACAAGAAATCATGAAGGCTCAAGTCTGAAAATTCATAAAACTAGTAGAGATTACCCACAATTAGTACTTGTACAACAAGTTAGCACAACCATACAACCTAGAAAATATGATAAAATATTATGCATGTATAAAGGTATCAAACATTGCATGGGATACAAGCACTAAGAAGAGGTGAATAGTGATTTTATTAACACAAAGTCGAAAAAGCCAGTTCTATAGTTGTGGGTGATCCCACAATAGTGGTTTGCAATTTTTGGCCAAACTGGACATTGAAATTATTATTTTTAACTAAATCTTCACATTCAAGCAACTTATAATGGCTAAACCGTGAGGAATTTGAAGATGATGCAAACTAGAGTCTCGTCACATTTTGTCTGTAGATTCTAAAAATATTTTTTTCAAAATTTTTGGAATCAAATTGCACTTCTTTTTCCATCTCCCACGAAAACTAGTTTTTTTGAGAAAACAACATTTTTAAAAAGTGACGCACACCGTATAATACATAATTTTTTTTCCATGAAGGATAAAATTTTAATTCTTTTAAATAATTTAGATTTGTAACTCCGATATCTAGTGCTTCCACTTGGTTAGATAGTTTTTATTGAATATTTTTTCTTTAATCAAGTTTCGAAGTCAAACCAATTACAATTCAGACATAGTGTGACCGTATAATGCGTAAATTTTTTTGTATATATCGAAATTGAATTTTTTTATTTTATTTTTGATCAAGGAATTCAATATCTAGTGCACTCATATTTTTGTTTTGTTTTGATAATCTGTTATTTTTCCACATGTGTAGAATAGAGACCTTCATTTTCGATGAAAAACCTATGTTTAATAAAACTAAAAAAACAAATACATAATAAAACTAAAACATATTAAAATTATATTCGTTGGATAGCTCATTCTGAGGACTACCTGATTCCAGTTGGGTTTGTGAAGATTCCTCCATTTTCATCCTCAACCCGAGCTCCAAAGTGCCAAAATTTAGGTTTTTTTGTGTCTCAGGGGAGATGAGGGATAAGGGGGATTCGTACAAACCCCTAGGGGTTCAAGCGAAGCTTTAGGGGTTTGCTCGAACCAGGGTTCAACCAGACCCTGGTTCGACTGAACCCATTCAAAGGGGTTCACTCGAACCCCTTTCCAATGCATTTTTTTTGTTTTTTTTGGCGGCCAAATTCAAAGGGGTTTGCTCGAGCCAGTAGGTTCATATGAACCCCCAAAATCACTTTTTTTTTTCCTTAGGGTCATCTTTTGTGAGTTTTCCTTCCTCACTTGAATTGTAAACCACTATTGTGGCTTCACCCTTGTAGAATGCAAAGGTTGCATAAGTATGCTAGAGAAAACCTAGAAAAGAACCCCTACAAAGAGCACAAAAGTTCTTTATATTTATTTGAAGGTCATAGGAGAAAGAGGGAACATGTGGAAAAAGAAAAAAACCCTAGTCATAAGCCTGCAAATCATGTGCATACATGTGTCCAACCCAAAACTCGAGTTGTAAGCTTACCAAAATGGCCCTAACATCCATACAATGCTTCCACATGGATAAAGAATAGCAACTCCCACAAAATCCATTGTAAAATTGCAGCTAAGGATGAATTTTTGACAAAAAAGTAGTCTATAAACAATAAATGAAGCATGGAGGTCATTTTTTTCATGTGGAATATGTAAAAATACGTTTAAATTCTTTAATGTAGCTCCAAAAATTATATGTGGTAGTTGAGGAAGTCGCTACAACATTAATGGTGATTTCTAGGTCAAAATTTGAAAATTTGGTGGACTTTGTTTAAAAATACCCATAAGACCTGAAGTTTTGATAGGAACCAAAGGTGATGGGAAATCGAGAGTGAAAGGAACTCAGGTGACAGGAGGACATTGGAACCAGGGGCTTTGGTCCAAAAATCCTTGTAGGACCCAAAGTTTCGACAAAAATGAAAGGGGATGAGAGCGACACAAACTTGAGTGACAGGAGGATGTTGGAACAGGAGACTTTGGTCCAAAAATCCCTATGAGACCTAAATTTCTAATAGGAACCAAAGGAAGAAAGAGGGAGCAAGGATGGGGAAAAAACATGGACATTTGAACTTTGTCCAAATATCCCTATTAGAACCAAAGTTGTGACAAGAATCAAAGGTAACTAGAAGGGCCCAAACTTAGCCATTTTTGGGATTTTTTCAAATGGGTATTTAATTGAAGTCTCGGAAAGGGAGACTACAACTACCAAAGGTATATTTGAGCATGATAAACTCATTAAATTTATCAACTCAATTATAATTGATGAGAAATAAAAAGGGAGACACAAAATGGCAACAATTACTTTTACTTTTTATGTATTAATTTCTATCTCCTCTAATTTTTGAATTCAATGCATGCAATCAATTGAAAGAAACACATATTGTATGATCACATTACATGGTTGCATCTAATGATTCATACCACGTTACAATCACCACACTAGGTAGAGTATTATAGTATTGGTTTCCATGTAGGTAGAATGTGTGTGTGTGTGTGTGAGAGAGAGAGAGAGAGAGAGATGTGTGTGTATATGAGTGAGTGAGTGAGACTAATTGTTGTAGGAAATTAATCATTAAGTTACAATTATGCTTATTTTTACAAAATTTGCTTAAATTACATATATTTTATCTATTTTACAAGCTCTTATTGGGCACTTAGACCAAGGAGAGGAATACACTATAACTTTGAGATGGGTTCATTACTTTACATAGACTCCATATCATTTTATGTCTAAATGTTTCCTTTTCATGTCGATTGAGAATGTTCATATATTTGAAAAACATGTTCAATCTAGATTCACATACATCTTAAAATGGAGGCAAAATGTGATGGTGAAATTTGGACACCCATTAAAAAATCATTTCATTTTAAACTTATTTTAATAAAATTACTTTATACAATTACATATCAACATGTGATACATTTTTGTACTATGTTGAAGCATTCCTTAATTCTTTATCCATTCACATTCACACACATTTTTTATATTCAATTTAATCTAACTTATTTACACATATTCGCAAACATTCACCTTATTATAGATCCTCATTTCCATATACCTATTCCACATGGTGGGAAGAATTGCATTTCTCCATCTTTAAAAGCTAGAAGAAGAGAATACACTCTCTAAAAGCTCACAAATTCGTTTTGTAGTGAAGTGGGAATAATAAATCGTTGTTTGTTATAGTTGATGGTATGATGTTAATGGGTAACCTGGAAGCTTTTCAACGCGTTCACGCAACCCCTGAGAACCTGTAATCTAGAAAGTGGTCATGGGATGCATGACCTTCCAACTTTCCCGTACAAACAGCCATTTACCCTGTACCAGTACAAAAAATAATTGGTATGCAATTGCCCTAAACAGAATTTTTTGTTATACATCATACTGTCACTTTAATACAGATTGAAATGAAATTTACGTTTTGGTAGGAACCCAAATTGGCTGAGAATGAGCCATAATTAATTCTATGAAACAAAAAAAGGAACAAAGCAGAAAGATGTGGGTGTGTTGGACGTGGTCCACTCCCGTGGACCCAAAATTACGTTGATAAATTCCACAAGCCTGCTCGTTCTTATCTGCGGCACAGCTGTAACTTTACAACTTCAAATGAACGTAAACCACAAGATAACATTCACGAGATTTTTGGGTGCACGATGAATGTGAGATGATGACTTATGTATTGCGACCAATCTGTACGCAGAGTACGGGATCCGTTTTGCTCATAGACATCTTATGAAGTATAACTCAAATTATGTAAAACCTAAAATAGGATTTGGCTTTACGAATATGGAAATAGAATCTCTGTTATCCTCCCAAATTCTGAAAGGTCGTCCCTGAAAATATTATTTTTTGTGGGAGAAGTCTGCGCACATTGATGAACACGAGAGGTACATTGAAGGCCCACATAAACAACCCATCCAAGCGGGGCGCCCACATAAATTTGATTCAGTTCGCATATTTGTTCAAGGATGACATAATGTGAGAACTTAACCATAGGAAAAGTAGGAACTCACCAAGCTTCCAAATAGATCATCATGACTTTATTTCATAAAATAATGATGGTAAATCTATCATTCAACCATATGGAACCCAAAGGTCCAACCTATTTGATTACAAAGGCAGTTCATGGATTACAAACTATTTGAAAATCTGTCATAAATATTGCATCTTAATGTTCGTATTTATTTGCTATTTATGACTTATTTGTCAATTCTCATGGGAAAAGTTTTCTACTATGATTTCGTCATTAACATCATGTTTATACTATGTTATGACATATTTAAATGTGTGTAAGAGAATATCTTGTCAAGTAAGATGTGTAAGAGCATCTATGACAATGTAAGTGATGTAAAGGAATCTATGACATGTACAAGAGCATGTAAGAGAGAAGTTTTGTATTTCTTACCAACTTATGACACATATAATGATATGCATCTATCAATGGAGATAGTGGAGCCAAAACAAAGTGCCCAACATTGAGAGTTACATACAAAAAGTTATGACATTGCATGACAAATGCAAGAAGATTCTATTATTGGCTTAAAAGACTAGGAGAAAAGGAGGGTATTGGAATTTGAACCTTTGATTTGGGTTTCATTTTTTCGGTCACAATATTGTCCCATTTTTTTTTCATTTACCTCAAGATGTAATAGATTGCTTTCTCTATTTAATGGATTCTATAGATGGGGGTGTCATAGCAAGTTTATAGGTACAATTATGCTATTGAAATTGCTAGAGCTTCTATGTTGGTGATATATCCTCACTAGGTTATAGTTATTTTTTGTGACTTATTCTTTCCTATAAATTATTTTGATCATTTTTTTGTATGCATTTTTTCATAAAAGTGCAAGGAGCATTTCAAAAATCTTATCTACCTTTCATGTTGTATCAAAAAATGATCAACTTAAGTTTGAATGGGACTATGCACATATGCGATATTTTTTCATGGAAGATGGCAGTCACTTCTATATTGGAGATAAGAAGATTCAATGGTACTAACTTCGAGTTGGTGAAGGTCAAAATGGAGGACTTAACCATTGGTCATGACCTATGGATTACAATATCTATAAACAAAGATGGTATAATGTCATAAAAATATTGACCAATCTTGGATAAAAAGATGAGAAGTTCTAGGAAGAATCCATTATAGAAAACCTATAAAAGAAATTGGAGAACTTGTAGTAGGATAAATCCCTACTTAACAAGATTTTTCTATAAAATAAAATGCACACTTTGAGGATGGGAGATATTGATTCTTTAGCTAATAGCCTAAATACAATCAACATGATCATGCAATAGCTACACTTAGTGGATGTGAAGATGGAAGATAAATCATGATGCATAACCCTCCTATTTTCTTTTCCAAACTTGTGGGATAAATTAGTAATGACTATTAGAATCATTTCTATGATACTCATTCTTGATGATATCATGGTTGCTTTTCTCTAGGAGGATATGATTCTCTATGAGGATATGAGGTAAAATAATACTAAGTCCACTAAGGAAGCTTTAGTTGATTATAGCTAATTAGGATAAAAGAAAATCTAAATTTATTTGTAGAATTAGGTCTTCTAGAATGTTCAAGGCTAAATGTTGGAACTATGACAACATGAGCCACTTTATAAGATATTGAAAGGAGGAGAAAAAGAAAAAGAGAAAATCTAATGATAATTTAAATTCTGTCATATTATGAAGATGTAAAAGATGCCTTTGTTATAGCCTCAACAACACATTCATGGGAGGATGCATGGATGATTGACCCTAGAGATTATTTTCATAAGAATCCTCATCAATAGTGGTTTTTAGATAATGGTAAATATGATGGAGGATGACATCTCAAAAAATTATATCTTACTATTTTTTGCATCATGGGAAAGTTAAGCTCTAATTTTCTCATGTGAGGATCAAGTAGACTATTGGATGTGAAGATGGAAGATAAATCATGATGCATAACCCTCCTATTTTCTTTTCCAAACTTGTGGGATAAATTAGTAATGACTATTAGAATCATTTCTATGATACTCATTCTTGATGATATCATGGTTACTTTTCTCTAGGAGGATATGATTCTCTATGAGGATATGAGGTAAAATAATACTAAGTCCACTAAGGAAGCTTTAGTTGATTATAGCTAATTAGGATAAAAGAAAATCTAAATTTATTTGTAGAATTAGGTCTTCTAGAATGTTCAAGGCTAAATGTTGGAACTATGACAACATGAGCAACTTTATAAGATATTGAAAGGAGGAGAAAAAGAAAAAGGGAAAATCTAATGATAATTTAAATTCTATCATATTATGAAGATGTAAAAGATGCCTTTGTTATAGCCTCAACAACACATTCATGGGAGGATGCATGGATGATTGACCCTAGAGATTATTTTCATAAGAATCCTCATCAGTAGTGGTTCTTAGATAATGGTAAATATGATGGAGGATGACATCTCAAAAAATTATATCTTACTATTTTTCGCATCATGGGAAAGTTAAGCTCTAATTTTCTCATGTGAGGATCAAGTAGACTATTGGAGTCTTACACCTTAGTCTAGAATAAAACCTTATCTATAAGTAAAATGAATGGTACAAGTGTACAATTTATCTTTGAAAGTGGAAGTTATAGTATGGTTCATTGAGCTATGGTGCTTGCAAAGGGGGTTTGAGTTGATACTCTCTTTCAACTAGATGCTAGCACTAACATACAAGAGAATAGTTTTTCTATGCATATAATGAAGATATTTGTAGATTTTATGCCCTTATAATTGGAACCTATAGATAATATCTATTATATCTAGCTATTATGGGTTTGAATTTTAAGGACCTAAGAATGCTCTTACCTCACATTGAAAGTTAGGTCAACTAAGGAGATAATGATATGGTACTTGTGCATGGATCATATTGGTGAGAAATTCCTATAAACCTTAAAACATAAAAATATTAAAGAGGGACTTGTAGATTCTTCTCTTTAGTTTGATTTTTATAAGAATTGAATTTATGGAGAAAAAAACCATTTCAATTTTACTCTTCTCATAGGTTAATGGGAATTTAGATCTTATTTATTATAATGTATTTGATCCTATAGATGTTCCTTATTTATCAAAATATTTACAATGTATCATATATTGATGATTATTTCACATTATTGATGATCTAAACTTTTGTGGACCCCAAACCTCTAAGGCTAGATATTCTCCCAAGTCCTAGGGCTATCAAACGTAGGAAGAGTATCACAAAACCTATGTATAAGTTGGAAAATTCAAGACCAATTATTGAGGTGGGTAAGAAATCCTTGAATTCTAGCTTAGAAAGGCCAAGGAGAGTTTCCCTAAGGTGTTGTAATAGACATCACCGTGGAAGTACAACACTCACCCTAACACAAAACATACCCATTGCATAGTGCACTCTTATTTCATTTGTCACTTCGTGTCTATATGTTAGTTTAATAGGGAATTCAAAGTTAAGAATCTTATTAAAATGCATGATCTACCACATAAATGTTAATGAATATGTTTTGTATTAACCCCTTATAGAGTTACATATATTTAGATATGGAACTTGGAACACACTAGAAAATATAAAATTAAAAGGATATTTATATTGATTTATTTTGAGTGTGTAGAGGATGATGGAAGAAGGAGCCAATAATATTTTGGTGTTTTTATCCAACTGGTAAATAGATGCTCTAAATTAATACAAAATATGCAATAAATGAAACCAAGGTGATACCTTAATTAGGACACCGCAAAAGACTATGCCTTTCAAAATGCACAAGCAAGATGGGGTCTACACATACATTCAGAAAATCAATTGATAGGTGTAGAATATTAAGTGCCTATTCTTAGTAATCCATGAACACACTCATAGGCTTCCTTTATTATTCTAAAAATATACCTTGCAAAAAATTTGTAAGGATTTTATAGTCATCTAGTTGACCAACTAAACAACACACACCTATAAATGCACACCATATGCATGGAGACACTTAATGAAGATTGATTTTTCTATTAATCATTTGGTCTATAAAGGTTACAAGTGCTTATTGAAAATTTACAATGAACCTAGATCATTATTGTTTGACTAGGAAAAGGGGTCTAGGGTATAAACCACACTCTTCCCAATTTTTGATGAGGATTAGAAATGATCTCAAATCCACTTGACAATAAACCTAATAGGAAGAGTCAAATGGTGGTTCAGGGTTCTAATCCTTGTTTTTTGTGTGGTTTTGAATGTGAGTAGATAAATTGACTGAGTTTGAATAATGTAATGATCTAACTATGTAAACTATAAAAATATAGTAGTTTTTTATGATTTTTTAGAATTTGTAAGCAACAAGACAAAAACAAAATACCGAGATGTAGAAGTTAGACACAGAGGTACCTAATGTATAAATTTGAAGCTAAACTATCTAGTCTAGGGCATGGTGTGCCTTGCAATATCCTCCTCCTTTGCTAGATTTGAAAACACAAGCCTGAGGTCCTTGGTCTACAACTCTTGTTCTCTTGGGGTCACTATTGAAACTTCACTTGTTGATGAGAAAATATAGTTTCTATATCTTGACAGCTTGTAGATTTGAATACATGAGTGAGCAATTAGTCCTTTATCTTCCTCCAAATATCTTCATATCTAAAAAATTGCACACATGAAAGAGGGGGAAGGTTTATTCCATATAGGGGCTTTCTTATGTCAAACCCCATTTTGGTATTTCCAGCTCCACAATAGCTATGATGATGTAAAAGAGATCTTACCCTCGATCGGGCATAGGCTAAGAGATAACAAGTAGTGAAATGACAAATTGTTACAACTCACCAATCAAATTTTCCTTCCTTGATGGACTAAAGTCATATACTCATCACCTTCAAGGAGAATTTGATAGATTGATTTAAGTCTTACATGTTTTAGTGCTAAGAAATAAATAATCACAAAACATGAACAAACTTACATAAACACATGATTAAAACTTGACATGATGCTTGATATGAATGAATGCTACAATAATCCTGATAATTTTTCTCTTGACTACTCTTAAATATTCAATTTAGCTCAATGAATTTTCTTATGTGTGCCTCTTATATTTTAAATGATAAAATGACTAGTATTTACATACAATTCTTCTAATTTCCCAAAAATCAAATGTTGACAGTCAAAAATTAAAAGTAGAAATTCAATTAATAAATTACTAATGCCAACATATTCAAATTTAGAGCCAAAAGAGGTGGTATTGGGTGTGGTGCACCCTAGACTTAGAGATCCACCCTTTTTGAGGTCAAAAAGTGTTGAAGGATATTAAATGTATAATTTTATGTCTTATGTTCTGGTGCAGGGGCACCATTGTTGAAAACTTGTCAATCTTTGAAGTTATTGTCTAGGCTTTAGATTTTGGGGTAATTTTATAGAAATAAGGTCTTGAAGACCATTTTACTATGTAAATGTCTTATTTGGTAGGTATTGGGTGTCTAGAGGGGTGAAAATTGAAAAAACAATGCAAAAGTTGTAAAGTTGCTAAATATGCAAAAATTGCACAATTCAAGGAAGTTCAATGGTCAAGCCTTTTCAAAAGGCATTTGGAAGAAGTTGAAGAGTTATTTTAGAATAGAAACCATATAAATATGATGTAAAAGCTCGATTGGAAGTTGTTCTTGAAGATTTGAATAAAGAAACCCCTTGATTTATCTCTATATTTGTAGATTTTATTGTTTTTTCTTAAATTGTTGTGTGTATATAGTCCATACAGGAGGGTTTTAAGCAAAATTTCTTTTGGAACCTTGAGGGGAATGTGTTAGATTTTTTTACATTTGATTTGAGGCTCTAATACAAATTTTGGTGGAAGTTTTACTAGTTTCTCTCATTGCAGGTCTGCACCCATTTTCAAAGGTTTTGAGAGTTTAAATGGAGAACTAACCCATTCCACTTTTTGTGGCTCCTGTATCTTGCATAATGGGTTTGTACCATTAGTAAATAGATTTACTTATGCTTATTTTGTGCAGGGGAAATTTGTTGTGTGTTGAGCATGAAGCTCTAAATGAGAAAGTGAGTTTTCTATGTGAAAATGAGAGGTTTGGATATGTCAAAGGTTGAAATGAGTTAGGGCAGTGAGGCTTCTTGATGAAGAGAGTTTGAGAAGGATATATTAGACCTATTTGAGGTCTTCTTTGGATAGTTTGAAGGATGGGAGTGGGAATTTCATTAAAACCCTAGATATTAGGAGAAAAGTGAGGGCTTGTGGTCTTGGGTACTTGTAGGTTGTACAGTGGTAATCCAATTATGGAATTTGGGGTTTTGATATGTGTGTATTGCTTCCCCAATGAATTTTTAGGTCTGTGATAGGTTTTGTGAACATTTGCTTTGGAAAATAGGGCTAATTTTCCCTTGTAGCAGCAGTAAAGCCTTCGTTTGAGGGATTTGTTTCAAAGAAGTACACTAATATATGGATATATGGTGTGTAGGGAGATGAAAAGAAATTGATACAACAATTTATTTGTGGTTTTGTGTTGTTTTTGGTGAATTAGAGCCTGAAAGCGTTTTGGAAGGGCTACTTGGCTTGTAGGCCTAAAAGGTGTAATAAGGTTACAAGGCTTGAGAGGTGGTCAGATCTTGTTATAGTTGAGATTTTGATTGGAAAACAACCCCCCTTTCTTACATCAAAGTGGTATCAGAGCAAGGAAATGGTTCCTTGAAGAAGAAAGTTGTAGATTGGAAGGTGAAGAGGCAAGTTGGGAAGGATGCCTCCAAAGGCCAGTGCAATGGCAAAGGAAATAAAAGAATTGAAAGAGATTTTGTCATAGAAGGATAGGATCTATAGAGAGTCACAAGAAGCCACTATAGGTAGGATAGTAGCCTTGGAAAAGAACTAGATAAGAGGAAAGGTGAATGAAGACCAAAGTGATAAGGAAAATGAAGGAGAAGGAAACCCTCTAGTTGATGATGAAGATGATTTAGATCCTGAAGAAAGGAGAATGATCAAGATATTGAAGGCAGTAAAAGGTGACAACACTGCAAAAGTAAAATTTGAATTTCCAATGTACAAAGGTAAGATGGATAGTGAAGAGGTTTTGGATTGGATTGATGCCTTAGGCAATTTCTTTGAGTTTGAAGATATTGAGGATAGTAAGAAGGTCAAATATGCAAAGACAAAATTGAAGGGTCTAGCTCTCACATGGTGGAATTCTGTTCAAGAAGGAAAAGCCAAGAAAGCTAAATCTAAAATAAGTTCTTGGGATAGGATGGTAGCAAAAATTAAGGCTCAATTTTTACCAACAGACCATGCTATTCAAACTTTCATGAAATTGCAAGAATTAAAGCAAAGGGAGATGGATGTGATGTCTTATACTGAAGAATTCCATAGATTATGCATAAGTTTAGGTCACCATGAAGATGAGATTGAAAGAGTGGCTAGATATTTGAGTGGCTTAAGGTTGAACATAAGAGATGAAATCAGTTTGAACCCTCCTAAGACACTAGAAGAATGTTTCCAAATGGAAGTAAGGGTAGAGGATAGAATCAAAAGGATACAAGAAAGGCAAGGAAGGGGCAGAGGTAACATGAATAGAGGCAAAGGTACAAGGAAGATCAATGAAGAATAAGAGAGTATAAGTGAGAACAAGGAACAAGCACCAGAACCAAGAGGAGGATGGAGAGGTGGAAGGACAAGTTTCAGACCAAGGAGAGATTACAATGAGTTTACAGGAAGATGTTATAAATTTGGAAAGTATGGTCACCCTTTCTTCAAGTGTCTAGAGGAGATTGGATCAACTTCAAGTGTAGGAGAAAATAAAAATGAAAGAAGAGAACAAATTGTCCAAGAAGAGGAGGAAAAATGTTCAAATTCAAACACTCTATATGCAACTCCTAAAGTTGGTGAGATGCTAATAACGGGAAGAAAAATTTTGAAGTCCAAAAAGGAGAAAGAGAAAATCCAAAGAAGTGCCTTATTCAGGATAGCGTGCAGATGCAAAAATAAGGTATGCAAAGTAATAGTTGATTCAGGGTGCTCTAATAATTTTGTATCTAGTGAAATGGTGGATAAGTTACATTTGGAAAGAGTGCCTAAGGAGAAGCCCTATAAAGTCTCATGGGTCAGTGATAATCAGTCTATGGTGGTGTGTGAACAAGCAATAGTTGATTTTCATATTGGCCAATACAGGGATAGAGTAGTTTGTGACATATTGCCAATGAATTGTTGCCATATGTTGTTGGGAAAGGTTTGAAAATTGGATAGGTCAGTCATATACAATGGGAGGCAAAACACATATACAAACATGAGTCATATTCATCTTAACTCCATTGGATGAAGAGGAAAAGGAGCATGGTGAGATCATAATGCTAGGGAAAAAAGAGTATATGAATGTTGATGAAAACATGAGTTTGGCAGCTAGTACTAGGTCTGATAAAAATAGGGTAGTGGATAAAAGGAATGAAGAAGGTTTGCAGACAAAGGAAAATACCTTTATGTGGAAGAAAAAAACAAGTGGAAGTGTGTCTCGGTCTGAGATAGACAAATGTAAGAATAAAGTGCTTGTGGGAAGAGGTGAGGTGAGTGATAGTATCATGGTTGGGGTAGTTGGATTCCCTATAACGAAAAACAGAGCAAGTAGATAGTCAAGAGATGAAGCCATAGTGGTTGATGGGATTGGTAAGATAGTAGAGAAGAAGATAGTGATTGGTGATGTCACAGTGAACTGTTGTAAAGAAAGGACAGTGAAAAGTGATGTGACAGTGAGTCAAGAGGTTGAAGGGATAGAAAACAAGGAGATAAAAGGTGATACTGATGCTAGGGTAGTAAATTGAACAAGTACAGGCTTGACAAAGGTTGCAAGGGATGATGAAACTGTTGATAGTGGAAAAGTGGTAAACAAGAGGAATCTTGGATAGTGGATGATGAATGAAGGACAAATTGAAGTGAAGGAAATAAATGGAGATGTAAGCACAGGTGCAGACAAAGGTGAAAGGTTAGTGTTCAAAGTTGGAAATGAAGTGAGGCACTCCACAATGCTATGTGACAATGAGAATCTAGTTGGAAAAGAAGACAAGGATAGCATGAAGCAATATGAAATTGATGAAAGAATGAAAGGGAGAAAAATGAATTAAGGATACAAAGGAGGATATGTTACACTAATCTTTCCAAGGGACTTGGAAAAGTTGCAAGTCGGGGTGTATGGTGCAGGGGCACCATTGTTGAAAAATTGTCAATCTTTGAAGTTATTGTCTAGGCTTTATATTTTGGGGTAAGTTTATCAAAATAAGGTATTCAAGACCATTTTCCTATGGAAATAGTCTTATTTGGTAGGTATTAGGTGTCTAGAGGGGTGAAAATTGAAAAAACAATGCAAAAGTTGTAAAGTTGCTAAATATGCAAAAATTGCACAATTCAAGAAAGTTCAACAGTCGAGCCTTTTCAAAAGGTAGTTGGAAGAAGTTGAAGAGTTAGTTTAGAATAGAAACAATATAAAAATGATGTAATTTAAGCTTGATTGGAGGTTGATCTTGAAGATTTGAATAAAGAAACCCCTTGATTTAAATCTCTGTATTTGCATATTTTACTATTTTTTCTTAAATTGTTGTGTGTATACAGTTCGTATAGGAGGGTTTTAAGAAAAAAATATTTTGGAACCTTGATGGGAATGTGTTAGCTTTTTTTTCCATTTTATTTGAGGCTCTAATACATAGTTTGGTGGAAGTTTTACTAGTTTCTCTCGTTGCAGGTCTGCACCCAGTTTCAAAGGTTTTGAGAGTTTAAATGGAGAACTAACCCATTCCACTTTTTGTGGCTCCTGTATCTTATGGAATGGGTCTGTACCATTAGTAAATAGATGTATTTATGCTTATTTGGTGTAGGTGAGGTTTGTTGTGTTTTGAGCATGAAGCTCTAAGTGAGAAAGTGAGTTTTCTATGTGAAAATGAGAGGTTTGGATATGTCAAAGGTTGAAATGAGTTAGGGTAGCAAGGTTTCTTGATGGAGAGAGTTTGAGCAAGCTATATTGGACCTGTTTGAGGTCTTCTTTGGATAGTTTGAAGGATGGGAGTGGGAATTTCATTAAAACCCTAGATATTAGGAGAAAAGTGAGGGTTTGTGGTCTTGGGTACTTGTAGGCCATATAGTGGTAATCAAATTATGGAATTTTGGGTTTTGACATGTGTATATTTCTTCCCTAGTGAAGTGATAGGTCTATGAGAGGTTTTGTGAACATTTGCTTTGGAAAATAGGTCTAATTTTACCTTGTAGCAGCAGTAAAGCCTCTATTTGAGGGATGTGTTTCAAAGAAGTACACTAAGATATGGATATATGGTGTGTAGGGAGATGAAAATCAACTAATAAAATAATTTATTTATGGGTTTGTGTTGTTTTTGGTGAATTAGAGCCTGAAAACATTTTGGAAGGGCAACTAGGCTTGTAGGCCTAAAAGGTGTAAACTGAGGTAATAAGGTTATAGGGCTTGAGAGGTTGTCAGATCTTGTTAAAGTTGAGATTCTGATTGGAAAACAACCCCCCCACTTACATCATGCTCAATCCTCTAAATATTTTTATAAAGCGTGTAATAAATGCATAATTAGCTCCAATAACATGAAGGGGAGCAAAACCTAGTGTGAAATTTTCAAGGGTGATAATTTTCTTGACACTACATTTAGCCCCTAGTTTAGTGAGAGTATGAACATATGCTTAGACTCACACTAAAGTATGAATATGTCAAGAGGGGTTCAATTATCCAAGTATTGAAGATATAGGATAGCATTTAAATCTAGAGGGATGCGCTAACCCCCAATATTCAAGATCCTATGGAAAGACAATCTAAGGAAAATGGAACACACATGTAAGAATGTAATGCAACATGAAAATCATGAAGTATACATGATTAAGAAACAACATGAATAACATGAAATAAAAAAAACACAATAAAAAAAAGATACAAACACAATGTATACACGATGCAAACATAATGCCAACATGCAAAGGGGGTATGACAATCAAAGACTAGTAAGATCCATAGAAATCTTACTAGGATCCATACTTGAGGCTTTCATGATTCATGAGCTAACAAATTTTGATAGTTTTTAGGTGAACTTTGAACAAAAAGATCATAGGTTAGTGAATTCTGATATTCACTAGGTGAGCTTTCTGATAGTAGTAAATGGGAAACACACAAGGGCTAGTGAGGACCGGTTTTCACTAGGCATGATCTCATGTCAACCATACCAAGAGTTATAGTCCAAATAACTCTGATAAGGTGCTACACAAAATGATAAAAAATGTCATTCTGATGCATCTCCAAGTCTACTATGTGTGAATAAAGTGCTCAACACATGATAATGGAATGCATACCCCCACCCTAACGTAATTGCTAACACCAAATGTGAGCAATTTCCTTTAAGGTATAGTAAGAAAATATATTTAATCATGAAAAAAGGGCCACAAGAGCTTATTGGGAAACCCTATACCAATGATATGTTTCTAATAAAGCTAACTCATGATGAGGGGTTATCCCCAAGGGAAATCCACATAACAAGACAAAAGATGACACATAAGGGATCCATAGATATAGGTTCACTATAGACCTTTGGGGTATGTGCAGGATCCTCATGGAAGAAACATGCCCTTAAGTGGTGAAAAATTCAGAAAAATTAGAGTTGGTAAACTTGACGTAAAAATTTGAATAAGTTATCTATATTATTGCAAAAATATGTAAGAATAGAATCTATAGCAAATTGAATGTAGTTTCTAAACTACTAGGTTTTTTTTTTTAAATCTATTTGGTGAAAATTTAAAATTTCAATGCAGTAGTACTTAAATTTCAAGGAAAAAATAAGAAGTAGGTGTCTTTCTGACCACCCTAACCACAATAAAATGATAATATTTTTTATATAAGTATAGGACTCATGTCCTGATGTGATGCATTATTTTTTGTATATTTTTTCTAAGTAAATAATTAATTATATTTTTTTATTACAACTTTTTAAAAGTATAAAAAAATTGTATGTCTAACCACCTTAACTTGGTCAAAACTTCATGAAATTCTTTTTAAAAAAAATCCTATAGTATGTGAAGCATGTTTTAGATTAAAAAAATGTGATACTTTTTGAAAGCTATAGATTTTTTTCAATCAGCCTATCAATTAGGACTTTCATCATAATTCAAATAGAAAATGAATAATAATTATTTATTAAATTCAAAGTAAAACATAATTTATATTGGTGGAAAGCTAAGAATCTTCTTTAAAAAACCTTTTTGTTTTATCAATTTTGGGTAAAAAAAAGGTCGCCAACCACATACCCCTAAACATACCCATCATATTGCTACCCTTTGATAATATATAATGTTATTATGCTTGGAATTGAGGTCATTCCCCTATATACTTATGGAACTATGAACACGATGGAAGAAAGACACATAATTATGACAAAATTAACCTTTTGGGTCAACATGGAAGAGACCAAAATGTCTCAATGCCTTGCATCATCCCCAAAAAGGAAGACACATGACAACAATATTTTTTACAACATAAAGAAGAATGGAGATACAAATAGACAAATGTCATGTCATAGTTTTTTATTTTGTATCCTTGTGTCAATAAGAGAAACAAGGGTCATCCAAAGAAAAACTAACACAAAGACATACCAAGAAACACAACATGAGAGATCACATCATATACGAGAAAACACATATAATACACACAAGTGGTACCACACATGCGAGTTGATCTAAAGAAAATCATCCACATCCCAATATTGCTCATCATAAATGGAAGGTGGAAAATATGCTAAAGGGACTACAACAAGTGTCATACAAGGAGTAGCTTTAGGTTCAACACATGGTGAATCACTCTAAACATGAGGACAATCATTGCCGCCCCATCTAAATCCATAAATTTGGGAAATAAAAGAGATAATTAATTATGAACTTGGTATTCTATCTTAGCTTATTCATCTTCACTATCTAAGTTTACCACAATAGGTGGCCTAAGATTAGTATAATCCTGTGGATAATGATTTTGGATTACCTGAATGCTTTAAGCTCCTTCTAGCGTTTTTCACTTAAAAGGAGAATTAATAGGGTCCAAAATGCAAATGTCTACACTCAAGATTAATGTAAATGAGATGTAATGTATCTAAATATGATGTATTAAATCATTTATATGAAAAGAAAGTGATTTAATGATGCTAAACCTAAGAAATGCAAAGTGCTGGAAAACACACAATGATATGCAAAAACACCTAAAAATGCAAGTAAATGCTGAAATAACTAAACAAAACTAGAGAGGTGCACCTGGAATTTGAAATCTGCTGTGGAGAGATTCTAGAATCCTAAAAAATTGACAAAAAATGTTGATTTGGACACTTACGCCAAGCTGGGCGACTTAGTCCCAGTTTCAGGAAAAACTTACCGGAATAGGAATCTACCAAATGCGTATCCAAAAATGCAAAAACCACTTTTCAGGTCTGGCAGTGGGACTAATTTGCCATTGGTGGTGACTTAGTCCACCTACAGATTTCAGGAATCTTGAGACAAGATTTTGTAGCTTCAGGTCTGCAATGCTTGCTTTTTTGACAGGTGTCCAGTTTTGATTCTACAGAAAATGGGATAAAAAGAGTCTTCAAGCTTGAATTAGGTCTTTGTTGACTTGAATATCTTTGATGGCTTGTTGACCAGTTTTCAACACCTATTTTTTTGACAAATATTACTACAAAGTTTGCAAACACACATACAAAGAAGGAAAAATGGTTAAGGGTTAGAGTATAGGGGTTTTCCTTGGTCAAATCCCACTTTGGTAATCAAACCCTATGAAATGAAATGAAATGGAAAGAGAATGATAAATAGATAACATGCAATTTCATAAACTTACCAAACCCTTGATGTAGAAATCTAAAGATATGTAATGAAGTGCTCCAATGGATGACTTGATTATGCTTAGAGTGCTTGAATGCTTGAGAATGATTAAGTTAATTTCTTGAGTGAATGCTTGAATGAATAGGTATTAAAATGAGAGGAAAAACCCTTATTTATACTTGATCTTACTAAATTTCTTGCAAATAACACATCACAGGCTGACCTCAAGGGTTAGAGAATGAAATCCTACCATAAATTTGAAATAATTTTGAGTTTTGTGCCAAAAAGGATTAAGTCGCCCCTATTGGAAACTTAGTCCCACTTAGGAAAATTAAATGGGTGTTGGGAATTAAAGGGCATTAAATGTGGTCTAACAGGAATATCCTAAAAAAAACACTTAAGAAAGGTCAGAAAGTGTATTAAGGGGTCATTTAAACATGAGAAAGGGTTGAATTAGTGATGACAAGTCTAGAAAAGCATGAAAGTGGGTTACAACACTTTACAACACTTTGAAATAAGAATTGGTAAGTGATAAAAAGGAGTTATTTAGGTGAATTATGATGAAAGGGTCCTAGAAAAGTGTGAAAGTGAGTTACAACACTTCACAACACCTTTACAATATATCCTAGAAGTCTTAATGATTCACAAGAGTCCAAGACCTAATGTGAATGTGTTGACCAAATTACAACATTAAATATAGGAAAAATCAAGTCAAAGTCCACTAGGAGGGCTTGAACATGAGAAAAAGTAGAAGGGTTACTTTTTCCATGTCAACAATTAGCCCCCACTTTAGTGAGAGAATGAACTTGCTTCAAACTCGCACTAAAGTAGTTGATCATGCAACCAAGAGAGGTCCAAATGCACTAATTCTTGATAAAATGAGATAACGATAATCAAGAGGGATGATCAAGCCCCTAGGATCACAATACCATGCAAGTCAAACATGAACACAAAAGAACGCATGTGATGATGAGAAAGGATGAACTTGAAAGCTTCGATTGTCTATCCAGCTCGTTGTGGATTAGATCTAGGATGTTTGTTTGAAAACAAAAAGAAATGTGTACTCACTATGGTGTGACATAACTTATGGATTTCCATCGATTGAGAAAGCCCAAGTATACTCACTCTAGGGCCACAAAAATTTTGGTTGTCCACAGGGTGAGAAATCCACAACATACTCACTCTGGGGCCACAAAACTTTTGGTTGTTCGCGGGGTGAGAAATCCTGAAAGGTTTCTATGGGGAAAGTTGTGCCTCGAAATGGGCTTCCCACTTAACCATATCAAAGTTATACCTCCTAATAATTTTAATAAGGTGCCACAAAGGACAATGTCATTCTGTACTTCATGAGACAAGCAAAGCTTTGTATACTTAGAACTCATGAAAAAATGCAATAGCATGCAAGTTGTGTTATGCATGGTGGCCATGTAAATGCAAAATATGTTCAAATAAGTCTTGTTAAGATCATACAAGGTCTATAACTTAGGGAACATTGTGTCTAATGTCTCCAAGCGAGGAGCGATCAAAGAATAAAATATTCACAATGTAGGGGATGCAGTGTGTCACATTAGGCCACCAAGAGGAATGCAATATACTTAGATAGATCACACTTATGAAGGAAATCACACCCAATGTCATCCAAAAAGTGACAAACACATCGTATAAAGTAACAAGGCTACACTAAGAACAAGGAAAAATGCAAATGATAATGCCAATGTATGCCCCCACTTTAAAGGAATTGCTACACGTCATTTTGTGAGCAATTACTTTAAAGTAGCAAATGAAAAATGCAAAAAGAAACAAGACATGAGAGCCAACTTGGAAAGCCCCTATGCCAAGTCATATGTTTCTGAGTAAGGCTATATCATGCAAATGAAAAGGGAACAAAAGAAAGAGGGATTTCCCCCAGAAAGGAACGCACCAAATACATAGGTCATCTATGGATTTGGGGTCAATATGTTCGTTGCTACAATATTTTTATGAAAGAGCTTGGAATTGTCATCATTCCCCAAATACATAGAACTGAAAGAATGACACAAAGAGAGCGAAAACAAAAGAAAAAGAAAAATCCATTTTGGGTCAACATGGAAGAGACATTGTGGTCTCAATGCTTTGCATCGCCCCCAAAAGGAAAACACAAACAAAAAGAAAAAAGAAAGGAAAAAGAAAAACTTTTGAGTCAACATGAAGGATACATTTCAGTCTCAATGTCTTGCGTCATCCCCAAAAGGAGAACACAAGAAAAGAAAAAGTAAAAAGGAAAAGGGACCATTTGGGTCAACATAGAAGAGACATTGCAGTCTCAATGCCTTGCGTCATCCCCAAAAGGAAAACACAAGAAAATACAAAGAAAAAAGGAAAAGGGACTATTTGGGTCGACATGGAAGAGACATTGCAGTCTCAATGCTTTGCATCATCCCCAAAAGGAAAACACAAAAAAAATTTTTTAAAAAAATGAAAGTGTATGACATATAGAAGAATATAGGTACAAATAGAGGAGTGTGGCAAAGAGATGGAAAACATCAAACATCACATCACGAGGGAACACGATACGCACATGCAATCACACCAAAGAAAAGGACAATGCAAAAGGAATAGTAATGCAAATGTAAGTCACGCATCAAACAAGTCATCCACCTCCCAATCTCAATAGGTATAAGTGGAAGATGAATAACGTAGCTAAGGCACAGACAAATGCATTACGAGGTCAAGGCTAACAACTTCTTGCCCACATGGAGTGTAAGGAAAGAATGAGTCAAGATGGATGATGGGAAGGACCATGCAATAGTGAGAATGGAAAATTATACAACTATTTCATGATAAGGGTGGTGTCTGGGTACTATGGGATGATGGGATAACAGTCGATATCAGTGAAGTGATACTTATTTAGTATGCCTTTCAATGTCCAACATTCATCACTACGATGTCCAAGAACACGATGGTATTTACAATATGATATGTTAGAATATTTAGGATGAATGACCAACCTATTTGAAGGTGGTAAGAGTATAAGGCCTATGTTTAAAACAATTTTTAGTTTCCATTCACATCCAGGTGGTGGATGGAGAGGAAACTTTAATTTTTTCAACTTGTAATGCTGTTTGTGTTTACTAGATTCACCTGTTTCATGGATTAAAGGAGGAAGAGGACCCATGGGGATCCTAGCATCCTTATCATTGGCATCATGTAAGGGATTTTCACGTGGAAGGAGGACATTCAAGTTGGGAGGGGAATCAAAGATCACCATGCCATCATCTTGAAGTCTCCAATATTCAAAAGGAGGCTTGTTATGAGGGGGATCTTGATATTCTAGCCTTGTTGTGTTTTCATTTGTTGGTCTTTGTTCTAAAAGTTGGTGAATGTTATGTTCGGTTGTTGTTTCACATCCTTGTTTTCTTAAGATGGTAAAACCCTTGCCATATGTTTCTTCAAGGTTGATTGGTGTGCTTGTAACTTTGTTATTAAAAAATGGTTAAGGAGGTGGTTGTGTAGAAGAACTAGGTCCACTTGTTGGAGGGAACTTATTTATTTCATTCATTTAAGGATGTAGATAACCAAACATGTCAGGAGGTGAGACAGTAGGGAGATCTTGTGACTTCATGGATGGGTAAAAAGCTACATTGGTTTCAAGGTTGTCAAGGAATTCATTTTAGAACTTATTCATGCTATCATCATCTTCTTCAAATATGTCAACAACATGAGGAGGATATTCATGAGGAGTTGAAGGAGCATGAGGAAGCTCAAGGTCATTAGGATAAGTTCCAAAGGCACAATTTGACATGTCTACTAAAGATTTCAATGATATCCAAAACTTATTAAAGCAAAAAGTCATGATGAAAAGAAACTAAATGCAATAAACAAAAAATTTGGAAAGTATGACAAAATGTAGTAACAAAAAACCAAAATGCAGGAAATTCCCAAAAAATATTAGAAATTATAGTTTAAAATGTGCAAAAGGACTAAGTCGCCCAGTGTGGCGAATTAGTCCCAATGATGATTTTTTTGAGATTTTTCAAAAATTTTGAATACAATTTTATGTTTTTTGGATGCACAAATGCAACTATAGTATGAAAATGCAGAATTTTTGTTGTTTTTCAATGTAAAAATGATGCAAAAATGCAAGCTATTTGAGCTTTTCACTAATGCAATTTTTGAAACCCTAGGATGCAGTTTAAACAATGCAATACCTAATGAAATGTTAATGCAAATGAAACCTAGGATGCACTTAAAATCAGAAGTAAATATGTTCAAAAGTCAGGTTCACCAAAATGTGGACAATGATTTTGGATTTCCCAACTACTTTCAACTCCTTCTAGGGTTTTTCACCTAAAAGGAGAAAGAATAGGGTCTAAAATGCAAATGTGGATGATCCCACAAAGCTGGTTTACAATTTCTAGGAGATTTTGATTTTTGTTGAAATCGCATATTTTTATAAAATATAATGATTTAAGCCTTAAAATTTTCCATTTAAATCATTACAATTGAAGAGGGTTTGATCAAACTACCTTATATCAAACCCCCTTGGATAGAACCCTGCTAGTTTTAAACCATACCTATAACGGAGTCTCCTTTACACCTATCAAATGCTGATAAAAACCCACTTTTGATTTACCTTTTAGGGGATCAAATGAATTCATTTAAAATTTATTCTTTTTAAGTATGTAGTCCTTATTATAAGCTTCCCAAAAATTATAATTTTAAATAAATTTAATTTTATTATTATATTTATTTTTTATTTCTTGTGAATGTAGGTTTTTCACCAAAAATCAAGCTCTCCTTTCTGCACATGTGGAAAAATAGAAGATTATACAAAAAAAAATTGAAAAGTATGAGTGCACCATATATTGAACTCCTTGATCCAAAAAAATAAATTGAATTTCGATACATACCAAAAAAATTGTGTTATACAATCTACCTATTTCTGAATTGTAATTGGTTTGAATTTGAAACTTGATTAAGGAAAAAATATTCAATAAAAAACTATGAAACCAATTAGAAGCACTAGATATCGTAGTTAAAAATTAAAATTTTATCCTTCATGGAAAAAAAGTTGTGTTATACGGTGTCACTCCTTAAAAATGGTGTCTACAAAACTAGTTTATGAAGGAGATGGAAAAAGAAGTGTAATCTGATTCCAAATTTTTTGAAAATAATATATTTAGAATCTACAAAAAAAAATTCACAAATCACTAGTTTGCATCATCTTCAAATTCCTCACGGTTTAGCCACTATTTGTGCCCGAAAGTGAATATTTAGTTAAAAACAATTAGTTCAGTGTCCAGCTTGGCCAAAAATTGTAAACTAGTATTATGGGATCACCCATGTCTACACTCAAGATTAATGTAAATGAGATGTAATGTATCTAAATATGATGTATTAATGTACTGATTTGAAAAGAAAGTGATTTAATGATGCTAAACCTAAGAAATGCAAAGTGCTGGAAAACACACTGTGATATGAAAAAACACCTAAAAATGCAAGTAAATGCTAAAATAACTGAACAAAACTAGAGAAGTGCACCTGGAATCTAAAATCTATGTGGAGAGATTTTGGAATCTTAAAAAATTGACTAAAAATGTTGACTGGGACACTTACACCAAGTTGGGCGACTTAGTCCCAATTTCGGGAAAAACTTACTAAAACAGGAATCTACCAAATGGGTATCCAAAAATACAGAAACCTCTTTTCAAGCCTAGCAGTGGGACTAATTCAGCACTAGTGGTGACTTATTCCACCTGCAAATTTCAGGAATCTCGAGACAGGATCCTGTAGCTTCAGGTGTGCACTTGATTTCTGACAGGTGTTTGGTTTTGGTTCTACAGAAAATAGGATAAAAGGAGTCTCCAAGCTTGAATTAGGTCTTTTTTTACTTGAATAGATTTTATGACTTGTTGACCACATTTCAACACTTATTTCTTTGACAAATCTGCCTACAAATTTTGCAAACACACATGCAAAGAGGAAAAAATGGTTAAGGGTTAGAGTTAGGGGTTTTCCTTAGTCAAACGGGCCACTTTGGTAATCAAACCCTATGAAATGAAATGAAATGGAAAGAGAATGATAAATAGATAACTTGCAATTTCATAAAATAACCAAACCCTTGATGTAGAAATCTGAAGATATGCAATGAAGTGCTCCAATGGATGACTTGATTATGCTTAGAGTGCTTGAATGCTTGAGAATGATTAAGTTAATTGCTTGAGTGAATGCTTGAATGAATAGGTGTTAAATGAGAGGAAAAACCCTTATTTATCCTTGATCTTACTAAATTTCCCAAAAATAACACATCACAGGCTGACCTCAAGGGTTAGAGAATGATATCCCACTAGAAATTTGAAATAATTTTTAGTTTTGTGCCAAAAAGGACTAAGTTGCCCCTATTGGCAACTTAGTCCCACTTAAGCAAATTAATTGGGTGTCAGGAATTAAAAGGCATTAAATGTTGTCTAATGGGAATATCCTCAAAAAAACACTTTAAGAAAGGCTGAAAAGTGTATTAAGGGGTCATTTAAACATAAGAAAGGGTTGAATTATTGATGACAAGTCTAGAAAAGTGTGAAAGTGGGTTACAACACTTTGAAATAAGATTTGGTAAGTGATAAAAAGGAGTTATTTAGGTGAATTATGATGAAAGGGTCCTAGAAAAGTGTGAAAGTGAGTTACAACACTTCACAACACCTTTACAATACATCCTAGAAGTCTTAATGATTCACAAGGGTCCAAGTGATGCAGAGCTAGGAGGATTCACAACACATCACACAAACCTTCAATAATAATCCAAAACAATTTTTGTATAACACATGCTATTTGGCATTGTATATCACATTGGAAACATAACTATGGCAGCCCACAATTTATTGCCATGAACAGTCATTAATAACTTCTACAAATGAATAATGAAGCCAATCCCTCTAGTGAGATTGAAGAAAAAATAGTTATATACTCTTCCTCAAATTCTTATGAAGATCCAATGGTGGAAATGAAAGTTATTATGTTTTTCCCAAAACTGCAAACCCTAGGTAGGGTTCAGACCTGCCCTCACAAAAATGTTCATAACTTATTCAATTCTTAATGAATTTTGATGAGAATTGAAGAAAATGAAAGTAGATTCACATGGAAACAAAATAAAATTGGTTTTAGATCCAAAATATAGACTTTATATTCCGTACCATCACACTTATTTAGACTGTAAATTCTGCACAATATTGTTAGAATAGGCAGTCTCACCAAAATAATCATATCTTCCACAAAAATTGATAAAATTAAATGAAACAAAAATAATTGGAAACTAGAAACAGATATCTTTCCATCCATATATGATACTCCATTATTTGAGTCCATTCCAGGCCGTACAAAGCACAACTTCAATCTGGTAACAATGTAAAAATCAGGAAATGCACAAAATTTGAGGTTTCCATTTATCAAACTTCAAAAATGATGTCTCCCAACCCCCAATTCGAGTTTTGGAGGGTTTATTTATACATTTTCAACCCAAACCAACTATTTGCAACCACCTTTTGATTAGTGTGTTGACAAAACACCTTAATGACATTTCATCTACCTAATTTTGCACTTTTGACAATTTTTACAATATATGAGAAATGAACAACATCCTAGGACCTATAACACCACAAAGGTGGCCTCTTGGGCTTATTAAAATCTCAAAACATAAAAATGGAACAAATTACTCAATATGGCCTCATGGAGGCATGTGATCAAATAGGTGCTCCTGCACCACCAAGACCTAATGTGAATGTGTTGACCACATTACAACATTAAATCTAGGAAAAATCAAGCCAGAGTTCATTAGGAGGGCCTGGACATGAGAATAATTAGAAGGGTTACTTTTTCCATGTCCACACATCCATATGTTCATTCTTTATTATTTGCTTATGTTGGGATAGATAGGTTCAATTTCATGTTTTGGTGAGGGTGGTAGAGTGGATTCAAGTGATGACGAGGACAGATGGATGGGAGGTAGTTCATCAGAGTTAAGTTGGATGGATGATTGTTCATTAGGTAAGGTTTTATTCTCCTCAAAAAAAGTTTGAGCTATGGCATGATGCCTATGCTTACACTCCTTTGTACTTCTATTTCTTCTTGCACAAGTTTCAACTTTCAAGGTATCCTCCAACATGGGTCTCTTTTCTTCCTTAGGAGGAATCAAAGGGATCACCATAGGTTTGGAAACTATTATGTTCTTAGGCATATAAACTTGATTTATTTTTATAGGTACAAAGTTTATTGCATGATTATTCGTCGGTCTTTTATAAGATGGCAGAGGTGGAACTGCAACATACATGCTAGGTGGTTGATGGACGATACTCAATTCAAAATTAGGTTCCTCCACTACCTTTGGGGTAGGAGAAATACCCATTAGAGTCATAGTTGTTGAGAAACTTCAAGTGTGATATTAATAAGAGATAAATCTGCTATATGATTGGCTTTAAACTTTTGATATGATATGAAAAAGTGATCTTCACAAGGTTTAACAGGTTTAATAGGTTGAGGCCAAAAATAATCTAATGAAAACCTTCCATGGGTAGACAAAGGTTTAAATCTAGTATGATAAACTATATGTATTTCATCTTTAAAAGGGAATTTTTTGCATTGATGGATAATTGATGGGACAACCTTCATTGAGTGCAACCATGGATGACCTAACTTTAAATGAAATTGGTTCAATGTTGGGATAATGGTGAAGGAAACATCCAACTATTTGTTCCCACTTTAAGTGGGAGAGTTGTCAAACCTATCATAGGGTGAACAAAACCATCATAAGTTTTTATTCATTCTTTCAATTGTTCATAATTTTCTTTGTAAAGTTCATGCATAAATAGAAATTATTTAGTGATCACGTTCTCTAGAAACATAGGACCAATGAGTATTCCCCTTGTGGGGTTGTCATTAATTCAATCAATGATGTATAGAGGACCATCATATGTATGCATGGATGCATCAATATGTGTAAAAACAATGTTAGGAAAAAAAGTGGTTTGGCCCTTACAGTGTTAAAATTCAATTATATTTATCATGTTAGGCATATCATAATGCTCTTCATCATTATGACTACATTGCACAAAGTTGGATGAATTACTTGGTAATGGGTTGGTGAATATTTGTAAGTTTTGGGTAGGAAGTGAGACTAATTTGTTCCCTTTGTCATTAACTATGACCAATTGGATTTGATTACAATCAGTGAGGTCTTGCACTTGGTGCTTAAGACACATACATCATTTTGTATCATTTCCATGTGTACGATGATATTGACAAAATCATTTTGCATTAAATTTTGACAGTAAAGGTTTATTTGTGCTGACAAGCCTAATCTCAGGGAGTTGAGTTAGGTTCTTACATAATAATTGTAACATTTTCGCATGAAGAGAATCAAGGAATTATGTGAAGTGTCTCTCTTGGGAAAAATTAATAAGGAGTGTTGCAATGGCTACATGCATTTCAATATTATGGGCGGTTTGAGGAGTGTTTAAATCTTAATGAAGTTTTCTTTTTCTTTTTAAATGATGGGTAATTGTTTTGAGGTATGTATTTGGATTGATCAATAGGATTTAATGAAGGTGTTCCTTCATACTGAATAACCAAAATCTAATAATCATAAAGGGTCGTACACAAGTATATAAAGGATGGATACTTCATCAATAAAATCTTGTCTCAAATACTAGGCTACAAGATTCCTATAAACACTCTTTGGGTATCAACATCAAGAAGACTATAGGATATTTGTGAGTAAAGCGATTGATATCGTCCTATTAAGTCTATTATCTTTTCCTTAAGTCCTTGTTTACAATGTACTAAGTTTGTTAATGTTACCTGAGGACCAATGTTTTCTAGAAAATGTTGGAGAAATACACTAACAAGTTGTGTGAATAAAGTGATTGAGTTGTTTGGCAATGAGAAAAATCATTCCAAGGACATGTCTTTCAATGTCCTAGGAATTATGTTTTCCAAGATTGCATCTTCAAAAATGAAATCACTACATAATGTCATAAAAGTTGACACATGATTGTTAGGATCTCTCTTACCATTGTACTTTTCAAAATCAAGGTATTTCAATGTTTGTAGGTAAGGGTGTTTTAAGAATGGAAAATGATAAAGGATTACATGTAAGGTATTGAAGAGGTTTACCAATTTTATTTTGATTTTAAGTTGAATTTTCTTATTGAAGAGATGTCATGTTTTGAAAATTTTGGTTTATGATTGGATCATTAGGTGACATTTTATGTGAGTTTTTTGAGTATGGTGAAATAGAGTGTGTGATCAATGGGTTACTATGTTTCATGTTTATGAAAGGTGATGAACATGGCTTGATATTATGGGTGAGGTGACAAAACTATAAGGATTCCCATATGAAAACCCTAATATTTGATTTATTCCATTGGTGTATTGTGCATTGTTCATGTTATGGTTGGAGGTGTGAATGTTGGAATTGAAGGTATGGTTGTGGGAGAGGAAATTGGTTTTCCCAGTCGGTTTTAAGCACTTGTGAATTCTTCAGCATAACTGTTTATCATAAGGATGTTAGCATCTACTATGTGATCTAGAATATGCAACACTTCTATTCTTGAGAATCATTTATCAACTTCCTAAGTTTATCCACAATAGCCACCATCTGTCCAACTAAAGGTTTAGTACTTAGAATGACTTCAAGACCTAAATCCTTATCCAATTATTATTTTTTAATTGTAGAAAAATATGGTGGGGGGATGTGCCCACTTATTCTCCTTTGGTAATTCAATAATGTCCTAGGAACCCTAATTGGATTGACTATCAACAAGGAAGACCTAGGAAGTGGTTATTTAAGCTTTGAGGGGTTCACCACAAAGAAAAAGCTTCGAAAAGACACTTTAACATTCAACTTACTAAACCTAATAATGCAAGCTAAATGAAGGATGCAAATGATGAAATAATGCAATAGAAAGTTAGGATATGTGTACCTTAGAAGTCTAGAAATGTGACAAGAATTTCGGAAATGCAAAGAAGCAATCAAAATGCGCTATGGAGGACTAACATTCCCTTACTGTCTTATTAGTCCCACTGATATTTTTTGAGGTAGATATAGAGTCTTCGGATGCCAGAACCGGATCTGAAAGAATCTCTAAAAAATACCCTCGAGGGGACTAATATGCCCTAGGTGTCTTATTAATCTCGATTTGAATTTCTGAAATCTCTGAATGGGGTCCTCAGGATTGATGTCCACACTTCCTTCTCTAATCTCAGGTTCTGAAACTTCTAGATTTGACCTGTAGGTGAGTTTCCATGAAGATGACAACTTTGCAAATTTGTAACTTTACACTTCAAATGATCTTCAAGTCTTCAACCTAAATCTGCAATCACAAACACACAAGAGGGGAAAAACTCATTGATTGTTAGTGAATGGGGGTTTTCCTTGGTCAAACCCCTTGTTGGTAATTAAACCTTGAAATGAAATGAAATGGAGGGAAATGATGAATGAACAAAATGCTATGTTGAAAATCACCAAACCATTATAATAAGGTGATGCAAATATGCTTGAAATGGCTACACAATGAATGCGGTTCTTGAATCTTGCTTGAAGGATGTAGATCTTGCATAAAACACTTTCTTGAATCATAAACCCTACATCACAAATGTTAGCACAATAACAAACATGATGCAAAAATCTCCTTGATATGATGCTTGAATCTTGATGATGGCTCCAAATGCTTGATGAATTTCTCTTGATTGCTCAAATATTTGAATGCTTGATAGGATAAAATGATTGAAAAAACCTTGTATTTATACTTATCTATGCTTAATATCCTGAAATTACACCACAACAAGCCGACATAGGAATTCATTAATTAGAGGAGGCTAAATCCCACCAAGATTTGAAATTAAATCTTGAAAATACCTTAAGGGGGACTAAGATGACCTAGGTGGTGTCTTAGTCCCGAGGCATGAAACTCAGGGCACATACTCCAAAAAGGGGATTCTTTAAGGAACACCTGAAATCAGGGTCCCAAGACCTTTGGGGGACAAATACGCCCTAGGTGGTGTCTTAGTCCCAACCCAAAAATCAAGGACACTGAGACAAAATCATTAATTATCATTTAGCAATTGATGTTTTTGAGATTAGCCATAAAAAGATATAATTCATTGAGCTTGTGGATGCAAAATAGGACCAATTAAGACATAAATAAGGATAAATAAAGCAAGGAAGGCCCAAACAAGTGTGAAAATGCAAGGGTATGCATTTTCCTACACTACAAGTTTCTCTTGAGGAAGATGGGAAATAGTGGTCTCTAAGTCCACATAGACTTTAGGTTGTGAGGAAGTCATAGGTAATGTGTGATTATGAAGGGAATCCAAAATGGATTGGGTGGAGGAAATACCTTGTGTGAAAGAGTTATGGGACTTAGGATCCACAATAGATGTGGCTACAGTACGAGATGACATAATTCTAAAAATACATCTCATAGGGGTATTATTATTACAATAGTAGGTTGCAAAGATCATATGAGCTTTAAAACACTTACATAAGCCTACTCTAGAGGAAAAGTAGAGGATAGACACAACAAACCAAATAGAGTATAGAATCAAAAAGTAGAACTACACAAAAAACACAAAGAAAATCCTATGATCCAAATATGAGTAAAAAATTTTGACTCTAGGGCATGATGCACCCTAGACTAGTAAGATAACTTTAATGAATTTGAAACTTGGATGTGTTATATAGTGTTTAAGTATCCTATTTTATGATGTGCAAGTCTAGTAGTAAATAAATTTCCAAAAATTAATACATTTGTGTTTTTGTAATATGAAATGTAATTATGCATGCAAATTTTAGAATTTTGAAGCAATAAATGTGATCCAAAATATAATTTTCAGATTGTAAAGTATGGAATTTGACTGATCCTAACTTGAAAAATTTGGAATTTGAAATCTTTAAATATCTTTGCAACAAAAACAATGCACTTTTTCCACTTTTTCACTATATGCAAATGCCTAAATGAATGTTTTTAATACTTTCAAATTTGATTTTAGATTTTATATGACCCAATGTAGATTTATCAATGCAATCCTAAACTAAATGTACTTTACAATGATTAAAATTAATCCTAGATGCAAAATCTTATACAATTTTTCACTTTTTCAATGTTTTTTACGATAGTTATGTATGCACTAATGATGAATGTAATCAACTTAAGATATAATTCAGATTTTAAAATGATATTTTTTAGATTTTAGAAGGTTTTAAAATTTTTTATCATGAAAAGGTATCTAGAGTATAAACCATACTCTCCCAATTTTTGATGAGGATTAGAAATGATCTCAAATCCACTTGACTACAGACCTATTAGGAAGAGTCACAATGGTTGATCAAGTTTCTAATCCATGTGCTTTATGTGGTGTTGAATGTGAGTTGATAAATTGACTAAATTTAAATAATACAATGATCTAACTATGCAAAATATGAAAATTTAGTAGTCCATTATTATTTATGAGAATTTGTTAGCAACACAATAGAAACATAATACAAAATTGCATAAGACATGGAGGAATCTAATGTGTAAATTTGAAGTTGAACATTCTATTCTAGGGCATGGTGCACTCCACACTATCCTCCTTTGCTAGATCTAAAAACATGGGCCTAAGGTCCTTGGTCTATAACTCTTGTTATCCCAAGGTCATTGTCAGAACTTCATTTGTTGATGAGATAATCCATTTTTTTTCTTGACAACTTGTAGAATTAAATTCATGAATGAGAAATTAGTCCTTTATCTTCCTCCAAATATCTTTAGATTAGAAAACCTCCACACATGATAGAGGGGGAAGAGTTGTGCCATGTAGGGGATTGCCTAAGTAAAGCCCCATTTTGGTATTTATACCTCCACAATGGCTATGATTATGTAAAATAGAGCTTACACTTGATCAAGTAAATCCTAAATGGTGATAAGTAATGAATTGAAAAAAATTTGTAACTTACCACTCATATCTTCCTTCCTTGATGTACTGAAGTCATATACTCATCACTTTCAAGGAGAATTTGATAGCTTGATTCAACTCATGCAAGTGTTAGTGCTCACAAATAAATAATCACAAAACATCAAAAAACTTACATAACCACATAATTGAAACTTGACACGTGATGCTTGACATGAATGAATGTTATAATAATGTTGATAATTCTGCTCTCAACTACTCTTCAATATTTAATTTGGCTCAATGAATTTCCTTATGTGTTTTTCTTAGATTTTAAATGATAAATTGACTAGTATTTATATGTAATTCTTCTAATTTCTAGAAAATTAAATATTGATAGCCGATAATTGAAATTAAAAATTCAAATAATAAATTACTAACACCGACATATTTAAATTTATATCCAAGAGAGGTGATCTAAGGTGCGGTGTGCCCTAGACTAGATCCACCCTTTTTGAGGTCAAAAAATGTTAGTGGAAATTTATTAAATGTATAATTTTATTTCTCATGTTTAATATTCCAAATATTTTTATAAAGTGTATAATAAATGCATAATTATGCCCAAGCACATAAGGGACCAAGTAAAACCTAGTGTGAAATTGTCAAGCGTGACAATTTTTGATGCTACAAGTACAATAGAAAAATTATAATACCTAGACTTGGAAGCTATCAACCATCTAGTTCTACTACATAATATTTTTCTCTACTATTCCCTTTTCTAGTCTAATTTCATTCCCCCCTTTGTATTAAAATTAAATTGAAATGAATATATATCCCTATTGTAGGTCACCCAAAAGGAAATATGTAGACCTCTCTATGGATCTTAAAATATTTGATCTTTTATAATTGTAGGTAGTGTCCAGACCTTCATGATTAGGTTTTTCATTATTTATATATTTGAAGCTTAGTTCCAATCATGTCTTGATGTTCCCATAGAGTATAGGTAATAATATTCCTTCTGCAAGAATCTTTTTGGTCATTAATGACATCCATAAAGGGTAGGAAAGTTGTTGAAATCAATTCCAATGGTTGATTGAGGCATGAAGGATGCATTAATGACACCCAAGAGGGGAAAGAGAGTAGGTGGAAGGTACAAGTAGGTATTGGGTGATTAAATGGAGTACCAGTAATTTTGGCACTCAAAACCCTTTTACAATACACTTTATGATGACATGAGCTACCTACTTCCTTATTGAACCTTTTCTTAAGTTATTTAGCATGTTGAGTGGCTATTGACAATAAGGATATGGTTTGGAACATGATCCAAATCCTTCTTGCATACAACAAGACTCATCTCTAGTTCATTTTATTTTTCTCCTCGAATGTTGGCACTTTAGAAAACCATTAGCATCTATCAACATTTGGTGTCAATGTTTAAAATACTATTAGCAACCATAGGTGGTTAAAAAACTACCTCAAATCTTCACCAAATGAAATTCTCATGTAAGGCCCATAAAATTGCTAACTCATCTATTTTGACCAAAGGTGCAATAAGGAAAATTTCTTAAGCTCATTCATTCTCAAATATAGTGTAGTCACATCAAGTGTCTCTTTGATGTACTTTCCTTAAGTTATTTAATCCAAAGAGGTTTAACCCACTTACTCGCTAGGTCGATTATCTTGGCCAATGGAACTAAACTTTATAAGTGTTAGTTTTTCCATCATGATATATAAATTTGGAAAAACCATTTTGGGTTAAGGTTTTGAAACGTACATAAAGTGCTGACAACAAAAGACAGTCAAATTCTTATTCAATATTCTTCGATGATTGTCATGAATCAAAAGGTGGGATGCATCATGGGAGAAAAAATTATATTAACACAAAGTACCATCTAAAATATCTCAAATATGTTATAAAGGATGGGAAAACAAAGGAAAAATATAGAAGGAAATCATGAAAAATAATAACAATAGGTTAGGGAATCAACAAATATAACATCCATGCATTTTATCAAAAAAAATTGAGGTCTTTGTTTAGTTTAGGGAGTTTAAGGATCTCTTGGAGAATAAAATAATAGAATGATGAAGGTGATGAGGACTAAAAATTATGGATAATTTTGTTTGACACACTTCTTTAGATTCTATAAGAAGAGTAGAATTGAAAAGTATAATAAAACCCATACAACCTTGAATAGAATATAATTATAGAATACATGAATAAGGTGTCGATGGAGAGGGCTAATAATATGATTATAGTTTCATTGAAAGAGAACGAGAAAGAGAAAGAGAAAGAGAAAGAGAAAGAGAAAGAGAAAGAGAAAGAGAAAGAGAAAGAGAAAGAGAAAGAGAAAGAGAATTTTTTTCAAAATAAAACATAATGTGTGTGGGTTACAATGTGCTCACACATAATGTGAGCATGTTATAACACACTCGTATTTTTCTTTTCTTTGGAAATTGCTAGGAATTTGGCTTGGATTTTCCTTGGGCTTCCAACCCAAATATTTCATGTATATATTTTCACTGAAAGAGAAGGAGAAAGAGAGAAACAATTTCAAATAAAAAAATAATGTGAGCACATTATAATGCACTCATGTTATGAGAAATCCCATAATGAGATCACATTATAACACACTCGTGTTATATGCAAACCATAACATTATTGTTTTATAACACAGTCACTTTATGGATTTGTAATGACCAAGCCTAGGCTTGATCACTACCAACCCATAATGTGCTCTTATTTTCTCTATTTTAGGACCTGTTACCAAAATTTCACCTACAAATCAATTTGGTAGAGCTGAAACAATAGTTACATCTAAGGTGAAAGGTACTTCAATAAATTTCTGCAAATCTTAATCTTTTGCATGTGAAGTTTCAAGAGGAGTTCAATTTTTATTATGCAGTGATTTACAACAGAAGGAGATTATTCAAATTGCATAATATTGTTGTACTTCATTCATTTTGAAAATGAAAATGTATACAATGTTGTCTCATTCATTGAAGATCAAAAGAATACTTAAATATCCCACACAAGCCATGGGAATGACTGAGTTGAATTAATACAATGAAGGATGCAAGTTATACATCTAAAGATTAATTAAAGGAAAAACACATGAGAAGAGATCATATCCATCATTTCCTTAAGATTTGATGTAGATGTTGTTCCTTCAATCTTCAGCTTGATCCTTCTATCGTCAGCTCCTCTCGTTCCTAATCTCCATATGTACCTATAGTTGATTGAAAGATTTTGTTAGAGCTTGGGACTTGAAATCTCACCATATGTTTCATACACAGAGATATAACTTACAAATATTATGCATTAAATCAATTGAGTCGTTATCAAATAAATACAAAGGAACCAAATCAGATTATCAAATGAAGGTGAAATCATGAGGAAGAGCATTGAGCTTCATTGTTTTATCTAATTTGTTTGTTCATTGTGCAGGTACAAGTTTATCATTTTATGATTCATCATTTGTGAAAATTCAACATGTGGAGTAGAAATGGGCTACCACAAGGGTTGAGCCCATCATGGTGCCCTCTAAATCTTGAGAAATGAAAGTATTTTCAGCTTGAACAATAATTTATAAAGTTACATAGCTCATTATCCATCCATGACTATCAAATCAAGAAGTACAATAAAGGTTTATTATCCATTCATCTTGAAGTGATAATCACAAATGAGCAATAAGCTCAACATCATGATTTTATATCATTTATTTGTTGTCTCAACATGTTTTCCCTATTGTTTGCATCATATGAGTTACATACATTGGAGGGAAATCCTATTCATGAAATGTATTGGTACAGTAGGAAGAGGACAACAACATCAACAATAAAAATGAATTACTTTTGAAGTCCTCAAATCATGCAACAGAGTTAAAGATCAATCTAACTTTCACTACTGAATTTGAGTCCATTTTCTGACAAACATTTGTTGGAAAATCAATGAATTGACAAAAGAATTTTTGTCGCCATTTTTTTGTCAAAATTTTGATGACAAATTAAACGTCAAAATAAAGGTGCAGATTCGTCGGTTGTCGGCATCATAAAATGACTCAAATGTTCATCAAAATATCGACAACAACTTCATGTATCCACTGACGAATTATAACCAAAATGAAATTGCAATGGCTCTTCAGAAGTGTCGAAACAACCCCAGAAGTTCATCGCCATTTCGATTAAATGGGCAAGGAGTTACGAGGAAGCCTTTTTCGTAGCTATAGCAAATTTGTCGAACCTTTTTGGTGATTCGTCGGTGGCCTTCGTCGAAATTGCGACGAAACAATGCAATTTTTTTTAAAAAAATATTCATTGAAACATACCATCATGGAGACTCTTGGCGATGACTGCCGAAGCCAACCCATCGGTGAGAGATCAATCATCAGCATAGGATAGAAAACTCACTCTGATAGTCCATGTCTTGATGATGACTTCCATCGGCAAGATAGATCCAATGTCACACCGATCTGACCTCTTCAGAAGTTTTAAATAGACCTACACCATGTCATCGCGGAGACTCTTGGTGATGACCATCGAAGCTAATCCATTGGTAAGAGATCAATCATTGGCACAGGATAGAAAACTCACTCTGATAGTCCATGTTTTTTTTTATGACTTCCATCGACAAGATAGATCCAATGTCACACTAATCTGACCTCTTCAGGAGTTTTGAACACTATTGGTTATCAACAAGACATTCTAAGGGTCTCACTGATTAAACAAGTGTCTAAGAGCAAGTAAACATATGGAACCTATTAATTTTCTTATTTTGGGGTTCTTTAAATCATAGAATAGATACCATCTTCTTATGTATAATGTACTTATATTCAAATTTGAATTTGAGACCAATTGTCATTGCACATTCCATTTTACTTGCACAGAGTATTCTATAAGCAATATATTGATAATGCCAAATGATTTATGGTGTTGTACAACTCTACCTATTATCATAGTTCTATTGTTCCCCCTAGAGAATCTTGCAAAGACAAGTTTACAATACCAAGTCAAATAATATGAAAAAGACTTACTTCCATGCAAATTAAATGATTATTCTCACAATGGAAATTGTCTAATCACAACAAAAATTCCATGAAAGGTTATCCATACTTCATAAGAGATGACTGATCATACATATAGACTACAAGATGCATAGAAAAAGCATTACACTTGAGAACAACCAAGGGCTAACAAGGGAAGGAGTTAAGAAATGTCTAGATTGAAGAGAAAATGTGTAGGGAAAATGTTGAGTAGTGTCAAGAGAACAGAGCTTGTAGATCATATTCTTGACCTAATCAAGCTCTTGAACAACTTAAAAAAAATTAAAATACTAACACATACATGAGACATGTAATGAACTTCCAATATTTGCTATCTTTTTCATTAATGCAAAGGTAGGTAAAGGAGAAATAATTATAATTGTAACACTATTCATAGTCCAGTAAATTATGTTCGTAATTTGTGTTCAATGGACCTCAGCTTTATCATTACACTTCCCATTTAATACCATATTTTAATCCAGGGTTCAACTATCTCAAATCTAAAGAAGCACCTTCAATTAACCATTTAAAGTACTATAGAATAAGGTAAGACTTTTACTTGAGAAAGATTGGGTACACTTTTAGGATTAAATTTCTCGCAATCATTAGGGTTTATTGGCACACAAACACAACCTACAACATATGAAGTAATGGATGACTACAAGTTAGTGAAATGGTCCTTAATATGTGACTGGTTTGCAAATTGATTGGTATAAAATAAGATTACAAATAAATCTACATAAAAAATTATGAGGACAATCTACTGTAATCATCAAAATATATGAAAAGTGCAAAGGAAAGAGCTGAGCTACATCTCTAAAGCCTAAAAAAAAACATGCAAGAAACATAAAAAAAAAAGAACAAACCAGTTTTTGGATGAATACAAAATGGTGCCTTCAGCAAGTGATTCATATGCTTTCACACCTAACAGGACATTAAGAAGATTTTAGTCTTCCTCTGTGAAATTAACTACTTACAGAAAAAACCCAGAAACCAATATTATATACCTCCATGTCTAGCTGAGGGTAGGCATAAGAGAAAAAAAACTCCTCAATGCAATGCTGAAAAATATCAATGTGTGTGTAGGTTTGTATTACTCAAAATATCATTTCACTACCTAAGGAAAAATACCAAAGTGATGTTTTAAATTTCAATCTTCACATAGGCTCCCTTATTGCTACACATGCATATACAAGCATTATTTGAGCTCTAAACTATTCAACTACTAAGGATTTAATTAGCTATAAGATGGAAAGTTGTTTAGAAATAATCCATCATCTTTTACATATCTTTATTCACTCTTAGCGCTTCAGATAAATTTGTGTAAATGAGACAGAAATGTGAATCTTTTACGACAAAGAATATTCTTAAAAGGAAGGGGGGGAGAGAAAAGGGTGGGGGGCAAGAGAATGCTTGAATGCATAGAAAATTATAATATTTTGATCATTATAACAATGAAACGAATCTTAAGTTTGAAGCATTAATATCATTTAGAACATTTATGATCAAGAATGAATGTAAGTAGAAATTTTTTTGCATACCTACAGATGGTACAAAATTTCATGGTTAAGTGGAAGCCTCCCATCAACAACAAGATCCAAATATCCATATATCTATCTCAATCGAGCCTCTAAACCCTTCAGAGCTGTCTATTTTTCCACTAACCTGTTATGCACAAAAGTCAAATTTTAGAGTTATGTCACCACTAAAAACAAAAGAAATAGAGTTTTGAAACCAAATCCACACACAACACAATGTGGTATTCATACAAAGCCATACAAACAAACTAAACTCAAAACATTGGAATGGAAACAACTTAAAATTATGATGCAGAGCATGGATTTAGGGTATAAAGAATCATTTTTCTGCCACCATAGTGAAAATTTAGCACTTTCTTTCATCTTTGCATATTAGTTTGATGCTTCAAACGATGCATTTCTTATATTGAAAAGTGCATTACCTTATTGAGCTTCTCTTTGTTTCGAGAATAGTTTAATATTCTCTACTTAACAGGGCCAACCACATGATGGTGGAAGCTCATTTGGCCCTTCCCCCTCACATCACTCTCAATTCTCCATACCCAATCATATAACATTAATCATTCATTCATCCATTAATAACATATAACATTCATTCATCCATTAATAACATATAACATTCATTCATTAACATATAGCATTCATTAATTAACATATTCACATTCATTCATTAACATATAATATTCATTCTTTCAGTTTTTACATATTATCAAAAATATGGTTGTCATGATATGATTACAATCACTTTTTTTTTGTTTCTTTTTTAAAGCTAAAAAAATATGAAGTGGAGTATCATTTTCTAAATAATTTGTCCCCCTTTTTGTTGTTCTACCCTCTGCTCATGATCTTAATGTGTGCCTAGTCGTTTGCTCATGACGTGGACATCGCTGCAAGGGGGGTCTGCTGCAATAACAAAGAAATGTTAAATTGATATGTTTTATTATTATTATTACAAATATTTAATTAATTAAAAGAACATTAGAGTGGCTCTCTTTCCCTAATGGGTCCACATCATATTCTTGAACTTTTGTTATAAACTCATGCTCAATATGTTAAACACCCTCTAAATCCTAATTTGTAGTTGAAACACGAAAGGTTACATTAATTAATATACCAATTGAAATTAAATATGTTTAAAAGAACATTAGAGTGGTCCTCTTTACTTGATGGGGCCACATCATGTTCTTGATCTTCTCTAGCCTAATCATGCTCAACACATTGATCATGCTCTACATACTCTAAAGTTGAAACATGAAAGGTTACATTAATTAATACACCAATTGCAATTAAATATGTTAAAAAAAAACTTTGGAGTGGTCCTCTTTACCTGATGGGGCCAAATCATGTTCCTGATCTTCTCTAGCCTGATCATGCTCAACATGTTGATCACTCTCTACATGCTTTAAAGTATCGAGATGCACACCATGACCTTCATCTACAGGTTGTGCTCCACCCTCACTAGGTTGCATTCCAATGTCATGTGCAGTATTATCATTGCTTGAATGTTTAAAACAAATAGGCATGTAATTACTTTATGGTGTAAATTAACATTGAATAGATTGCACAAGTATTCAATTTTAAATAAAATTTATTGAGTTTATTTACCTGCGTGTCGGATGCAGTGGAAGATTGTGTTTACCTAGTCAAGACTCTTACGCATTCAACCACAACTCTATAGCCTTGCTGGAAGGAAATCTTCAGGTCCTCTTCTATGGGAACTCTGTTGAATTTAGAGCCGTACATTTTTGCATAAGATCATGAATTTTGCTTCTATGGTGTGATAAAACCAAATTTTTTTTCAATTTATTATTTGGATACAATATTTCATTTATTGATACTTACAATTCATGTGGCTAATTTCATATAACCACCAGAGCCAAGTTTGTACTACCCATGTTTTTCTAGTCTTTCCTTTGTTGCCTTTGATGTGTTGGGAAGCCTATGAAAAGTTTGAAATACGTTAGATTATGTAAAAAGAAAGAGTAATCAATATATAATTACATTTTTGATAGTATCACATACCTTCCTTGGCCCAGTGGTGTCTTTCTTTTTTCTTTTCAGCCTTCTCCTTTCCATCTGACACCAGGTCCTTCCACTCCCTCTCCAGAATTATGGGGGGACGCTCATACTTTTTGTTCTTCTCTAAATGTGACCTATATTGGTCCCTCACATACTTTAGATAGGTACCATCTTTCTTAAGGACCTTGGTTCAGTTGAATTTTTTATCACCGAACAACACAACTAAACAGTTAATGAGCTCATCTTTTAAATCTTGATTTTGGGCATTCCACTATGTACGTATGGTGGGCCCGAAGAGCTCCAATGTAATATCACTTATATGTTTATTAAAAACATCATTTCCTACAAAATGATCATGGGATCAATAGTCTAGAAAGAGCTATCAATAAGTAAATTTCAATTGGATTATATATAGTAATAATTAAAACATTTTAAAGTACTTGGGACCTTCTCTATCTTTATGGGAATAAAATCGTCGGTCACCACAAATATGACCGACAATGTTCCCATACTAGTAATACAGGAAGATCTAGGAAATGCTGCTAAAATATCACCAGTACTAGTGGCCTATGCATCCCCAAGTACATGTCCTGACGCATGTTCTGGCATTTATTCGTTGCCAGAGGGTGCACTAATGGATGCCTGCATGGTATGTGTTGTTGACATATCATATGACAATATAGGCATAGATGATGGGGTTAGATGATGTGATGTATGAGCAGGAAGATCAGGATGGACACTTGTACCAACCCCTACTCCTCGAGTAGCACTTGCAGTACCCTAATCATGGCCAGGAGCATCATGAGGACACAAAAAATCCTATAAAAACAACACATATTTTAGTTCATGACATAAAAGAGTATAAAATATAAAACCATGAATGAACTTATGTTATAATTAAAGACCTCATGATAGCTTACTTGCAATTTTTGTGATCTCTCAGTCAATATTTTAGCCCTCTCTCTTATCTCATCTATTTGAGGCACTATGAATAACAACTTAAGGATTTCTTCATTGCATTTTTTTTGGGTCTTCCTTATCATATTGAGAGGGTTTGTTGAATAAGCGATGTCATCATCACATAATATTGACTGCACCTCCCTATGGATGCTCTCGTCTACTGCTGGTGCCTTTCCCCGATCAATTGACTGCAACAAGAATATTAAAAACATTATCGAAATTAACCCAATAAACTTATGAAAAAAACATAATAATAAAAAAAAATTCTTGTATCTAATTTGCACAATTACAATGAGGTAAATCTATTGGGTAGAAGCACCCTAAGATACATCATGATCTATGCTCTAGGCTAGAGCCTTCTCCATATGATCAATGTCCCACTATGACAAAAATTAAATATAAAAAAACATTACCAAAATGAAACCAATAGACTTACGAAAAAAAACATAAGAATAAAATGGTAAATTGGAGTCATTAATTGGAGGTTGGGTAAAATGGTACATAGTACGTACCACCCCCATAGTAACTATATTTGTAACTAAGCAATTCAAATTGTAATCAATTAGCAACTCTTCCCCTGCAGTTATTGATTTTATCACACATATGAATACACAGTTTCCCTCATGTGCCTCGAATATGCAATTGGGTTGCTTATATGTTGACCTAGGTCATGTACTATTTATAAACCCTATAATATTCCCTGATGCTTTTGGCCTTCTATCAATGTACATAGCCACTCCTTTATTTTTATCCTTATCTTTTAGCTGTATATAATTTGCTGACAGTGCATACCTAAACATATTTCATGTATATCGAACCATTTGCATCCAATCTTTGTAACTATAATAGGTTTTGACATACTCCATCAATTCAGTAACTTTTTTGTAATAGACCTTTATGTCTTCCATGCAAAATAGGCCCAAACCATGTAATGACGATGGTGCTATGCGATATATCCTCTCGTTCACAAAAAAAAAATGTGTATTGGAGGAAGTTCCTTGGGTATCCATTGTTTATGTAGATGTTTGTACCTCAAGGGAACCTCGACGTCGCCTATTCTCTCATCATCATAAGAACATGGCCCCCCTTCAAAAAGAAAAAATTCCATGCATTTACAGAATTTTTTTCTAATCTTTTGACCTCTAGTTGATCTCCCTCTTTTAGACATACTACATGTCTCGCTTTCCTCTTCTCTTCCTGAATTTCCCTTGCTCGAGGAAGACAAATCTGAAAAATACCTATTTGGTGCTACCTACACTCATAAGGGTGTTGGATGAAGTTCTTTCATGGTGATGTGATCCCAAGGTGACATTATGATTAATCTATCATTTCATCGCTAGAATTTCATAGGTTATAAGGTAATCAAGTCTTGATAGATTGCAAGTTATTATTACTACCATCCAAATGTGTCCATCACAAATCAAATCTACTTAACGTTTTAACTCCCAAACTTTGTAACAAGTGTTAAATGTGACTATGGTCCACCAGTTACACAACCAAGGCCTCAAATGTATTCTCTAATTGTAATCAAAGGACTTTTGCTCTTCATTCAAGTAAATAAACTTGAAGGGAAACACAACTAAGTGGTTTATTGGACACCTACATGAGTAAAAATAGCAAAAATTTACATTTAATTTCCATATGTCTAAGTGGTTAATGGGGAGGGAGTGTGTACTAGATCTGGTTAAGTCATCATAAGTTTATGCTTTGGCAATAATATTTTTTTAAGTCATCTTAAATCTTCCTATGTCTAATTGCTAGGAGACTTTTTGTATGTTTTAAGGTAGGATGATTGATGAAAGAGCCCAAAGAGCCTTTCTCCATGGTATCAGGTACACATAGCAATGGTCTTCTCTTATACGGTTGGACATGATTTAAAGAACTTAGTTGTGAATTATTCATTTAACTTCCAAGGTTTCATATAATGCTATCATTGGAAAGTATGATCAAATTCCTTCTATTATGAATAATTGTCTATGTGCCCTAGTAATTAATATAAATGTTTGTAGGTATGTGTAGGATCATCATGAAAAAATAGGCCCTTATGGGCAAAAATTTAGGAAAAATCGAAAGTTAGGAAACTTGATATAAAAAATTTGAATAAGAATGGCATTATTTCAAAAATATGTAAGAATAGAACCTCGTAGCAAATTGGTCGAAGTTTCTAAACCGCTAGGTTTTTTTAAAAGAAAAATCTATTTGGTGAAAATTTGAAATTTCAATGCAAATTCGCATTTCTAAATTTCTGTGGAAAAATAAGTAAGTAGGTGCTTGGTTCAATCACCTAACCACAATAAAATGATAATATTTTTATAAGATTTTAGATATAAGTAGAGACCTGTTCCAAATGGCTGTATATTTTTTTTTGTAATTTTTTCCAAGTAAATAATTAATTATGAATTTTTTATTACAAATTTTAAAAAATATAAAAACTCGTACGTCTGACCACCTTAACTCAGTCAAAACTTCATGAAATTCATTTTTTTTTTTTAATCCTATAGTATGCAAAGCATAGAATGTGATGCATGTTTTGGATTCCAAAAATGTGATATTTTTTGAAGGATATAGATGTTTTTCAATTGGCCTATCAATTAGGACTTTAGTCATAATTCAAATAGAAAATAAATAATAATTATTGCCACTTTTGACATTCCGACGATTCCACCCAGGATTGATTACTGGTCACACCTGTTAATGAGAGATTAGATGCAGAAACTATCTTTTGCATGTTTCACTGCCCATGTTTCGGTTATCTGATTTATTTTGAGGTTTCAGCACACCTTTATCTGATTTTGATTTATTGTTTTATTTCCTTCACTTGACTTTATTATTTCTTAAGTCTTGGATGGTCTCGTGCTCCCTTGTTTATAAAACAACTTATGTCATTGTTTATCATTGGCCTAGTGATGTCCCATCATTCTTTTAATAAATGTTTTATATTTTGCAGAGGGACAAGTTTACGTGACCATAGATCAATTGTTATTTGATCTCATTCGTTCCTCGCCATCCCATGATGACCCCACCACACTGTTTTGGTTGATCACGATATCACAGGAGAGAGACACGTGTCTCATTTAATGAAGCCGAAGAGATGATAGAAATACTTTGATACATTTATCTGGTTTAAATACATTATGTAGCAAGTTACTAAAGAACTTATGAGATGCACGTGTTTCAAATCAACGGAGATGTTATAATCTTAGTAGGAAAGGTGCTTGATGGTTAATGAAAAATTTGGCAACTGTGTTGAACGAATAGGATTACTGATGGTTGAGATCCATGGTTACTCACCATAGCATGATCAGAAGTTGCAAGGTCTTTATCGATCACGATATCGCGGGTGAGCGCCACGTGGATTTCCTTAGCAATGCATATTATGGTGGCCCCTTATTTCCATGATGGAGATTGTGTCTGTTTGTTTTGAAGGTAGCCATTCGATCATCTAATCAAAGTGAAGGATCGATGACTAGTATTTTAATCTGCATGAAATGTGATTGGAGCCGTTCGTGCAGCACGCGAGTAAGCTTTAATGGTGGACAAGACATCTACTAGCATGATTTGATCGAAATAAAGTGACTATTATCTTGCTTTTATTGTGTCACAAAGCATTCAAATGTCTTTGCAGAATAGTCTCAAGGCCAAGGATAAAGTTATGAGTTGTTACAACAAAGATTTGGGTTTCTGCAAACACAAATCCATGAGTTGATTTTTGTATCTCCTAGTTAATTTGAATTTGAATTTGGGGAAAATTTTCTATGTGCTTTTTAGAGGGCTTGTTGATAATTGTTTTAGGGCTATAGGTTAATTGAATTGTGGGAAATTGCAAGGTTCTATTCTGTAATTTCATATTTATGTTTAGCCCTAGTTTGTTTGAAGTTTGAAATAACAAGGAAGCCCTAGTTTACCCAAGATGGTACCATCAAAGAAACATTCTGGCCAAATTGATTATTTAAATAGAAACCTATATGATGATTTTTTGGATCAATTTCCATTGTCAATGAATGATAGGAAGAAGGGGTTGGTCTTGATGTGAGGAAAAACCCTAGGGGAGGGATTGGTATATAAGTGTTCCAACATAGCCAATGTTAGGGTTCCTCTTACAGGTTTAGAGATGAACAGATTGTGGTTTGGATGTATGATATGGAGAAGCTGGTGGTATCGAATGTGTTCCATGATATAGATTTGCTTAGGGCAGTGGTTGCATGATATGACCCTATCACATGGGTGATTAGAGATAATGATGGAAGGGCTCTATTAAGCATTAACAGAGAGGAATTCCGACAGGTTTTTGATTTGAGTGAGCCTAGTATGTTCTTGTTTCCTATTGATCTTGAAGAGATGAAACAGGAATATGGGAAGTTGAAATCACTTTTTAGAGTTAAGTTGCTCCCACCTCATTTGGCTAGGGAAGGAGGCTCAAGATTCCATATTATCCCTAATGACTAAGAACCTTTCAAACTGAACTGCTTTGCAAATCATTTTTTGGCCACCTTTTACTCATTGTGCCAGATTTTGGGTTTTAACCCCAACACAGTGATGCCTATTGCTTACATGTTCATAGGGATGCAAATACAAAACCCTAATTTCTCAGTGATTTATGATTTTTCTTCCTTAAATGGACTAAAAGATACATGAAGGATTGTTGAAGTTGTAACAAAATGATGTAGGCACTCCATTATTCTGGTACTCCATGCTAATGTATATGTTCTTGTATAAGAATGTTGAATTCTTCTTTGAAAAGATGGAGTTAAGGCAGTTGGTTAATGGAGAAAGATTGTCAGTGCAGGTGTGGACTGCAGATTTATCATGTAATAGGGAGAATGCCAGTTATGTACACTTTGAAAATTGTTTTGCTTCCAAATTGAGATCCAGGATGATGGTAAATGTACCTAGGATTACTGAGGAGTTGGGTGATTTCCTCATAAAAAAGGGGAGGAAGCCAGAGTTGAAGGTTTTCCACAACTGGGTTGACATTATTCCATACCCAGTCAGCATTGTCTTGAGGGTGTATAGTTTTCAAGGGACCCCTCATATATTGCCATACAATGTGCCACTAAGAGTGATATTTTCAAAGGTTATGTGGCATATTGGTTGTATCCATGAAGACAACCTTATTGGAAAAGGTAAAGGAGATTTTTTCCTAGACTATACTGTGGTGTCAGATTTTTCTTTTTTCAAAAGGAGGTTGGGTACACTTTGGAATTTTTTTTGAAGAATACCATTTGAGGTGTGGTCCCAAGCGACAACATGATCCTGAGGGCTTCTTTTCTCTTTTTAGACAAACGATAAAAGGTGGTAAGTTTGTGCATGAGTTCAACTTCCCTAAGGACTTGATTAGAAATGAGTTTGACCTAAGTAGGTAGGAGTTGAACAAGGAGAAATGGATAGCTTATGAAAAGCTATTGGCCATTGTGCACAAAATGGATCCAAAGTATGATCCATTGATGGAGTTCAGTCCACATCATAAGAAAATTGACTTTTTGATGGACAACTTCAAAGAAATCATGGGTACCTTGATGACCAAGAAGGTAAACCTGGAGTCGGATCTAGGCATATAGAAGCAAGATACCAGGCCAATTGAAATGAGGCCAACCTACCAACCTATAGGGAAAAGGCCTATTTATAGGAGGAAAATAAATGATAGCAGTGATGAGGAAGAAGAGGATAGAAAAGGAAAACATATAATGAAATTTCCTGCACAACCAAGTCTAAAGCTCAAAACACCTGGGGAAATTAAAATTATTGATTTGGAATCATCACTTGAGAGTAGTCCCTCACCACCACCATCAAAGCCAAGCCCTAAGAGGCAAAAGATTGAATAATCACAAGAAGATTTGGTGAGTGAAATTGTTGTCACTGAATAGGACATGCAGATGGGTATGCCTTCCCTTCCCAGGCCAGCTGAATTGACTCTTTCTGATCTAGATATGAAAGGAAAATGTGTGCAAGAGGCAAGAATGGAAGCATGTAAGGAATTTCTTGATGATAATGCATTTGTAAAAACTCTGGTCTTCTTGCAACTAGTATAGAGAATAAAATTGGAAGAATATCATGATAAATGCAAGAGTAGAAGAGAATTGAGACCTGACAAGACAGACCAAGAGAATGATGTTAGAGTGAGAGATGAATTAATGGAAGAATTCAAGAGCATCACTCCTAAGGAGGGGAGAAAATTGGTAAATCAATCTAGTGTCTTGATTTTGCTTGAGTGGGACATTACAGATGTTGTAGCTTTTAATGCTATTATGAAGTCCAAATATCCCTTGCAAGATTTTGAAGAAGAGGTCAAGGCAACATTGCAAGATTCTGCCTTTAGTGAAGAATATGAGACCTTGGAAATTTGGGCTTTGGCCCCTCAAGGGAGAAAGCCAAATGTTACTGATATTAACCCAAATTTAAGAGGAGGGTTGATAATAAAGAGAGATTTAGATACCTCAACCACAGAGGCCACTAATTTGACTGTAAATGTGGCCAAATTGGCCCAAAAGACTACTAAAAGAGAGGAGGCTGAAAAGAAAAGCCTAATGGAGAAGTACAATTTCATAATTGGGGAATATAGCAAGATGCAACAAAGGAATGTTGAGTTGAAAACTGAGGTGGAAAGATTAGAGTATAAGTAGATTGGGGAGACATCAAGTGCTCGAGGGATCAAAACATCTCCTTCCATATCAGGGTTAGTACCTCCTACATCTCCCATTGTTTCTACACCAAGGTCCCCCAGCCAAAATCCTTCCCTCAACCCTACTTTGGAGCTAATTGATGAAGAAATAGAATGCTCTATTGATCCTACAAAGAAGCATCTTATGCACAAAATTGCAGAGTTATAGGCATCCTTGAAGGTAAGTGAGGAGGGAGTACTTTTAAAGCAAAGGGAGGTTGTTAATACTATATTGAGGCATTTGAATGAGAAAGTTGATGACAGATTGTCATCTATGTATTCTTTATATTCTTTATTATTAGATGCTATAAAGAATATTGATAGGGATTAGGAGGTAGTAGTACCATTAATTGAAACTTGGATCCCTAGGGCCAATGATTTAGACATAATGTATAAAGCCTCAAGGTTTGATATAAATAATAGGCCCAAGTCATTAAAGCCTACTTAGGTGTTTATTAAGTCATTGCAAGGTTTTCAGACCTTACCATATGACTTGAGTAGGAAGATCAAAGAGTTGGTGAAGAAATTTGATGATTGGAGCAGCACATTGTTACCTGACATAATTGATGAGTAGGGAAATATCAGGTCACTCCAACAGTGGCAGGATTAGGAAAATGAGGTCATCAATGATCAATTTAGATTAATTTGTGATGACTCAGATTATGATTTGCTGGTGAGCTGTATGGACAAAATCATTAGCGCCAGCTCATTCTTGGAGTCTTTTGAAAGAGAAGCAAATCAAGTGGCAGTTAAGTACAAACCTTATAGTGTCAAAGTGAATGAGGTGATCAATTTTGATTGGCCAACTGATGAAGAGTACCAGAAATGGGTAAATGTATATTTAACTAAGGAAGAGTGAAAAGGAGTAGGCTACTAACGGTTGAAAAATCAGCTGTTGCAGTTACAATAGATTCCATTTTTGTTTTTTGGTGACAGTCTAGGTGCAGAATTCTTGAAGTTTTTTGTTGTTGCATCAACCATTCTTAGTAAACCATGAACAAGAAGATTCTTTCGTGGGAGACTGCTATTGTAAACAAATTTTGGAATATCACAAGGCCTAATTATTGGTGAAACGTGTGCTTTCTGGCCCGATGCTTGTTTGATCCTCCCTCTTCTATAAGAAGGATTTCAAGGCCAGAAGTACGGGTTAGCAAGTTAGATATTTTTGGTCGAGTCTAGATGAAGTTGCAGAGCAAATTGTAAAGTCCGATGGTTTTAGGGAAAATGCAATTTAGGTTTTGAGTCATTCTGTAGTAGGTTTTGAATTCATGGGAATTTGATGTTTTATGACAGTACTGGCATTTGAATTGATATGATTAATTCATACTCATGTCTTTCCATTGTACAAGCATATCTAAATTTTGAATAAAATGATCAAGGGTTGTTTCACATTCACCATTGTGGTGTGTGTATGATTCTTATTTTATCTTTAATTCAAGGAATTAATTATTAAAATGTTTGAATGCGATTGTAGGTGACATGTAGTTTCGCTAAAGGACGATGCAAGTACGGGCTGGCACATACCATTTATATCGCAGCCAATGTTTACCAAGACCATGGCGGTGTACAACTATCATAAACCCTTAGATTCTTATAAATTTGACTCCTCCAATGGATATATGACACTGATCTAAGTTGTACTTATTTGTATGGTTCAATATGTTTTTTCTTTTACCTAGAGCTTGCTACAAAT